>JAJHZJ010000298.1:7110969-7496789 GCA_023548195.1 Bettongia penicillata ogilbyi
CAACAGTGACTTAGGTGCTATCACACAGGATAAAATGAGGTAGAGGTTAAGTGAGTTGGCAAAGTAAGTGAAGCAGCATTTGAACTCAAATCTTCCTGACACCAGGCCCAGTGCTCTCTATCCATTGTGCCAATTTGTATGTGCTTATATGCTTTGTATTTATTTTACATATACTTGTAAATGTACATGTCTCATCAAATAAAATACAATCCTTTTGAATGTCAGGAGTCTTTCATTATCATCTTTGTATCCTCAGCACCTACAAGAGGTCATGGCACAAAGAAGACACTTAATAAAGTTGACTGAGGGGCAGCTAAATGGCATGGCAGATAGAGTGCCAACTCTGGAGTCAAAAGGACCTGAGTTCAAATATAACCTCAGAAATTTATTAGCTGTGTGACCTTGGATAAATCACTTAACCCCAATTGCCTCAAAAAAAAAATTTGGTTGCCTTAAGTTTTCCTCCAACTATTTGTCATTTAAATTAGAGTTGCACATCATCAGAAGGCTAGTCACCTGGTGATGAATTTTTTTGACTATAATGTCCCTCTGTGGATTTGCCAGTTTCACTATGGAGACTTTTTTCTAAATTAAGACATTCTGACCCTTAGGATCAGCATGATAGAGAGGGGAGAGGTTGCAGAATGAGATTTCTGACTTCGAATACAAGCATACATACTTCCTACTTTGTAAACTTGGCAAATCACTTATTCCTCTAAGCCTTAATTTTCTCTTCTGTAAAGTGAGCACCCATGAGACTCATACTACCTACCTATATTGCCAAGGCAACATTCACAGCCCTCGTGGCGACTGAATATGGCAGTGTAGCTCTCAGTCGCAAAGTATAACAGACTCTCCATATAGAAGGCAGAAGAAAAACATTTATTTAGATACCAGAAAGCCAAATCTCAACATGAAAAATCCAAATCAGTTATAGCAACCAAGAAGTCAATACACATTATTACTACAGGGGACAAAGGCATTCCCAAGCCTTACTCCCACCCCCCATAAACAAACAAACACTCATGAGTCTAGCTGTCTGTTTGTTTGTGTCCTCTCTCTCCCTCCATCCCTAACTGCTCTCAATAATTTCTTCTAGGTTCTGTTCCACCCTTCCTGTTCCACCCATTCAGCAAGCTCCTCCCACCACATGTAACTTAGGCTTCCAAGTGATTTAATCAGGTCACATGGGTATATTAATGAAAGGGAAAGATCATCTCATTTAAATTACCATTAGACTACCTTACTGGACAACTGCCAGAAAAGTGCTTCTCAAAAGCTGAAAGTGCTCTAGAAATGTGAGCTGTTATTATCCTGAGGAACCCTATTTTTGACATTCCCAAAACAAGGAAGTGCTTATTGATGCCTTCATTTCTTGTCTTGAAGTTCTCAAACTTCTTTCAAACCAGCAATGATATGGAAATCAATGAAAGACTTATTGAAAGTCTATAAATTTCATATGGTTCCTATTTGTTCTCCTGCTTATTTGTTCCCTCAAAGAACCCTGATGGATTAGTCAGGCTTGATTTCCTCTTATGAGAAGCAAGCTGCCTTCATCCTAATAGTTTATACTTAACTAGTTAGAGTTTTTATCCTTTGATGTATTTTCCGTTGACTTGCCAGGAACAGAAGTTAAGCTCGCCAGACTGCATTTCCCAGGGACTGCTCTATAGCCCATTTTATGGATAGGTAATTGACCAGGCCTCCAGGAGTGTAGTTAACAGTGGTTGTTTATAACTTATTATACATTTTGGTCACCAGTTCACAATTTCACCCTTGAATTTTTTAGGATCGTTGAGTGGGTGCTCTCCAGTCTTGGCAATTTATTTACAAATGACTCATCAGTTACTTCTAGAACATTCTATGAGCTTACTACTATTCTACTATTTCTGACTGACCTCCTTCCAAAGAAAATTTGAAAGTGAGAATCTCTTTTTGCTTTGGAAGTCCAAAACAAAGATCTTTGCTTCTTCCTTATCATGCTCAAGGTCCCTTATATATCATGGTGGTCAGGTGATTTCATTCATTCTCTAGCTGGCTCCCTCCATTTGACATGGCTAAAGAAACTTTTATTACAGATTTATATTATAATATATTATAATAAAAGTTATATTATATTAGTTATTAAATGTTATATTAGTTATAGTATATCTTTTTATATTAATATTATATATTAGTTATATTGTATATTAGTTATTAAAACTTATATTATAACTTTTATTATTCATAGATCTTGAATAGAATCATGTCATCATAGATAATAGATTTAGAACTGTAAGAAACCTTACGGCCCAACTCAAATACCACCTTCCTTATTTCATCTACATTTGCCTGCAGTTTTCCTTAAGAGTTTTTAAACAATTTGTAGGCTTCCTTTGTATTAACATGTTTAAATGAATACTTCCCATTTCCCTGTAACCGAGTGCCTGAATTTTGTCTTAGCTTCCCTTTCTAAAATGAAGCAACCCTTGTGATGGAGTTGTTAAGGTTTTTTATTATTATTCCAGCTTTCTCTTTCCCATATCAGACATAATCCCAATGATTCATGAATGAATATTGTTAATAGATAGTTTACCAGTTCCTTTGTAGTCCTCAGGACCAAATCTATACGTTCCCTTTCTTGTGAGTTCTAAAACTAGTTGGCTGAGGCACATTGAATGAACACAACACTTTTCAAGGAAATAGTCTTGTGCCAGTGTGGTTAGTGTAACTTTGTTTCTGCCTTGAAGTAGATCAACATATGCCCTGGATAGACTGTCAGCTTTAACTTTGCTGACACTGTGAGATTTACAGAAAACACTATTATGCTGGAATAATAATGCCTAGTGAGTTGAGAATCTTAAGACCTTGTATACATTTCAATGGAATGAGTTCTGCTTATGGAATAATGGACATTCCCCTGGAGTTATACACAACAGCATGGCCTTAAAATCAATTTCTCTTTAGTCATCACAACACAAACACATTAGCAGGGCTGCAAGGAGAAAGTCATTCAGTGGGATAAAAAGCCCACTGTAAGGAAGGAGAGAATAATGGGGTGAAGAGGTAGAGTGAGAACGCACCTCATTGACACTAAAACTGATTGATGAGCATAGAGTCTTCTGAGTCCAGAATATGGCACTATGGGAAAAAAATAGACAAATGGTGCTATGATGTATGAGAAATTGAAGGTGTAACACAGATTTGTGTTCTCAAGGCAGGAGAAGATGAGGGTCTTTCAAGGCTGACAGTGTTGTCAGTGCAGTTGACATAAATTTTGCTAATGTTAATGGAAATGTAGTAGCACAATTTACCAAAGCCATTTACAGCTGTTATGTTGGAGTGAGAAATGGAAGGAAATTATAGGAAGAAGAACCCAGGAGGTTTAAGACTTGTGTATGTGAACGGAAGCACATTTTAAGATTGCTATGTACATAGAAGATTCTTTTTTTCCATGTAGAATTTTTTGTTTTTGTCTCTTTCAGGTCCTGAGACACCACCACAAGAACCATGATACAAGGGAGCTTTCTTTCATTCTCATATTTCCCCATCTTATGATGGTGGTTTAGTGCTCATTTCCTTTTGTTTATTCAGTCTCAGCATTTAAGGAAATTATGTTCTTTATTTCATGGTGATTAGTGAATGAGACATTTTCATATCTGTTTAGTTACAGGAGTCATAAAGTCTTCTGTAATACCAAGATAATGTTTTCATTGATAGTCACGTTATTGAGCATGTACTAGGGATCCCTAAATAATGAGTAGAATGCCGCCCAGGACATGGAGCGTAGCACAAAACTGTAACCAAAAAATCAACTCTGAAGGATTACATATAATATATTTATATTTTATATATATGTGTGTGTGTCTATATGTACATATATGCACATGCATAGTATATACATTTATGGACACATGTATATATGTAAATGCACATGTATGTATATGTGTATCTATACATATGTACACGTATATAATGATACCTTCTCACTGTGAAACCCTGTGGGAACAAAATTGTATAGCACAGAGCATAACAGAGGAAAGTATCATGAGAATTGGAACATTTCCCAGGACTTGAGTTCAGGGAAAGAAAGGAGGAGTTGTTTGTCTATAGATAGCTCCAGGGCATGGGGAGGAGGGATAGGAAAGTAGCACAGCAGGTGTCCACAGGTCCTGTTTAGCAATTGGAGTGATCAGAAATGAAGCTCAGTGGATTTTTAGATAGACAGATACTTAGAGAATCATAGGGCTACCATTATCTAGTCTAATATCCTCATTTCACAGATTAGGGATCGTAAAAGGTAAAAGGAGAAAGTTGAGGCAATTCATCTCTGGAGATGGAGGACAGAACTGCGCAGTCTTCTCAAAAGCATGAGGAATATCTGGGAATTATATGGGAGATTAGGAAAGTCACACTACAGTCATTTTTCTAGTGAAATGTGGTCTGAGGTAGTACAAGCCTACTTTATGGAATTCCTGTCAACGCTACCTTCTAGCTCAAATAATTATTTAAAGATTTGAAAAGTCTGAGAAAGGAGAAAGAAAGAAAATACTGGTCAGGCTGGATTGGAATTGGTATAGACCAGGCCAGAGGAACAAGTTATAAAAGTTACTTACAGTAAAGTTACCCATTCCTTTCATCAATCTTAATATCTCCTGTCCTCCATGGACCCTTTTTTCCCTGGCACCACAAATATCTTATTTCTTTCCTCTAGCTTTCCAGCCACACTTCATCCTACACTCTCCTCAACTCCTCCCAAGATTTTCCATCCCTCCAGCCAGGAAATCTCTCTTTTCCACTATTCTGAATTCCCTACTGCTTCACATATTCTTCCCACCATGTCAAATTCATTGAATTCAGTCAACACTTATTAAATGTGTACTGTGTACAAAGCAGTAGACAAGGTGCTAAGGGAGAAACAAAGTTTAAATAAAAGTCTACCCTCAAGAAACAGTCTAATTGAAGGATCTGATGCCTACAAAAATCTTTGAGAGGTACAAAAGAAAGTACTTTACAAAGTCTGAGAAGGAAAAATGATCCCCAAACTGGGGAGATCAAGGAAAGTTTCCTTAAAGAGGTGGTATTTGGCTTAAACTTCAAAGGATGGGAATGAATTAAACAGCAAAGAAAAGAGGATAGATGGTCTGGAATTGAGGACATTAATTTCAAAGCATGATTGGCGAACAATAATTTGTTACAGTTGTGCAGGAATTTGGTGTATGGTAGAATGAGTTCAGATTGAAGAAAGCCTTAAATAAATGCCAAGCAAAAGAGTTCAGATTTTACTTAGTAGTTAATAGAGAGCTATTAAAAAAGTTTTCAACAAAGAGTAAAATAAAAAAGAACAAAAGGAACATTAGTCTAGCAGTGGTATGAAAGATGGAGGGGAGAGAGAAGAGTGAGTGACCTGTTAAGAGACATTACAACAGTTCCAGAAGATCCTGGAGGCCTACATTAGGGGATTGGGAGTGAGAATGGGCAGGAATGGACTAATTTATTAGATCATTGCTAACAATGATCTTTTCAGGAACTAGGACTAACGTTGGGAAATGTGATGCTTGTACAGAGACACTGGAGAAAAATTTTTAAATTGTCTTTAGGTAGTCACTTCTTTCTGTGAGTAGATGCTTTGGATCCCTGAGAAAATTGAATAAGGATATAAGAAACAACAACATCTTTTTTTTTTGTAGTTTCATTCTGGGATGTATTCAAAACAGAAACTAGCTGCTGAACATTCTCTTTGAAGAAAGTAGAATTCTTTGATCCCAGAGCAGAACTCAGTTATATTAACTCAAAGAGAAGATGTCATTGAAGCAAGTTAAACCTTGGATAATGCTTTTGTGATTGCATTACCAAAAGGAAGACAGGTTAGATTTTTCACAAAGAAACCCAAGGAATATCTGTGTACCTTTGGATTCAATTTTCGAACCACTTGATTACCAGGGCTCCTAAAGTCCAGGGTTTCTGTGGACCCTAATGCTTACGTATTATATGCCCTTGGAAACAAAGACTTTGTATTTCTTTGTATATAATTAAATAAAATATATTGTCTGGAAGGACAAATGAAGTTGGTTTATAGCCTCAAGCTCAGAAACTTTTTAAGAGCAACAAATGTGATTTCCTGGAGCAAAATTCAGAGTCTAGTGAGAGAAGGCTTGAATGACTGGATAATCAAGGCTTCTAGTTTCTAAAAATGTACATAAGATAATAGGATTTCGAGCTGGAAAGGAAATTAGAGATCTCTCATTTAACAGATTAGGAAACTGAGGCTAAGGGATGAAGAGACTGGTACTTTGTAGTAAAAAAAGAGTCTTTTGGCAGGCTACTTAGAGCTGGAAGAACTAACAATTCATGAAACACTGAAATGAAACTCAGCTTATATACAGAAAGAATGATATATACACCCCCTCCCTTTGCCCTGTAGTGCTTTTCCTTTCTGGTGGCCAGTGAATTAAGGACTGCCGTGAATTGCCTTGTTGGGGAAGGGGAGAGGTGGTAGCTATTCTCTCTCTCATCTAGCTGCCAAGTGTTCAAGAATACATGGTACCTCTGTTTCTGTTGGGTTTAATCTTTTTTGATCTTAGGTAAATAAGGATTATGGAAGGGGAATACCCAGATGACCAGTAACACTAAGAATTACATCAAAGTCATTAAAGTTCAACCAGAAACTGGAGCTCATAGTGGTAACAGCCATGTCTGATGAGAAGTTAGCATGGCAGCCAAACAACTTACTTGACCCAGCACAGTGTTGGATTCAACCATCAACCAAGATACTATACTGTTCAAGAAATTATCCCAGCTGAACAATATAATTGATTTATCTTTCATCCATGCCTCCATAATGAACTTGGTGAGAATTCCACAAAAGGAGAAAAGGACTCTCAATGCCAGGAGTCTTTTGTCTCACATATTTCCTACACATGTGCCTCCACCTCTGTACTAAAGTACTTTGTACTTTATGTTTGAGGCCGCACCCCCAGGAAACATGCGTATTTGTAGGGGGAGGGTGTGTCCTCTACCCCCATTTTGGAAAGGTTGTTTTGTAACTACTAAGTGTGATATGCATACTTTACAGTAAATAGCTCAGCAATACAAGGACATTCTCAATATCTCTCTCAAGAACTTTGGTATTGATCATGAGACATAGGAAACTTGGGCATAGGACCATCTAGTATGGTGTGCCCATATCAAAGAAGGGCTATGCCCCTGAGCAAAGCATAATTGCAGTAGCAAATGTGATGATCACAAATTTAGAGACATCTCCACTCTAAATGTTTATATGGGTTATTTGTGTCCAACTTGTAGTAGAGGCTTCCAAGCTTGTATTGGTTTGGTTAGCCACAGTCGGACACACTGTACATTGACCCTGAGATTGTGATGTCATTTTGGTCTTCTTTGATTATGAAAGAAAAGATGATGAGATAGATATATAATATGTATGTGTGTATGGCTACATAACTACATAGATATATATCAATCTCAGAGATCAAATATACATATATGTGATATATAGCTCAGGTATTATGTAATACATGTGGTATACATATCTATATACCAAAGATATCGGTATCTATGCTTATATTTAGTATATATATATATCACATATATGTGTATATATCTATGTATAGATATATATGGAATTGGTACAAATATATAAGACTAAGAGCTATTCTCTCATAGACAAAGGGTCAAAGAATAGAAACTAACAACCTTCCAAACAACTGCATTCTACTGTATCAGTGTATGAAAAATTTCTCTAGATCATTATTAATAAGAGAAATGTAAGTCACAAGAACTTTTAGATTTCAAACCCAGCTAATTGTCAAAGACGATAAAAGATAAAAGATGTTATGTTTGAGAATCATGGGAAGACAAATATACTAATACATGATTGATGGAATCATGTAATGGTTTAAGCTTTCTGAAAACAATTTGGAACTATAATAGAAAAGTGAGTAAACTATTAATCAAGCAATAGGCACATACCCCAAGAAGGTCATAAACAGAAGAAAGGGTCTCTCATATATTAAAATATCTTTAGCAGCAATTTTATAAACCAGCAAAAAAAATGGAAATAGAGTGGATCTGCATAGATTAAAGAATGGTTGAACAAACTGTTGTCTGTGAATTGACAGAATACTTTTCTGTCATAAGAAAAAATTGGATATCAAGAATCCAGAGAGTAATAGCAATCAAATTAGGATCTTTTGCTGTTTTTGTTTTATTAAAGTGCCTCTGATTGAATAATGTGATTGTGGAGGATCTTTCCCACCCGTTAATGGGCCTGTCCATTGTGGGAAATTTGATTAGGGAAGTTGTTTTGCAGGAGGGTCCCAAGTACCTTTTGTTTTTTCTATTGAGGCACTCAGTCAGAGGATTATTCCCTCTGGCTCTAAAAAGTGTATCAGTACTCTGAGGGTGAGGCTTTACTTTGGGGTTTACTGACTGGAAGTGTTTCTTTGGCCAGTGATACTCTGGGCAGCCATTAAGGAATTGATGCTTCCCTCTCTGGTAACTGTTGATAATATTTAATATCATTTTTGGACTTTAATAAGGGCCAAAGCTTGAATTAAGAAGAGCCTGGACCTAACAGCTTTTTTGTTCTCTGAAGTACACTCAGAAAATACCTCTTCTTATGTCAACAAAGCCAGATGGGGCTGACTTAGCATTCCTTATGAGACCCTTAACCCAAGACACTATCTTGAATAGTGGGAAGTTTTCCATGCCTTATGACATGTTAATGGTAAAGAAAACACAGATATCCTGGGTCACAATTTCAATTGAAACTTTGTCAACTCTGTTAAAAATGCCCTTTCCTGTGTCAGCAGTTTCAAAGACCTGTTTATTACAGGATGCCTACAACTAGAGTGGTGGAATTTTCTTCTTATCGTGTGTCACAGAGACATATGCCACATGGAGGAAATTCACACATTCTGGAATAATAAATTCTAACTGACATTACTTTGTTAATTGTCTTGTCTCACTAAATTTATAACTTGTTCAACTAAGGAATTCCTTTCTCATGGTAAAATGTATTTAAGCCTGATCATTCTTGTACCAGGCAACCAGATTTAATTTTAGCTCCATGGGTCCACATAATCGTTAATATTAAGGGAATAAAAATGTACACATTTAGTGTGTTGCCTTTTTCTTAACCAAACTTTCAGGTCGACACTGTGTATATATGTAATTGTCAGATATTTGCATGTATGTAATGGTCAGGCAGTTTGGAAGCATTGTTGATTTATTTTTGATTTCTCTGAAATTTTGATTTTTATTTTCTCCAATACCTGTGTTTTATTAAAGTGATTGTTAACCCCTTGAAAGTTGTTTTCCTTTTATGAATGCAGATCTAAGAATCTGTTGTAGTAGACCCCTTGTTTATGTTTGGGTGCTTATTGATACACAGAGAAACTCTGGAAAATTTACATGAAATGAAGCAGAGTAAAGAGAACCAAAGAATAAGATATACCATGATCACAAGACTGTATAAGAAGAACATTAAAAGGTATCAGACAATGATCAAGCATGGCACCAGAGGACCAAGAGTGAGAGGTGATGGAGTAGAGCTGATGGTATAGGATGTATCATATGCTGCCAGAAACATGGCCAATATGTTGGCTTGTTTTGATTAATTGTACTTCTTTGTTAGAAAGGAGGATTCTTTTGGAGAGGAGGGCAGATTAGGAAGGGACAGTAAAAAAGCACTTTTTTTAAAAGAAGGAATGGATCATGTTAACATACTAGGGTTAGCGAAGCATAACAGTACATGGGGACAAAAGATAGCACAGGTAGGGTAGGCACAACATAAAGGAGATTGCACTGGGAGGGGAGTTCACTCTTCCATGGTTACTGAAACCAACTACCACAAAGACAGACAATTGTTTCTAGCATTTTCCAGCCAAATCTGGGATAGTAAAAGTCCTTAAAGGAAGCAGACAGTGAGAACACTGTTGGTCATCTTTGGAAAAACGCAGGTGATATTCAGCAGGATGCATATTTTTTTGCATCAGTATAGCACCATAGGATCACTTGGTGAAATTTTGGATTATGACAGACCCAGAAGAGGAATCCTTAGGTATATCCCTCATGTTTATGTTTACGTGTTCTTCCTGCTGTCTTGTTTTTTGGAGGAAGATGGCCTTGAGCTACCATAAGATCACCCCTAGCCCTACCCTAACAAAATATATGGAGGTTTAGTAGAAATATTACTCTGGCTTGGATCTTCCTTTTTTTTCTTAAGAATAGTATAGAATCCTAACCTTAATTGTACTCATTTTACTAATCTTACTAATTTTACTAGAGAGATGGTTGGTTGGTTGGTTGGTTGTTGTCCTTCATTTTCGAAGAGGACCAAAATGACATCACTATGATAAAGTGAAGTTTCAGCGTCCAACTGTGGCTGATCAGACCAATAGGAGCCCAGAATGCTCTACCACAGGTTGGGCACAGATGGTCCATGTGAATATTTGGGGTAGATACTCCAAATTTGCACATGCTATGTTTGTGCTGTCTCAATTCTGCTTTGCTCATAGAATACAGCACCTTTTCTGATGTGGGCACACCATGCTGAATGGTCCTGTGCCAGTGTCTCCCATGTTGCACAGTCAAACACAAATTTTTTGAGAAGACCTTGAGAGTGTCCTTGTATCGCTTTTTCTTACTACCATGTGATCACCTGCCCCATGTGAGTTCTCCATAAAATAGTATTTTTGGCTGTATATTTTGCATTTGAACAATGTGACCAGCCCATCGGAGTTGTGCTCTCAAGCATAGTTTGAATGCTTGGCACTTCAACTCAAGCAAGGACTTCAGTATCTGGTACCTTATCCTGCCAGGTGATTATAATCAGAATCTTCCTAAGGCAGTTCAAATGGAAGCTATTCAGTTTCCTGGCATGACACTGGTAGACTGTCCATGTTTCACAGGCATACAACAATGAGGTCAGCCCAATGGCTCTGTAGACCCTTCAGTTTGGTAGTCAGTCTAATAGCTCTTCTCTCCCAAACCTTTCTTCAGAGCCTCCCAAACACTAAGCTAGCTCTGACAATGTGTGCATCAACCTCATTGTCAATGGGTACATCCCTGGAAAGTACACTAAGGTAAGTGAACTTATCCACAGCATTCAAAATTTCTTCATTTGTTGTAATCAATGGTTCCACGTATGGGTGATGTGATGGTGGCTGATGGAGCACCTGTGTTTTCTTGGTATTAATTATTAGGCCAAAATTAGCACAGTCAGCAGAAAAATTGATCCATGCTTTGCTGCGTGTCAGCTTCAGAGGCTGCATTGAGTGAACAATCATCTGCAAACAGCAGAAAATTGATCCATGCTTTGTTACATCTCAGCTTCAGAGGCTACATTGAGTGAACAATCATCTGCAAACAGAAAATCATGTACCAACACTCCTTCCACTTGGTCTTGGCTTGTAGCCTTTTCAAAGTGAATAACAGTGTAGTATAACAGAAAGGAGGATGAGATCGGAGTAGAGAAAGTTATGGTGTTTGTGACTCAGGATGACGTGCTCCTGTGCCTTTGCTGTTTACTGCCTGAAAGATAATATGTTTATACCTAGGAGAAGACCTGACCATGGTCAATGGCTGGAGCATCACATCCCCTGACTCTTGGAATGTACCTGCATCAGAGATCACAGCATCCTGGTTGTTCAAGTTCAAAAAGATCATCTTGTTATCTAGTGATAGTTATTGAATTCTATGAAAGCTTATAGAGGCAATCATATATAGAAATAATATGATGTATATTGTCTTCCTGAAGGATATATTTGCAACAAAATGGAGAGTTTTCTGAAACTGATTAATCCCACCAACTTCTACCCATTTTTTTCTTATATTCATGAACTGAAGTACTTAGGGGCACTGGTAGTATTTTCCATTCATCTTTCAATCGAATATCATGACTTTGGACACAGATGGGAGACATTGGTTGATAAAACAAAACTCAGAAGATTTTGATGGACTGAAATGATGGACTGAAACAAATAAAACTAACTTTACCAGGGATAAATGTAAAACCCGCATTTAAGTGTTTTTTGAAAAATTAATTATACAAATACAATATGAAGAAGACATGTTTAGTGGAAAAAGACCTGGGGGTTGTGTTGACCACAAACCTAACATGAGTCAACAGTGTGACGCAACTGCTACTAAGGCTAACGCCATCTTAAGCTACATCAAAAGAAATATAATGTACATACCAAGGGAGGTGATATTCCCACTGTACTTTGGGGTGGTTTAGAGCACATCTGGGTTCAGTTCTGGGCACCACATTTTAAGAAGGATATTAACAAACTGGAGTGTGTCCAAAGGAGGATAACCAAAATAATGATGGGTCTTGGAAATTATGCCATTTGAAAAACAGCTGAAAAAACTGGGGATGTGTTTAACCTGGAAAAAAAATATAAAAACAGAGGAATATGATATTTGTGTTGAAATATACAAAGAACTGTCATGAAAAGGAGGAATTACACTTATTCTTTCCAGATCTAGTAGGCAGAGCTAGGAACAATGGGTATAATGGGCTTATATATTCCATTAACAGATCTTGTTTACTTTGAATACTTATGAGTATTAACTTAATATCCCTCTCAGTATTGCCTCATTGAATCACTCTTCTCACTATGTAGCCACTGGAAAATAACAGAATATTTATTAATTACCAACTATGTCTTAGGCACTGTGCCAGGAACTGGGATTACAGAGATAAAAAACACATAGTCTGTACCCTCAAGTAGCTCAATTTGTGGGAAACTACATATATTCCAAAAGAACTTATTAATAGTATTAGACTTCAGACTTCTAATCCTAATCTCATGGCTCAAATCTGTTTCTACCACAACACTAAATTAATGTTATCAATTATTTGCTAGGTGATTTTGTTCCCTTGGAATTCTTCCTTTCTGTCATTTTCCCCAGGCAAAGTCTTCTTCCTGTCTAATTTATACATAAAGTGTCTCTACCCATGTTGACAGCACCTCACAACTCTCACTCTGGGAATGTGGACCCCTGTTATCACACTCTGGGCTGGTTCACTCCCTGCAACCTGTTTTGATATTGACTGGTCTAAAATCCCAAAGAACTATCACCATACAATTACACTCAAATTCTCAGAAGGTCTTCATGGTAAACCTATTGTAGGAGAATATAGCTATAGGTCTCATCAGTGTACTTCTATTTAATACTAATCTAGTCATTCAAAATGATGACATATTTAGATTTCAAACATAACATTTTTAGCAGTAGTAAAACAGAAGAAATACTGACAAAACAAGTAAAAAAATATTAAAGCAAAGGCATGAATAATAAAGAAATCACAATCTACTAATAAAACTGAATCCTACTCTCCCTTATTGCTCTCAGGATATGTTGGGGAGAGCAAACACATACTTACCGAAACCCAGAAAAGAAAAAAATGAATAAGGAAAATCCATTTGCTCTGGGTAATTAAAAATTCGGAACAGCAAGTCTTGATGTCATTGGGTTAATCAAGAACATCTACTTTATGTAAAGCTGCTTCTTTGCTAATTGTTCTCCTCTGCTCCTTACTGCTCTCCATCTGGACAAATCCTTTTCTACTCTCAAAGCAACAAACATTTAACAACTCTTACAGCTTATGACACTCCTTAAAGGGGTGTTAAAGAAGTGGTATGCTACTAGTTTGAATAGAACTTCCTATTAAGCCAGGGAATGCCAATTTCATTAGATTGTTTTATTCTAGGCAATGCAGACAAACCCCACCAACTATTCATTCACCAGGGTACTGCTTTGACCAGTCAGCATGTAACACCAAAGAGCTCATGGAAAAACAGCTTATAAGTCCTTCCTTACCTTCTAAAACAAGAAATTTTAGCAGGAAGTAACTTGTTCTTCTGATAGACCCTCTTTCCAAACAATCAGGAATCTCTTGCCAGGCTCTTTGCTATTCTTCATTCCCCATTCTTTTCATCAGTTTAAATCAGCCTCCTGGTACTCACCTTTCTCTTACAAGTTAAAAATTTCACCAGACTCCATTGTGAAATCAGCAGTCTTTATTTAATCAACTTCTTGTTCTCTAAACAGTTATGTGATTTCTTATTTTGTGAGGGTTAGCTTCTTAAGCCTCAAAACATTTACATGCAAGTGAGTCAAGGGAACACAATGCCCTACAGCTTCAATCATTTCATAACCTTCAAAGAAGTCCACATTTAGCATTCTGTTTCTCTGACAATTTCTTTATACTTGAATTTTTGCAGGTATTAATAAATAAAAGTTCCTTCTCTGTCTCTTTAAATCATCAGACTGTTTATAACCAAACAAGCATCACCTTATATCAAGTATTCGTAATTTTTTGTGTGCCATGGACCCCTTTTACAGTCTGAAGAGTAATGTTTTTTTCAAATGCATAAAAATGCATAGCATTACAAATGAATCCAGTAATATTAGAATACAGTTATCAAACTACATTTTTTAAAAAGCTGATTGACCTCAGGTTAAAACTCCTTGACCTACATCCTTTACCAGATGATTTAAGCATTTGTATTTTTCCAAAGTTAATTTTCTATCCTTTGCAACCAAACTTCTCATAGCTTACTGAAAACTGTTTTTACACAGATTTTTTAGCAATTATTATTAAACTAAAGTCTTTTTCCCTGTTCTTTTCAATTGCCAAGCTGTTCCTCCATGAGACAATACCTTACATCCTCTACAGACTGATTTAATTTCTTTTTCTTTATCAAAAATACTTTTCTGCCTCTTCCAGCACTAAACTTCCACATGAAAGGTCAGTACTTTAAAGAGGCAGAATGTTACACATAAATACCCTTATCTCAAATGAACTGTAGTTGAAGATCATCCAAAAGGTAATGGAGTGGTGCATGGTAGGTTTGAGTAGTCTAAAACAAAAAATGGAATTGTGCAGGAGAAGCAGTTTATAGGATGTCATCATGGATGTGTATATGTATGTGTGTGTATGTATTGATCTGTCTGCATCTATCCCCCCACACACACACACAATAGAAGATGAGTGCTGAAGAATTGAAGACTTCTGAGAATTCAGACTATTCATTGGATTAACAAATATTGAATCAGAATCTTAAATACTTTGGCCACAAAATGAGAAGACAAGACAAGAAAAAGTCCCCGATGTTGGTAAAGATTGAAGGCAAAAGGAGAAAGGGACAACAGAGAATGAGATAGATAGGGTCATGGAAGCAACAGACATGAGCTTGAACAGATTTCAGGAAATAGCGTAAATGGGATAGTTAGTGGACAGACCATGAGTTCCATGGCTATCCATCTTATATGAAAAGAATAAAAAGGTTACATAAATCCTTATAGAGGTTTTGTAGAAATTTAACAACACCTGGGTCACACATGGGTTACCTTACATCCCCCAAACAAGGTTACTTCAGGTTCCAGCCCTCCCTCACTCGAAACAAAGTCCAGAGCTAGTCATGTCATCATTTCTCTGATGTCATGGTTTTCTTCAAAAAATGAAGGATGAACACAACAACAGCAGCAACTTCAGATTTAAGGTATTCTGTGGATTCGCTTTTCCTTAAAATCATAGAACAATATGTGCCCATGTATACTTGTGGCAAAGACTTTCCTTTTAAAGAGGAAAGCCTATGCTAGCCAAGGTTCTGAGAAACATACAGACTACTTCTTATGGGAAAAAAAAGGACATTTCTACCGAGAAGAATTACAAATATATAAATAGTCAATCAAAGGATTTGATTCAAACCAAAAACATTTTGAAACAGCTTATTAAGAAAAGGAGCCATAAAGTATTTCCCTCATAAACATAGAGCAGACTTTGTCAGAAATATACATATCCTCAGTTGGAGAAGTAGAAAACTGTGAAGAAGCACATGTAGGAAAAATATGTATGCATGAGGCATGAGTGGAGGGAACAAATGTCAGGAACATATGTGATTAGAGGAGGTAACTCGTGATTCCCACACTAAAGAAGTGCCTATATCTTTTGGTGAGGACCTGCATTCTCTATCAGGTATTTTGTCTCTATCAGACATGTAGACTTTTCTGGAAATACACTTACACTAGGTGTCTAAGTGTATGCAAGGCATTGCTCCCTGATGACGTTTCTTCTCGTTATTGTTCCACGAGCTCTATGGTCACTGCTTGTTACTATCAGTTATAGCTTCGTTGGGCACATGGCCCCTCTCTGCTTCCAGTTTCTGACTTCAGAACTATCTCTTGCTCATAAGAGAAGCAGGTTCTGCCATTGATTTGTCAGTTTAGAGCTCCAACGCTTGTCCTGCTATAACTCTTTTCGAAAGTTGAATCTCTAGCAAATATGGTCTTTGAACTGGACAGAATAAAAAATATCTTCTTGGAAGAAATGCCTTTCCTGGCTTTTTTTCCATAAGAACCTATCTGTATATTTTTCAGAGCCTTGGCTAGAATGGGCTTTTCTCTTCAAAAGGAAAGTTTTTGCCACAATCCAAACTCTGAAAAATAGAGACAGAGCCACTTGGTCTAATTATTCCCCTTAGGCTTAATTCTGTTATTATTATTATTATTATTTTATTTTTCCTGGTCACTAAGGCCTGAATCTCTTTTAGACTTCTCTCTAGTATAAGTTTGGAAAATCAAAGTAATTTGCTGCTTAATTTCTGCACACTAAACTCTCGATCAAGGCAAATTTTAGAGCCTACCCTACCTGCCAAGAGTTATTTAGATTTTGGGGTCTCCATTCCTTAATTACAAAACTCTTCTGCTCTCCCATACAAATAAGTGGAAAATAGATGGCACCAGAACAAAACCAAACCCAAGGGTCAAGGCCATTGTCACCATCTGCCTATCCACATTCCTGGCCTTTAATATGTATATATGTGTATATATACATATATACATGCATATATGCATATATGTATGCATTTATATATGCATGTGTGCTTACATGTAAGTATGCATCATACACCTGTGTGTACATGTTTATTGTCTATACTATCTGTATTTAGATACATACACAATATGTGTATATTTATTACACGTGTGCGTGCTATGTATATATACTTGCAAAGCTTTGAGCCTAACAGGAAAAAAATGGATTAGAATCTTACATAATAAGACAACATGGAGAGTTGTAATAAGCATTGTTGAAGGTGGTACTCACATTAGTGAGAGCAGTGTATTGCAGTATAACCATTTTGTGACCATTTTTATTTGCTGTATTTGGGTATTTGGATGGGGGAGACATGAAATTTTTTTTGAATTTCAACTTTTTTTCTCAGTGATCACTTTAGTATACAGATATGATGTTCATGGCTTGGAAAGCACAGGTTTTGTTACTCTGTGGCGTGGCTTACCAAGCATGCTTGAAACATAAGCCTGAGTAATGCACGCCTCATCCGTGTATATCAAGAAATGAGATCATTCCACCACATGATGTGATTCATCTGCCCTGTGAATTTGTGTGGGTGCCCCACAAGAAGATCTCTGGGGATTAAGAAGTCAATACATGGAAAGAACTCAAGTCAGTGTTTCAATTTTGAATTATATCAGTAGACAGAAGGCAAGAAAACCATTTAAGAGTCGATTGCAAATCAGTCAGAGCTGAGGTGGCAGATAGGATCTTTTGCTGGTTTTGTTCTAATATAATCAAAAAGTATAATGCCTCTATTTAAATGTGACTGAGGAGGATCTTTCCCACCCATTGATGGTCCTGACCATAGTAGAAAGCTTGATTAGGGGAATTGTTTTGTAGGAGAGTCCCAAGTACCATTTTGTTTTTTTCTACTGAGATACTGGGTCAGAGGATTATGCCTTCTGGCTCTAAAAAGTGTACGAATACTCTGAGGGTGAGGTTTTATTTTGGAATTCACTGAGTAGAAATGTTTGTTTGGCCTGAAGAGGACTTCTGGGAAGCCTCTAAGGAACCCCCCAGGTTTGAGATACCCAAATGTTTCCTCTCTGGTAAAGATGTATGTATGTTAATGGTCAGACATTTTGGAAGCAGGTCTGTTGACTTTTAATTTCTATTTTCTTTGAAGTTCAGGGTGTTGATTCCCCTGAACTAGGTGAAAGATATATGTGCTTGACTAAAGGATTGATACATGTGCTTGATTAAAGAGACCCCTCAAAAGTTGTCTTTCCTTTTATGAATGCAGATTTAAGAATCTGTGGTAGGAGGCCCCCCTGTGTATGTTGGGGTGCTTACTGGTGCAGGCTCTCACCCAAACCCCTCCAAATACCCTTAAATAATGTCTCTAAACAAATTTTAGCATGGAAGAACCCACAAAAAGACAGAATTAGGCGGAGCCAAGATGGCAGAGTGAAAGCAAGCTCCTAAGCTCTTGGACAAACTCCTTCAGGTACCTCTGAAAGGAGAATCTGACCAAATTTTGGAGGTGCAGAATCCAGTGGGGGACAGATTGTGATGGATTCAGAGCTCAGGTTGGACTGGAAGGTCTATGGGAAGGATCTGTTCTGCGGGGGTGAGCCCACAGCGCACAGCTCAGCATGGCAAGCGGTGGAACAGAAGGGACCTGAGAAACCTGAGCGGTGGGTGGAACCAGAGGAGGGGCACCGAGGGCGGGAGACAAGCTGAACCAAGTCAGCGAGAGCCACTGAGTGCTAGATATCAGCTCAGCAGCTCCTGAGACAGTAAGTCACCTACCTGAACTTTCGGGAGCCAGGATGGCAGAGTGATCAGTAAACGCTCTCTCCTCCCCGCTTGATGACCATGAAAGAACCATAAAATATTTCCCCAGAAAAATCCTAGATCAGCAGGAATAGCAGAAGGAGGCCAATAGTCTCATAACACCTGAGCCGAGGAAAATAGCTAAGGGGAATTCCTCCTATGGTGGCAGAGGCAAACCGGAAGGACAGAGGACCCAGGGCAGAGAAAACTTGCACTAGGACCCAGGCAAGCCTCATTGGCAGGAGAGGAGCCCCAGGAGGGGTGGGAACACCCATTAGCATCTAGGCGTGCCTCAGCTATCCAGGGGAATCAGAAAGACAATAGGGCAGCTGGGATTACTAGCCGCTGAGCTTGCCTTTGCCTTAGTTCAGCTGAAGAGATCTCCTGTGACCAGACCACTCCTTCCCCACACTTAACAAGCCAAACCCAGGGCTGATTGGGGAAACACCAAACAAAAACCTGCTTTTAGCTTTTTCACACATCAGCTCAGCAAAAAGTTCTCTAGCTTCTGACTGAAAGAACGAGAAGCCACAATACTCAATCAATACCATGAACAGGAGAAAAGGCCGAAAGAACCATAGAATCTTTCTATGGGGATAAGGACCAAAACACAAACACCAAAGAGGTCAGAGCTGAGACTGTACTTACATTTGAAACTTCAGAAGGGACTATGAACTGCTTTCAAGCACAAGCAGCTCTCCTGGAACAGCTGAAAAAGGAAATAGAAGATAAACTGGACAATGACTTTAAAATTTTGATAATGGAATTCACTGATGAGAACATCTCTTTGAAAAGGAAAATTGAACAAATGGAAAAGGAAGTTCAAAAATTAACTGGAGAAAATAACTCCCTAAAAGGTCAAATGGAAAAGGAAAGCCAAAACCTAACTGGGAAAATTGGTCGAATGGAAAAGGAAGTACAAAAATTAACTGGAGAAAATAGCTCCTTAAAAGGAAAAATTGGGCAGATGGAAAAGGAGATGCAAAAGTTAACAGAAGAAACCAATTTGATAAAGATCAGAATTGGGCAAGTAGAAACTAATGACTCAATGAGACAGCAAGAATCAGTCAAACAAAATCTAAAGAATGAAAAGATAGAAGAAAATGTAAAATATCTAATTGGAAAAACAACTGACCTGGAAAATAGATCCAGAAGAGAAAACTTAAGAATTACTGGCCTGCCAGAAACCCATGAAGGAGAAAAGAACCTGGACAATATTTTCCAGGGAATCAAAAAGACAGAATTAGACAATTTTTCAGCCCAAGACAACTTGGAAGGTTGATAGGAAAGGTCTATTATGCTAGAGTGAGAGAAGAGTGCAATCCAGCAAAGACCAGGCCTCAGCAAACCAGGAACATGGCTCAGGGCAACTGAGTCAGTGTCAACAATGGTGGTTTCCAGATATTTCAGTCCACAGATGGTAAGGGGATCAGATGACAGGTAAGGAGGAGATTTGCAGGGGTTCTTTTGCTACCACCAGGGGCAGGACACTGTTGCATTACCTACCTGGATGTGGGTTGCAGTCCTGGATCTTAGCCCCAGAGTAAGGAGGAGCACTAGTACAGCAGAACTTGTGGCAGCAAAGGAATGGGGACCCTGGTCGTAGTTCTAGGGGTAAAAACAATGCTTGTTGTTGCTCACAAAACAGTGCATAATATAAGAGAATAGGAAATACAACTCTCCCTAGATCATCCCACCTTCAAAGAGCCCAAAACTTACAGGTCCCCAGAATTACCTCTGAAAATAGTTGCACAAAAAACCTGAAGCTTGGGAGAGTGCCCTTCTCCACTTGGGAAGCAGAGCCCCATTTTAGAATACAGCTAAAAGCAAAGAAATAGGCTGGAAAACGAGCAAACAACGGAAAAAAATTCTGACCATAGAAAATTATTATGGTGACAAGGAAGATCAAAACACATACTCAGAAAAAGACAACAAAGACAAAATTCCTATACCCAAATCCTCAAATAAAAATATTAATTGGTCTCAGGTCAATGGAAGAGTTCAAAAAGAATGTTAAAAATCAAATAAGTGAGGTAGGGGAAAAATTGGGTAGAAAAATGAGTGATGCAATAAAATAATGAAAAAAGAGTCAATAGCTTGATAAAGAAGGTAACAAAAAAATAGTGAAAGAAATAATACTTTAAAAATAAAATAAACCAAATGGTAAAAGAGGCACAAAAATCTAATGAAGAATGCTTTTAAAAGCCTAATTGACCAAATGGAAAAACGATATACAAAAATTCACTGAAGCAAAGAATTCCTTAAAAAGGAGAATTAGCCAAATGGAAAAGCTCACTGAAGAAAATAATTCCTTAAAAGTTAGAATTGGACAAGTGGAAGCTAATGATTTTATGAATTATTGGATTCAAGAAAGAATCCAACAAAATCAAAAGAGTGAAAAAATGGAAGAAAATGGGAAATGTCTCATTAGAAAAACAACTAACCTGGAAAATATATTCAGGAGAGATAATTCATGAATTATCTGAAAGTCATGACTAATAAAAAAAGGCTAGACATCATCTTTCAAGAAATTATCAAGGAAAACTGTCCTGATATTCTAGAACCAGAGAGTAAAATAGAAATGGAAAGAATCCACCAATCACCCCTGAAAGAGATACTAAAATGACAAACTCTCAGAAATATTATAGCCAGATTGCAGGGCTCCCACACCAAAGAGAAACTGCTTCAAGCAGCCAAAAAGAAACAATTCAAATAGCCATGGAACCACAGTGAGGATAACACAAGATTTAGCAGTTTCTGCATTAAAAGATCAGAGGGCTTAGAATACGATATTTCAGAGGGCAAAAGAGGTAGGAACACAACCAAGAATCACCTACCCAGCAAAACTAAGTATAATCCTTGGTGGTATATATATATATATATATATATATATATATATATATATATATATATATATAAAGAAAGAAAGTGAAGATGTGAGCTGAATGTGATTTTATGATTATCTGAAGAAATAAAATTAAGGGATGAGAAAGAAGAATGGGAAAAGGGGAAAAGGAGAGGTAGAATAGGATAAATTATCTGAAAAACAGGCCGGAAAGAGACTTTACAGTGGAGGAGAAAATGGGGCAAGCAAGGAGGGGAACATAGTGAACCTTATTCTCATTGGAATTGGGTCAAAGAGGGAATAATATATACATACAGGTGTAGAAGACTATCTTACCATACAGAAAAGCAGAAAGGGAAGGGGATAAGAGAAGGGGAGGGGGGAGATGCTAGAATGGAGGGCAAGTTTGATTGTGCCACCTTGGAGGAACTGAGAACTTACAGGTCCCTAGATTATACCCTCCACTTGACAAAGGACTCAAAAGTCAAATACCTGGCTGAGAAAATGCCCAAAAAAGACTATAGAAGGCTACTTTCTTGGCAAAAAGGTATTTTCTTTCATCCTTTCCAGTGAGGAAGAACAAAACATACTATCAGAGAAAAACATAAAAATCAAGGTTTCTATATCCAAATCCTCCAAAAAAATATGCAAAAAATATGCAAAATATCCTCAGGCCATGGAAGAGGTCAAAAAGGATTTTGAAATCAAGTAAGAGAGGTAGAGAAAAAATGGGGAAGAGAAATGACAGCAATGCAAGAAAATCATGAAAAATGAATCAACAACTTGCTAAAGGAGTCCCAAAAATGCTAAAGAAAATAATACCTTTAAAAATAGTCTAATTCAAATGCAAAAGAGGTCTAAAAAGCTAATGAAGAGAAGAATGCTTTCAAAAGCAGAATTAGCCAAATGGAAAAGGAGGTTCAAAAGTTCACTGAAGAAAATAGTTCTTTAAAAATTAGAATGGAGCAGATGGAAGCTAATGACTTTATGAGAAACCAAGAAATTACAAAACAAAACCAAAGAATCAAAAAAATAAAAGACAATGTGAAATATCTCATTGGAAAGACAACTTACCTGGAAAATAGATCCAGGAGAGATAATTTTAAAATTATGGGACTACCTGAAATCCATGATCAAAAAAAGAACCTAGGCATCATCTTTCATGAAATTATCAAGGAAAACTGCCCTGATACTCTAGAACAAGAGGGTAAAATAAATACTAAAGGAATCCACCAATCACCTCCTGAGAGATCCAAAAGGAAAAACTCCTGGGAATATTGCAGCAAAATTGCAGAGTTCCCAGGTCAAAGAGAAAATATTGCAAGCAACTAGAAAGAAACAATTCAAGTATTGTGGAAATACAATCAGGATAACACAAGATCTAATAGCTTCTACATTAAGGGATCAAAGGGCTTGGAATATGATATTCCAGAAGTCAAAGGAACTAGGATTAAAACCAAAAATCACCTACCCAGAAAAACTGAGTATAATACTTCAGGGGAAAAAAATGGCCATTCAATAAAATAGAGGACTTTCAATCACTCTTGATGAAAAGACCAGAGCTGAATAGAAAATTTGACTTTCAAACACAAGAAGCAAGAGAAGCATGAAAAGGTAAATAGGAAAGAGAAATCATAAGGGACTTGCTAAAGTTGAACTATCTACATTCCTGCATGGAAAGATAATATTTGCAGCTCTTGAGACTTTTCTCAGTATTTGGGTAGTTGGAGGGATTATATACCTATAGACAGAGGGCATAGTGTGAGTTGAATAGGAAGGGATGATATCTAAAAAATAAAGTTAAGGGGTAAGAGAGGAATATATTGGGAGGAGAAAGGGAGAAAGGGAGAAATGGAATGGGGCAAATTATCTCTCATAAATAAGGCAAGATAAAGGTCTTTCAATAGAGGGGAAATGGCAGGAGGTGAGAGGGAAAAAGTGAAGCTTGCTCTCATCACATTTGACTTAAGGAGGGAATAACATGCACACTCAATTTGGTATGAAAATCTACCTTACACTAAAGAAAGTAGGGGAGAAGGGGAGAAGTGGAGTGTGAGGGGACAATAGAATGGAGGGCAAATGGGAGGAGGGGGTAATTAGAAGTAAACACTTTTGAGGAGGAACAAGGTCAAAAGAGAGAATGGAATAAATGGGGGGTAGGATAGGATGGAGGGAAATATAGTTAGTCTTCCACAACATGACTATTATGGAAGTCTTTAGCAAAACTACACTTATACAGCCTATATTGAATTGTTTGCCTCCTCAGTGGGGATGGGTGGGGAGGGAGGAAGGGAGAGAAGTTGGAATTCAAAGTATTAGGAATGAATGTTGAGAATTGTTTTGGCAAGCAACTGGGAAATAAGAAATACAGGTAATGGGGTATAGAAGTCTATCTTGCCCTACAAAAAAAAGAGAGAATATGGGGATAAGGGCGGGGAGGGGTGTGATAGAAGAAAGGATGGATTGATGGAATGGGTAATCAGAGTGCATGGTGTCTTGGAGTGGGGGGAGGGGAGAGATGGGGAAAAATGGGAACTCAAAATCTTGTGAAAATGAATGTTAAAAACTAAAATAAAAAAATAATTAAAAAAATTTTTAAATATCACTGCTAGATCTCTATCCCAATGATATTCAAAAAAAGGGGAAAGGAGTTATTTGTACAAAAATATTTATAGCAGTTCTTTTTGTGATAGCTAAGAATTGGAAATCAAAGGAATGTCCACCAATTGGAGAATGGATAAAAAAATTATGGCATATGACTGTAATGGAATATTATTGTGTTATAAGGAATAACAAGCAGCATGATTTCAGAAAAACCCGAAAAGACTTACATGAACTGATGCATAGTGAAGTGACCAGAACGAAGAAAATATTGTGCACAGGAACAGCAGTGTTGTTTGATGAAGAATTGTGAATGACTTAGCTACTCTTAGCAGTGCAATGATCCAAGACAATCCCAAAGGACTAATGATGAAGTATAGTATGCAACCAGAGAAAGAATTGATATTGATTGAATAAGACTGAAGCAGGCTGGTTTTTTAAAAATTTTCTTTCTGTACCAAATGACTAATATGCAAACGTTTTGCATGATTTCACATGTATAGCCTGCATCTGATTGCTTAACATCTCAAAGGAGGCTGGAAGAGGAAGAAGGAAGAAAGGGATAGAATTTGAAATTCAAAACTTCAAATTAAAATGTAAAAAAAAAAGAACCAAACATAAAAAGAGGTCACTTGAGTAGTCTGGATGGGACATTATAGGATGACAGCTCTAACTGCAAGGTTATGAGGAAAATATGAGAGATATGCCAGATGTAGAATCTTAGAGCTTGATTGGATGTGGAGAAGGAGACTGAGGAAAAAATCAGAGCTTCAAACATGAAGTTTAATGGTGGTGTATCGTTGACAGAAGAAAAAAATGCAAGTCAGGAGAACCAGATATTGTATGGGTGATGGTTAATATGATAATGAATTAGGTTTTAGACACATGCAGTTTATAGTTTCGGTGGGATATCCAGGTTTAAATGTGGGGAGACCAAGAAACAGAGAGAAGCTGCCCACAGACAGACAAGGCAGTTTGTTTCTTAAAAAAGGAAGTAGATAAGATGGAATAAGGCCAACACAGCTCAACAAACATTAATTATTAATTATGTGTGAGACACTGTACTAGGTGCTGGGGATACAAAAACAAGTCACATCCCTCAAGGAGTTTATATTCTATATTAACTATGTAGCAAATATACACATGTATATTTACATGTGTATATATGGATTTGTAGGCATATATGTTTACATGCATACAAACATTTATACAAATGTGTAACTGAATATATGCATATATACATACAGATAAGGAATTTCAAACTGCAATCCAAAGAATGTATACAAATAGTCACATTATTTTCATGGTCACATTGATTATCCTCCTCCCTTTGTTGGGAGAGAGAAGAGGAAAGGAGGTCCTGCATCTGCAGTAGAGATTTTATCAACATTAGACCTCTATGAAGGTCAATGAGAAAGAAGTCATAACCAGCTGTACCTAGTACAAGGACCCTGAATCCTTACCATCCCTTCCTTTCTACCCTGCCAAGAAGACTAAATGTGTATTTTCAGGCTGATGTTCAAGTGGGATGCCAAATTAAACTTTATTTTCTATTTGAGCAAAAAGGTTTCCCATTTCTTGTCCAAGTGAGCAGAGAGGAAATTTGGCAGTTTCTCCCAGAGATCTCACACAGCAATGTACAGTAATAACTAATTAACTGAAAGAGACTATATTGTTTTATATATCAGAGAATCATGGTATGTGCAAATATGTCCCTAGGTAAGGCACAGCAATGGTTAGGAAGGGCATCTGTTTCTTTTCCTCGCCAAAATAGCAGCACCTCTAAACTTTTGGTGTACATTAGCTCTGAAAGCACTGTAGCAGCATATGGTTATTGCTGGCAATGGTTTCACATGGTTCCCCAAGCAACAATTCTATATGACCTCTCCCTTCATATCCTAAAGACCAGTGACAGAAATTGAACAACATATTTCAATAACTTTTTTTTTTCCAAAAAACAAACCATGCTCACAGTGAGAGGGCAATCTCATTCATTCTGAAGGCTTCAATTATCACCTTTTACTCCCAAATTATACTTGTCTCCTGAGCTTGAGTTCCATATTTCCAACTGGCTCCTGCATATCTCCCTCTAGTTGTCCCACCAACACTACAACTCCTTATGTGCAAAACTGAATTCATTATCTTTTCCAAAAGATTTGTCCCTCATTTTGACTTGACTATTTCTGTCAGTGGCACCACCATTTATCCAGTTATCCACGTTATCTTTGCTCACCCACTTTTTCATATCTGATGAGTTGCTAATTCCTGAAGATTCTGTCTGGAACATCTCTCACATTCTGCTGTCATCACAGCATAGGCCTTTCCTTGCTTTTTGCTATACAACAGCCCTTTCAATAGTATTCTTACCTCCACTCCCCCCCCATCATCCATATGTCATTAAACTTCTGTATTTATCTTATATATGATCATGCTTGCTCTAAAGCCTTCAATGCCTCCCTTCCAAATATATTCCAAATTCCTCTGCTTTACATTCTGATACCACCCTATGTTTCTAGCTTTATCTTGTATTACCCATATCTATCTTCTCAATTCTTTAAACAAACTGAACTATTAGTCGTTCTCTGAATACATTCTTTTCTTTCCCACCTCCCTGCTTTTGCTAACATTATTCCCTGTACCTGGAATGCCCTTCCTTCATTTTCACTACTTATTGATCCTAAATACCCTTTTACACATCTAGTTCATGAAATCTACTCATCATCCTACTTTTCTCCCAGACCCACCTTCTAAAAAAGTCAGAAATGATCTTTCCTGACTCTTACTTTGGGATTACACTTCTGTTGCTCACCAATTATGCTCTATTTCATATTAAAATTATTTTAAGTACACACTACACATCTCTCTAATTTATTGTATACTCCTCAAGTTCAGAGTGTATATCCTATTTATCCTTGTCTCCCTCCCAATATCATCACTGCCACCACTACCACCAGTGACCAGCACAAAGCTCTGTATATTTAATGGGGTTGAATCATGAGTTAGAAAACCCCATAAGCCAGCAAGCTATATCTTTAAAGACTAGCTTCTGAAATGACACCTACATGGTGCCAATATCTTTGAACACATCAGTAGTGATAATCTATACAGTGCAAGAGGATCAGCATGCACAATAAAGCCTTGAAAATGAACTGGGCCAACTTTGGAGAGAAAGTTGAGACCCTTTAAAAATAAGCAAAGACCATGTGTCAAAGTTACACATGTGGATTCATCACGAACCTCATGGCAGCCCTTGGCCATTGGTTACTTCTACCAATGGTATCAAACTCAAATAGAAACAGGGGTCATTAAACTATACAGAAGAATTCCAGAGGGTACATATTGAAGGTATGTTAGAAAGCCACATATTAACCTTGTCTAACTTTTATTGCACTTTTATTTATTTTGTTCAATATTTTCCAATTATATTTTAATCTGGTTTGGGCTGCATGTCCATAATGGACACCTCTGACCTATACCACCTCCAAAAGAGGGATGATGCAGTACTCCTTCCACTTGGCACATAGTGTGGCGTCAGCAATGGCAAGAGGAATTTTTAAAAATCTAAATGTGAATCTAGCTTAAAACAGTTAAGCGATGGCAGAACCATTGTAATTATCATTTATTCAGAATATGGAGCCTGGAAACAAATGCCTCAGAATTGGACAGGGCCTACAGCCAGTTTCATGAACAATTTTAGCTGTGATTTGGATCAGAGAAGGAATTTGGCAATTTCTACAACGGATTTCTCAGGGTCATAGATACCAATTCTCCCAGATGACAGGGAAATTAAAAGCTACTCTAAAAAATACTGCCCTTTAAATTTAAACATGCATACTGTGTATTTGTAGAGGTCATAAGAGTCCTCTTAAAACAACTTTTTCTATTTATCTTTTTAAAAGCCCTGCAGTTCACCTTTAAACATGCACCTGAGAACGGCATCAGTAAGAGCTGTACTCATGTTGTGCTCACAGACAAAGAGGTAAAAAATCAATTTCAATCCCCAAAGGACAGAATTACTGGTGCAGAAGGTCACTAAATGCTAGCACTTGCTATACAGGCTTGGAATAAGAGCCGTGTCTATCCGTACTGCATCACTGCTCTTTGAATCGAGGGGTAGAAGGAAATTAGGAGAGAAATAAGGAAACTTTCTCTCACCAGTGAAGAGGAAGATGTCTCTTATACAGTCTACAGAGTAAACATTTTAAACAGCAAAGGGAGAAAGGCAAACACATGTGTGTGTAACGCCTGGGAGAGGACTTGTGTATTTGCACCTAAAGCTCCAGAGAAATTGGTCAAAACTGACTCAATCAACTGAAAATAGGACATTCTGTCAAGGTCACTTGTCAGGCTGGGTTATTTGCTCCCTTAGGGCTCCCGGCACAAATCAGGCTTATCAGTGAGCTATAACTCACTGCTCTCTGTCTCAGGGAAACTTCCATCTCTAGCCACCATTTTCAACATCCCCTTCCTTACCAAGGACGTTTGATGGAGATTCATCTGCTCCTACAGGGATGGTTGATCTGGACCAATTCTAGTACTACTGGTGGGACTGGCTACCTAGGAAATGGTGCTTCTGGTCCTTTCAGAAAGCCATTTACTGATTGCCTACTGACCCTATTGGATGTTAACTCAGTGAGAATGTAACTGAATATTCTGCCGGGCAACAAGTTATAGCACTGGCACAATCCATCCTCCTGGTCTTCTTGTAGATCCTGTAATAATAATCACAGTAATGATCAAAGAATTCCATATTTATGAAATTCAGGTAGTGAGTAAGGAGATGGTTCCCTGGTTAGAGGGAAGGCAGACAGCTCCTCAACCTGGGGCCAGAAGAGACATGAGAATAGAATATTTGTTTTTAAAAGCTTTGACATTTAAATTCTAGGAGAAGAAAGAGGAAGAGGAGGAAAATTCCCCCCACACCCTTTTTGAGGCTCATGAATATTTAGAATCCTATGTAGGATTTGACTAAGGCCTGAAGTCAAGATTCGGGAAGACTAAAACTGGCATTTCTAGAAACTGTAAGGCTTGCAAAGCTCTTCACACTCATCATTCGAGCCTCACAACTCCGTGAGCCAATAGTACAAGTATTATCATGCCCAATTTAAGGAGAGTGAAACAGAGCTTTAGAAAATGTTGGCCTTGCCCATGAGCAATAAATTAGGCAAGTGGAAAAGGTAGAATTCAAACCCAGACCTCTTCTGACTCTAAGATCTGCACTTTTTCCATGGCTGGCCCCTTCTGACTCAATCCAACACCAATAAAGTTAGCATTAATCCTTCAGTCAGTCAATATGAATTTATTCAGTGCCTACTACGTGTCAGGCAGGCACTGTGCTAAGCCCTGGTGATACAAAAACATAAAACACAGTCCCTCCTCTCAAGGAGTTCATAGACGACAACACAAATAGCTATGTACAAACAAGCTATATGCAGGATAAATTGGAAATAATCATCAGAGAGAAGGCACTAGAATTAAAGGAAATTAGGAAAGTCTTTCTGTAGAAGGTGGAATTTAATGAAATGAGACTGGCTAGTGAGCCACAGGTAAAGGCATTATAGTTCTGGCAAAATTGTCAGTGCCATGGGGGAGAGGAGAATGGAGAGGAACAGAGTAGAGCCAAAGGAGAGGACAATGAGTATATGTTGTAAAACTTTTTAAAAGCTGTGAAGATCATCTGGATGTCAGACCATTTGGAAGGAGTTTTTATTCAATCTTGATGGGCTTATGTATTTGCCTGGGTAGGAGGGCTATTTTGTAAAGGAAGCTGGATTCACTGGCTTTCACTTCCTCTAAGTTATTTTAGGCTGATTCCCAGTTCAGTATAATAAATGCAATTTTTTCCTTTATTCTACATGTATTCTAGATTCTACATGTATTTCTGACTCATCTCCTTTGCACATGCTGTGCTGAGGACTTGGGCTAGTTGCTGTGGGGATATAATGAAGACAGCCTGGTCCTTCCTGTCACCATTCCCTTAGAGACCAGCCACCGCAATGGAAGCACAATCAGGAAGCCAGGTAGTGGTAGGGGACATTCCCACTGGTCTTCTGTACTAACCAATGCCATCTCTGCACCTTCCGTTATCCTACTTCTGGTCTCAGCAGGCTCAGGTTTATCCCTGATTCTCTCTCCCAGAAACAATGAAGGAAGCAGGATCCTGAGAGCAAGGCTGGCCTGGTGAAAACAGAGAAGTGGGTAAAATTTGGCTTAGGGGAAGCAGGAATGCTAGTTCCTGCCTACCTCCCTTTTTTATATTACTTTCTTCTGTTTCAGAAACAAGTCCTGTTAGCCTAGGGCCCAGGATGGGGAGCCTGCAGCCTTTGTCCTCAAGACCACAGGTTGCCCACCCCTGGCTAGGGCCTAAGTGCTCCTGTGCTATGCTTTGTTACAACATCATATCAAAGTCTATGTTCCTTGGTCAATGCCCTATGTTCAAAATTATCTTCCTACTCATCATAAACCCCAGTCAAATCTCCCTCAGTTCTGAGCTCTTAATACGAAGGAAGGCTTACTTGTAAATACTGAGCCTTTTGTTCAGAGGATGCATTAAAAAAATGTTCAGTTTTATGAAAGGATACACTAAATGAGACTACAATATAAATCACCACTATAGATGTTTTGCATTTTAAGCAATATTACTTTAAAAAGGGAAGGCATGAGATTCAAAAGAAAGAAATCTAATGATGAATTTCAGACTCCTTGACAGGCTCGAGAGACAGACATTTGGGGATACAGGGCCTTCCTGGTACCCTTCAAACTGTAGCATCGAGACACCTGCTTATTCTGTCCACACATGAGATCAGCTCTAGACGGGGAGGGGGGCGAAGAAGGGGGAGAAGGGCAGGGACTGGAGAACCCTCAAGACAAGTATGCCTGCTCTGTAGCAATGTCTGCAGTGTCAGGATGGAGAACCGCAATAGCTTTGTGGATGTAGGGAAAAGAAGTTTGATACCCTGAGTCCTGTTGCCTTCTCTGAGTCTGCAAAACAACTTTCACTGTAGGATGGCCTAGTTCCAGCTTCACCCCATGCATAAATTTATCTCACTCCCCACCCAGTGTAAATTGAAAAGAGTAATGCAGAGCAATCTCATGGGGATGCTGGACAATTTCATTAGTGTTTATAAAGCACTCCAAGGTCCTCTGATGAAAACTGCTGTGTAAGTGCAAAATTATTATTAGTTCTCAGTCTTGGGTCCCCTGACTTCTGACTTCAGCTTTTGTTGTTTCTGGATGGGAGCCTTTTATGGGCTGTCCAACTGGGCTTTTCAGGTGCACAGGGAAACAAACATACACATTTGCGGATTTTTTAAAAAAGCATTCTAACTCTGTGGGGTCCCTCGGAGCTCGTCAATGTCTGAATTCCTCCCCACTTATCCCTGCTATATACCTTAATCTACGAGAGAGTAGATAGCTGCAAACAGGCTACTTTGGAAAGGAGAGAGGAAAAAAGTCCAATTGGAAGAAACTCTTTCTAATGGTGCAGAATACAATATTCTCATGCAGAATCTAATGGAAATACTAGGTCAGGTCTGTTCTTTACACAAAGGGATGTGATGCATATTTGTGCATTGCAAGGAGGAAAAGGAGTAAGACATTTGTTTTCAATTCCCAAGTTTTGCCTCCTCCCTTCACCCTAACTTCCCTGGGAATCATGGAGACATATATACCTCCCCTAGATGGCATAGTCCTTTGTTAGCTGACTATACGCTGCTTTGAGATGAAACAAAGAAATGGAAAAGAGGGAAAAGAGACTCAGCTGCTTGGGAAACAACACCCCATAACTTCCAAACAGATCAAGGCCTGTGTGGGATTTTATCCAACTCCAAGTATTAACAATAGGTTTTTGTTACTGTTAGGCTGTCTTTCATTCATGTTCAATTCTCTGTGACCCCATTTGGGGTTTTCTTGGCAAAGATACTGGAGTGGTTTGCTATTTCCTTCTCTAGCTCATTTTACAGATGAGGTAACTGAGGCAAACAGGATTAAGTGACTTGCCCAGGGTCACACAACTAGTACATGTCTGAGGCTATATTTGAACTTGGGTTCAAATGGAAATGGAAGAGGGGAAAAGAGTCTCAGCTGCTTGGGAAACGATACCCCATAACTTCAAAACAGATCCAGATCTAACAGTCTATCCATTGCACCACCTTGCTGCCCTTAATAATAATATGACATGGGAGAATTTTCCTCTTTTTTAAGATATGCTCATTCTCTTTGAACATTACTCTCCTACAACCTACTTATACTGCTCTCAACACATATTTATTTCTCCAAACTGCTTTGGAAATAGAAGCTCAGTCAAACCACAGGTATGAGATGTAACTTTATAAAAAAAATAGAAAGTACTAAGAAGCGATTGTTGCTTAATCAGGTGCAAAAAAGCATAAAGGTCCCAATCCAGTTATATGTCAAATACCAACAATTTGATTGCATGCAAGTTGTAAACCAAACCAAATTAGCTCTTACAAGACATTCTAATGTCCTTTCATTTATTGTGGGGGTGATCCTGCTGAGCTCTGTCACCATGGCTGGGTTCCCCCCTCTCCCTTGGGTTCTCCCCATTCTAATCCTGCTGCACACCGCTGTGGCATTAATCTTCTAAGGCACAATTCTGATCACATTATTCCCCTATGCAAACACACTCAATAGTTCCCCATTGCTCACTGAATGAAGTCCAAACTCCTAGCCTGACTTAGAGTCTCACTACAATTAATCAAGCCAGCCGAATCCTGAACGATCCCCTAGCATGCACTCTGCACTCCGGCTAAAGTGGGCGACTGAAATCTCTTGAATGTCTCCTTCCTTTCCCTCATCTAAGACTTCTCTCATCAAAGGCCCCCACACCTGGGATGACTTCATTCTCCTATTTCCATGTTGAATGCTTAGAAATTCTTCAAACCTACCTCCCCCATGAGGCTTTCCCTGATCTTCCCTACTCTGGTTAACAAATCTTTTCTTCATCAGCCCTTAAAAAGAACTTTGTGTCTCATGTATCTATTTAATACTTTTTTCTATTTTGTATTAGTTATTTGTATATGACATAATTAATAATAAACTACAACCCAAAAGAGAAAGAAGTTAAATGTCTAAATAAATTACAGCAAGGCTCTATGATAGTAAAGAGAGAATTGACCTCATCATGTACTAGCCCTGTAACAGTGGGCAAGTCACGTCTCCCAACCCAGCAGTTCTCTACGATTCTTAAGATGGAGAAAAGTGTCAACCTGCATTAGTACAGACCGTTTCCTCAAACAGAAGGCAGTTATATCAATAAATTCACAGGTCCAGTCCCAATCCCTATTATAGCTATTTTAAATACATCTTAACTCCTCTATTAGAGTCTAAATTCTTTGTGGGGCAGAAATTGCCTCTTATTAATTAACCTTTGAATCCCCTTCAACATCTAGAAAGGTACCCCTGTACAAAGTAAGCTGCTAAACAAATATTGTCAAATATTTAACGAGGAGAAAGGAATGAAGATTATTTGGTTTGGAGAAGAGTGAGGGCAGATGGACACCTGGCTTCAAAGATGAAAAGGCGAAATTGTACCATGGATAACTTACAAAATCACTTTGTAAGTCTTAAAGTGCTTTATAATGTAAGTCATTGTAATTAACTATGATGGGAAATTTCCCTATAGAATACTGAGGATTGTTAAACATGGAAAAAGGTTTCTGAAAAAAATTCCAAGATTTCCTTCTCTCTACACCATTTTTTTTTAAAGCTTCTATCCTCACCAGTCTATAGTGATTTAAAACTTGCCTCATTGGCAGTGGGAAGGAAGGGGAGTCATACATTTAATTTTGTGAAAAAACAGGATTGTTAAGTGAAAAGAATATGAATGACTTTGGGCTGTAAGATTTCTAGTTAGGAAACTGAACCATCGAGAACAAACAAACAGGTAGCAAAACTTTTAATTGTTTTATGCAACAAAAATATACCGTAAAGGTGGGGAAAGTTTTAAAAGAATAGAAAAAGAAAAAAGAAAAAGTATGTGCTTTTCTATTTTGACTGAATTAACGGGATTCAGGTCTTCACTTCACTTTTTCCAGGTAAACACAGAACTAATGGTCTCTCCTCTCACCCCAGCAGCCTTAATTTTATTCCATAGAATATGAAACTTACCTGGTGTGAATCAAGTCAGATGCGGGGAAACTCTTTAAAAGGATGTGGAGCTGATGTTACTACTATATCTATGACTGCATTCCCTGCCTCAATAAATATTCCAGAGGAGCTGCAGATTAAGCTCTGTAGGTCAATTGGTAGCCAAAGAAGAACCATAAAAACATTGCTTTCCTGAATGAATGAAACATGATAAGTGTAAATCCATGATGTACTTCCTGTGAAATACCTGAAAGGTTCCAGGCAAGCAATCCCAAAACAAAACAAAACACCCAATCAATTCAATTTGTTAAGTCCCAAGTCCAAAGTTTTAGTGATTAAAAATAAATAACTAATGTTTGCTTGTTCTGTAGGGTTAGGGTTTTTTTGTGGGGGAGCAGGGAAGGGGAGTGCTAAAAAGGAAAAAGAAAGGGGAGTTTTCTTAACAACAAAAATATGTTGAGTCTGAAATCCCAGAAAATTGAAACTAATTTGAATGCCTCAGGCTTCTGTGAGTGCAAGGAAAAGAAGGAGATTCCCTTCACTCAGTCCCCTGAATCACGTAACAGTGACTGTCAAGCCATTGGTTTTTGTTGTGTCTATAATTCTGTTTGCTCATCTTCTGACAGCCAAAGGACTTCTACCCCTAAGAATCAGCATTTTCCTTTGAACAACACCATTTATTCCATTCAATTAAAATAAATTTTATTAAAATCTTACTATATTCCATGCTAAGTCCTGGGGATACAAAGAGAAACCGGGAAGGAGGAAGTGGAAGGGAGGCGGGGAGGGATACAGGTACAAAGATAATATGAATATATTAAGTAACATATATGGCACTGAGCCACTTTCCATCTCCATCTCTCTCTGTCTCTCTGTCTCTCTCTCTGTCTCTCTGTCTGTCTCTCTCTCTCTCTCTTTCTCCCTCCCCCCATTCTCTCTTTCTCTCTATTTCTCTCTCCATCTCCCCTCCTTCTTTCTCCCCTTCTCCCCAGTTCTTTGCAGGAGAGCCTTCTGATGCAGAGCCCTCACATTTAATAACATAAATGTTGCATCAGGGAACTAGGAAGTAAAACTACCCCAACTTGGCAACCTTATCACTCCTGTACATTGGCATAGGTAGTGTTTTTAGCTCTGAAGAATTTCTTCATGACCTCAGGTAAAACAGCAGAGAAGAGAGCCAAGTTTTGGCACAAGACACAGTAATTGGCACAGGCTCCATGGGAGATTTGTGATTCTAGCCTGGAAATTCTCTTAAGTCAGCTACCAAGGGGTGTGTGTGTCTCTGTGTGTCTGTGTGTATTCCCTATAGGACATGTGTTCTTCTAACATGGTCTCTTTCTTCACATTTTCCTTGCAAATGCCTTTCCTTGATGAAAAGGCATTGCTGAAAACTAGTTCATTGACCTGTTACTTCAATGTACACATAATACAAATAATGGCAGGGCCTTCAAGTCAGGGAGTTATTCGCTAGCTATTTCCCACCATCTCATAGCAGGACCTGTCAGTCTTCCCCAATACAGGAAACATCTGTGCTGGTGTAGCAGAATTCAAGCAGCTTCCAAGAGATCCCTCTGAAATATGGGAAGGTAGCTGTCTGCCCCTAGGGAATCAAGTCTCTGAATCCCAAGCAAGAGTGAATCTTACATTCACTTATACATTCATTTTTCATGAAAGCATTTTTCAACAATATTGAAAGTAGCTGCCATGTGACTGAGAGAATTCTTTAGGCCAGTATACCCCTTCTCCAAAAGGCATTTTCACATGGTTGACCAATGAGCAGAGTACACAGCTGAATGGAAATCCTTAAGGAGATATTGGTAAAAGGGATCATCCTGAGAGATGATGCTTCCATATTTCCAAAGCTCTGCATCAGAGGCTCAAAACTATATGAACAATGGGTTGGTCCATCCTAAGGCATGTTGTAGATGGGCACGGTGGACCCATTTTCAGTCATCTCAAGAATGGTGATCCTAGTGATGCTACCCCCTTCACAGGGGCACAGAGTGTCTTGGTTCTTTTGGCTGACCAAGGAACCACGAACAGTTGTGAATTCTTGGTGTTCTAAAAACAGCCCATGGAAGGAAAGCTCAGACCAAGTCTATCTTCTGAACTATTGTTGGACCCATCTGGTGAATGCTTTTCTTATTTTGGAAGGGGACGTAGAGAAAAGTTTGCTCCTTGCCTTGTTTGTTGATATCTGGAAATATGTTCTGTAGTCTTGCAAATTTCTTTTAAAAAAAAGGAGAGAGAATAAATAAAAAGAGTAATCAAAATCAGAAATGAAAATAGTATAGTTAGCAATAGAATTAAAATGTTCATTCATGATGGTGGCTAGATAACTCCTTCCTGGGAAGGAAAATCACCATGTGATCCAAGAGGAAAAGACTTATGTATTCAATTAATAGTTTCAACAGACATGCACTGAGCCTGTGGCAAATATGCAATTTGGGGATGAAGGGGTTATAGACGCCTTTCCTGCATGCTTCCAGTGGACCATGTGTGCTAGCTCAGCTGTTGGGCACTTTGAGAATGACAAAGTCCCCTACGGGCCACCAAGCAGGAAAACGCAATGCCCATGGCCAGTAGGGGGATTGTTTCATCATTTTAAAGCTCAAATCTTTCAGTGCTGAGTGATATAAAACCTGCCAGAAGCAGTAAAGGGCTTTATTAATCCCCCAAAATGCCAAATCCATGAATTCACACATGTGGTCTTTAGGGGCAAGACAACTGTTGTGTAATCTCTAAGTTATATAAAGCTCATTAAGACCTGGTCCTTCTCCCCACTACTGTCCTCCTTTTGGACTGTCAAAACTGGCATCATGAGCTTTTTTAGATTATGTCCCTCTTAAAATTCATTTTCTGAATAATAGTCATAGAAGGGAATACACACACATACACATATACACACATGCATGCCACATGCAAAATAGTGAAGACACTGCTCTCTTCTCATGTGCCTCCTTTCTTGTAGAAGGATTTATCTTTTTATGTGTTTAGGCATTGTTTCCCCCTTGCTAGATTTCAGGCTCCTAGGGGTTCATAAAGACTGACTGCATCTCACATGCTGCTTTTTCTCCCCAACAATGGTTGGAAAATAGTAGGCATCCCACAAATGTTTGGTCCTTTGAATAAGACAGACTTTCCTAGAGCTTTGTGCCTATGATTACTCAGGATTAGTAATTACTAATGTAATTACAAAGTATTTTGAATTTGTTCAATAATCTTTGGCTTTGTTTTAAAGCATAATCAAACACATGATTTCATTTTATCATCACAATAATATCTGAGCTAAGATGTTCCTGAAATTATTTTCAAACTCCATGTACTTCAAAGTGTACTGTATTCAGAGTGGAAATAGAAACACACCATTTCTAGTGCTTATTAGAGAACAGAGATGCAGCGCGGTGTGGGATGTAGGGGGGCAGCTTTGGTGTCAGGAAGACTTGGGTTAAGGTCCTGCCTTTGATGGGTACTGACTGGGTGGTCCCTCAGTGCTCCAGGCAATTCACTAGGGATGTTAGGAATGAATCTCCTTTCTTCATTGGTGAAAAGGGTTTTCACACCTGGAATTCTCTACATCAGTGCAATCACAGGTCCAGGGACAGACAAATCAGCTCAATTTTCCCCCAACAACTTTTTTGCCCATGCTGTTAAGCCAGAATTAAATTAATATCTCCCAAATTACTTTTTGGGGTTTTAAAAATTTTTTTCTTAAAGTCAGTCAAATCAGTGACTTGATTTTCATCAGCACTTAATAAATGTTTGCTGAAAGGAACTGAACTTGTTAAAGAAGATACTTACACAAGTGAAAACGATGAGAAATACATAAAACATTGCCAGAAACAGCAACAGGAGAACTTCAGCTTGGTATTTCTTTAACTTGTCACGGTTGGGCTCTATGGTACAGCCTAAGATGAAAAGTATGAAGTGTCTGTTCAGGATTTTGTTTTTTTACATCCAGTAAGTGGGTTATTACTATCTCAAGTACAATATTCCCAATCTAAAAAGGAATTTACTTCTCTCCCATTTCTGTTCCTGCCTTTATATTGGCACCATGATCTTTGACTATCATATGTAGAAATAAAGAAGAGACTAATGGATATAGAGAAGGCAGGGCAGTGTGTTCTAAAAAGCACTATAGAATATGGGTTTATATCCTGGATCTGCTACTTTCTACCTTTGGGATGAGGTACTGTTTCTGCCTTTGTAAAGTGGTACCCTTTGTTCAAATACCAAGTATGCTGTTTCTAGCTATGGAACTATAGGCAAGGAATAAGTCATCTCTGGCTTTTTGGTATCATGGTTAGACTAAATGACCTCCAAGTCCCTTCTAGCATTAACATTCTGTTATGTTCACTCATCCCACTGGGGAGGAACCTGATATCTGACAGTTGATTAGTTGGACAGTTAAATGAGTAAGGAATGGTTAAAGCATTGCTGCTGTTCAGTCCTGTCTGACTCTTGGTGACCTCATTTGGAGTTTGCTTGGCAGGTATGTTGGAGTGCTTTGCCATTTCCTTCTCCAGCTCATTTTACAGATGAGGAAACTTAGGCAAACGGGGTTAAGTGTCTTGCTCAGGGTCACATAGCTGGTATTTGAGGCCAGGTCCTCCTAACTCTAAACCCTCCGTTCTATCATTGAGCCTCTATAGCTGCCCTGCAATTAAAGCACTAAGAGCTTGCTATCAATGAGGAAGCTTTCTAGATGATCAAGAGTGACCTTAAACTTGTTTCTAGAGCTCTCAGCTAAAATCCTGGCCTGCATACTGAGGGAAGGGAGCAGGGAAAAAAATATCATTCCCTTTATGGGTTAGAGATGGTGGAATAAATTGGCCCAGGAAAACATTAACTTGCTTAGAATAAAGATCAACAAGGAGCAGAACTGGCACTAGAAAATATGTCTTACCTCCCAGACCAGTGTTTCCTTTTATTTTTTCCCACATGGGTATTTTTATTCTGTATCCACTCTGACTGAATCATCCTCATACTAACTGGGAAACTATAATCATTTGAATTTCATTTAGTTAATTGAAATTCCAATCTCAGATACACATTGGCTGTGTGACCTCACAGCTCTAGGCAACTCTTAAAGATTATATATCCAAGAAGATGCTCTTTGTTATTGGTAAAGAGATTTCCTCACCAGAACCTGCCAATATCAATGAAATAATAGTTTTGGTTTTAAAAAAGTTAATGATTTATTGTTGGGAGAATTAGGTGCTTGGTTGGGGATTTCCCATGAATAAAGCTGGGGAATTGCCATCATCATACTCAATAAAGCAATACAGTATAATGGGAAGAACTCTTAAGTCAGATGAAAAGGGTTCAAATACTGTTACTTAGGACACATGGGACCTTGGACACATAAGAATATAGATCTAAAGCTGGAAAGGGTCTTAGGAGATTAGATGATTACAGAAGTCTCGTCTAGCTCTAAATTTATAAGATTTGATAAGCTCACTTTAAGTTAGGAAAATAATCTCCAAACATTTACTTTAATTAATCTGACTAAAATTAGTATATCTTGTGAAGAGAAAATTACTTGATACCTTATCCTTGGACCATAACCATGTCTTTTCTTTGGATTCTACTATAACCTAGCTAGTACGAAGTAGAATGTTGTACACGCCGTGGTTTTGTAGTAAGTGTTGATTATGGCAAATATAACAATTTGCAATAAGTCACATACCTGTTACTTTCAGTTCAACTGTGGCACTTGGGCTGTTTTCTTCTCCTGCTGCCCATAAGGTACATCTGTAAGTCCCAACATGCTGGCAGGTAATATTCTTGATCATTAAGGAACACTTTTCAGAAGGACAGACTTCTGATGAGCTATTTGTCTCTTCCTGGTCAGGAACTTGTTCACTAAGGCTTAGGTTCATCTCCAGCATGTTGGTCAACTCTCCACTTTGTTCATTAATCTGTAAAAAGAATCACAGACTCTGAATTTCAGATCATTTAATAAATGAGGAATATTACAGGAGGGAGGTGATTTGCATCTAGCCAGTGATTCAGCCTGGTCAGGGTTTTGGCCAAGCCAAAAATCAGTGCTCTATCTTCTACCTTTTAATAGCACTGCATTTTATAGACCAAGAGCTGCAAACCCTGAACCCAGATACCAAAGATGTATGTATAAACTGTTTGAAGAAGCAATGTTAATCTTGTTTTAAAGAAAACAGTGGATCTAAGAAGGAAAAAAACCCAACATTATCTACACTTAATAAAATATCTACTTTGGGACAAGAAAACTGCTGAGGCCTGAACAAATTTGGGTTGCTGACATTCAATGGGTTGTAAAGCATGATACATAATTTCTTGATTTACCACAACAGTGCACAAATTCAAGATGATGAAAAAAACTGCCAATTCAATTGTAAAATAAAAGACTTTTCCAGGTTCTTGATTTCTTACTAGTGGTCCTTATACTGCTATGAACTGAAAATCTGGGCCCATCAGTAAAAGTATCATAAAGGACCCTAGGCCCATTGCTTACCAAAAATGAAAAGCTCTTCAGAAAGAAGCTCCCTTCCTTTCCTGAAGGACCCTTCAATTTAGAGGCCTCTTGGATAAGGTTAATGCAATAATAATTCATCTTTCTATAGCTTATGAAAAGTATGCAAAGCATCTTCCTTGCAACTCTTCCTTCTAAATAGAAGAGTATTATTTATTCCATTTGAAACTGATGCTTTGACCATGATCATACAGCTAGTTTGAGGACACATTCAAACCCAGGTCTCCTGACTGTGTGTACAACACGTTATTCACACTAAAACACAATGCCTCCTTATGTATCAGGGGTGGGGAACCCGTGGCCTGGAGGCCACTTGCAGGTTCTCCACCCCAGTACTAGATATCAAAAACCCCAGATGAGGTCATGAAGACTCAGACACAACCAAAAATTAAATAAGCAAAAAGCATAGTACATGTACTTGTAATTCAGTCAGTCCCAAACCTCTATGTGCATGTTCCTAAGAGGTACAAAAAGAGACACATAATCCCACGCACTAACGCTTAAATACTAGATTGAAGGATGCCACTATAAACTTGTTCTACTATCAGACAAATTTACAAAGAAGGGAATGGTTTTCATTACTTCGTCATCTCCCTTCTTTTTCCCTGAGGAGCTGCTTTCACTCCCAATCTTCGGGGTTTTTCCTCCTGCCCACCCCACCTCTCAACCCTCCTGTCCACCTGTCCACCTCCTCTCTCAACCCTATTAAATCTAGCTCAGCTAGGTATCAGAAAGATGTTCATAACTAAATTTACATAAAGGTGTAAATGACTTATTAAAAGCCTTAACATGTTACCCCTTTTAAGGGTATTCTCATTTTGACAAGGGACAATCCTATTGCATATTCATCCCCAAAAGAATGAATCCCTAATGGTAGAATTTCGGGCATTAGTGATATGCAAGGAGGGAAATCACTAGGTTCCATCACTAGGTGGCAGCCTACTCCACCTATATAGGTATCAGATCAATCACATTCGCTGTATTTCAGGAGCATAATTTAAATATATTTTATTCTTCCTAAAACATCAATCGGTATATATCACTCCCTGATCGAACACTTTCAAGAGTTTCTTATTGCCAATAGACTAAAAGCAACATCCTTGATATGGCTTTCCAGGCCCTCTATGGTATTTTTTAATCTATCTTCCACTGCCCCTAGAGATGAACTATGTAACTGGTCTATTTGTCCTCTCCCCATGGACCCCATGAGCAGTCTTAAATCTTGGTCTCTGTTGGTATAGTTCCACCCACCTAAAATGCCCCAAGTCCCAGCCAGCCTTCAAGGTCCAGTTGGAACCCAACTCCTTTGTGGTCTTCCCTGACTTCCCTGAGTCCCTTGACCCCAGGGATCTATCCCTCTTTTGAGTTCTCTTTGCCTAACACTGCCTCACTTAAATCCAGTTCACACTGGAGTCAAGGCATTACCTCCATGATGTCATTGGTCCTTTTCCAAAAAGAAGGACAGTGACAACAGAGACAACCGTGACGATGACAGCCTAGCACAAAGTGCCCCAAAGTGCTAGAGCTAGAAGGGATTTCAGAGAGGATCTTGTCGCAATTTCTAATCTGACAGAGGAGGAAACCGATTCCCAGAGGAATGAAACTATTTGCTGAAAGCTATAGAGGTAGGACTAGAACCCAGGTCTTCTTATTCTAGGTCCTGTGCTCTACCATATTTCTTCCACTCATTTGGCACTTACCATATGCTGCCATCTATCTTTACCTTTTTATAGATATAGTCTTTCTTCCTTTACTTACTCAACAGACATTAAGTACCTATACACAGCAACTTATTCTAGACACTGAGGCAGGTATAAAGTAACTAAGATACAGCCCCCACCCTCATGGAGCTTAAAATCTAGTGAGATATTAAGAGATAGATAGATAGATAGATAGATAGATAGATAGATAGATAGATAGATAGATAGATATAATACCTTTTGTTCACTCATATTCAGTTCTTTGTGACCCCAAATGGGATTTATTTTCTTGGTAAAGATTCTGGAGTGATTTTCCATTTCTGTCTCCAGCTTATTTTACAGATGAGGAAACTGAGGCCAACAGGGTTAAGTGACTTGCCCAGAGTCACACAGCTAGGAAGTGTCTGAGGCCAGATTTGAACTCAGGTCTTCCTAACTCCAGGTCCAGCACTCTACCCACTATGACACCTAGCTAGAGTCTCATGAAATCAAAGGAGGAAAGACATTCTTTTCACCCAAAAGTATTAGGAAAGCTTTCATGAAGGACATGACCTTTGAGCTAGATCTCTAAGATCTAGATGTCATTGGTCCTAGATGATTGATAAGAATAAAACGAATTCAATATTGAAGGAAGAGATGACATATCTCTTTGCAAGTTGAGCAAGTAACACAGTGCCCTACACAAGGCAGTTTTTTCAATAAATGTTTGCTATTGGCAAAAATGATTTTAGCATAGATTCACTCTTTTCCCCTTACATAGATGATACTTATTTTCTCTGAATAAAATGTAATGTTTCCTTTCAGATAGCTATCCATTCATTCATCAGGTACTCATTTATTATTCATAGAAACACAGAATTTTAGTGCATAGAAGAGACCTCCAGTAAGACATTAGAGATTCATATAGAGTACTTAGGGAAAATGTCTTTTGGAAAATGGTAGATCCTCACCAAATGAGCCAATTAAACACACAGGTCATCACTAGAGAATGAATGTAAGAGCCAGCTCATAAAGGTTCTAAAGGGTCTCTTTTCTCAACCATCCATGAAGTCATAAAGTGTGTCATGAACTCTACCAGAGGGAGAAGAAAAATAAGAATGGAACCTTCTTTTTAGGTCTGTTATCAGTCATGTCCCTCATTTTTTATGTCCCACTATACAAGTATAAAGAGAGTTATCTTCCCAAAACACAGTAGCAATGACAGATCAGATCAAAGGTCTGGACTGAATTTAGGCAAACAACTCAATCACAAAATATTGGACTGGAGGGGGATCTTGAAGGTCATTTAGTCCAAGCCTTTCATCTTATTTTCTTTTTACAAGCTTTAATTATCTCTCTATTCCACTTCCCCACTCTCCACAAATGAACTCTAAAAAGAAAAACAGCCCTTATTATAGATACACATAGTTCAGCAAAACAAATTCCCACATTGGCCATGCCCAAAAATGTAAGTCACATTCTGCATCACTCTCTGGTAGGAGTCTGACTGCGTATGCTTTAGCTTAAGTGCTCTGGTTAATTCCAATACCTCCATTTTACAAATCAGTAAACTGAGGCTCTCAGAACTGAAATGACTTGACTATAGTCAACTAAAGTATCAGATGCAGGATTTGAATCTTCATCTTCTGACTCCAAGTTCAGATACACCAGTAGTATTTCAATTACTAAAACAACTTTTCTGTGATAGATTTTTCCTTCAGTGACTTGACTGGTCAGTTTTTAACTAAACTAGAGGGCTCCTTTCCAACTGCTACAGTTTCTAGTTCTCATCTTCCTTTACATACAGAGGTTAGGCTATACCATTTACCACTCTACTCCTAACCCTATCACCAGTGCTGATTTTTTCTTATTTGAAAAAGTTGTCACCACCTGATCCTCCATGGATTTCACATAATTTTCAAGCTTTCTAAATGTGAATCCTGCAAATGGTAAGGCAAATTAACAGTTGTAGACAGACCCTCCAACAGGGCAATGCTTGGACTGCTGGGGGTGCAGCAGGGACCAAGTAGGAAGTGCTGACATTTATGGCAAATTATATTCAGTTTGTGCCTGCAGCCAAAAAGCTTTTCATGAATACAGACATGATCAATGAAATGATTTTGCTGCTACCCTCTTTGTTCTAAAATCCAAGTTCAGTCTTTTTACTTTACAGAGAAGTCTAGTCTATAAAGAGAACTCTCCCCCACCCCTTTGCTTTTAAGAAAAATAATAAATACTGAGGCACACAGACAGGAAATTGAGGGAACAGCTTGTGAGGTCCTCATGATACCTCCCCTGGAGAAGAAAACACAGTTTCTTTCCATTACTATTACTCCTTTATTAATCTGGGAGTTTACCAGATCAGTGGAAAGACCGAGTTTCCATCCCTCCATTCCATGCAGTTCTGTTTGGTATTCTCCATGAGGCTAGAGCGACCTCTGGTGGCAGCCTGAGCATGCCTTCCTAAAGGTCCAGTTGGAGCCCTACCCTCCACAACAGTCTTTCCTAGAACTAGTCTATGAGAAGGAATTCATTTTCTTGGCCATCTTTTAAGTGTTGAAGGATTCCTTTCTAAATACTTATGAGAGCCCTGCTGAAGAAAGGTAAAGAACATGTGGTCTAACAGATAATAGGAAGGGGAAGAAGGTCAATTAAGTATGCAGATCAAAGCAGACAGAAGTCAGCTTCTTAAACACCTGTCTGGGTTAGCACAAACTCGAGCTTTTCAAATGTAATTAAAACACAAAATGCCGCCTCATCATGTGCCCCGGCTCTGCCTCCTCCAACCCTCCCTCTTCCACTCCGCCCCAATCTTGGCAGACACATGCTTACACTTGCAAGACAGGGCATTTAACAGGTCAGGCTCCAGGGATAATCCAGTGCTAATTCATGCCAAGTCTCCTCCAGGTGATGCTACAACTGTTCAGCTGCTGCCAGTTTAACTAATTAATTCTGCCCAGGCACTGCAGGTATTAGTGCAAGAGACAATGGGCAGCTACAGTCCCCACACTGGGGCAACATCCTGCTTCTCCTCTCTTAATTAACCTTAAAATGTGTTCAGCCCAGATTTGTTTCCACTAAATTTCAATGGGACTATATTTCGACAGAAACTGCTGCATCTGAAATGACAAAAACTTGGATGAATGACAGGAACTTCCAGGTTATCTACACCTGGTTTTCTGCTGGAGGGGAAAGGGGGAGGGGTGTTCAGGGTGGGACTGGATGGCTCCTGTCCACCCATCTCTCTAATTCCCAACTGTTCATCTGGAATTCAGAAAAACATCCCACTGGAGGTGGCAAAAATATAAACTATTGAGTCCATTTACATAAAAATGGCTTCATTATCATGCTGGCTTCTGGGAATTACTGAAGCCAGAATCTTGCCCATGATCTGGGACCTGCGGGCTGTGTCCTTCTGCCTAGCTTCATGAGATAACTCATTTTTTAAAATTCAGCAACATCAATGAAAATTGGTTTGTTTTTATGGTCACATTTCCGTGGACCATTGGCAAAGTTTTCCCAATGCCACTGGCCATTTTTAATGAGAGATGGGAAGGATGAAAGGAAGGGAAGGGAATTCAAAGCAATACAATCAATTCAATGCAACAACGGTTTATTAGCTGCCTACTGTGTTGTGTACAAAGGTCCTGCCCAAAAGAAAGGGAAGTAACAAAAGGAAGGGCCTAGAGAAGTGGAAGGAGCTCTGCATTTAAGTTAGAGGACTGGAATTCAAATTCTTGGCCTTGGCATTTACTAACCTGGGTGAACTTGGCCTCACATCTCATCTGCATAATGAGGTTGTTGAACCACATGGTATCTAAGGTCCCTTTTATCTCAAAATCCCATGTTTCCCTTACCTCTTCCTCTCTTCAACCCAAAGCCCTACAACTGGAAGAATCCTATTGGTGCCAACAAAGACTGGTGTCCTATGTCTAGTCAAACAATAGATTTGAACAGACCACCAGTTATTATTTGTGGATAGTTCCATGTTTCCAGAGTTTGGGGCCCCTGGTCCTTGATATTCCAGGGAATTGAAATCAGAATCAAGCAGGGCTAAATTGGCAATGAAACAGCTTGCCCTAGTTGTTTGAGGGACACAAAATGGCATGACATTTAAATATTATGCTCAGAGTACAGAGGTCAGTGGAAGGAACTGCTTTTCCAGTGGAAATGCCCCCTTAAAGTTGCACCCTCTCTCCTTTTTTTCCTGCTATGTCAGTCAAATTACAGACATAGAGAGTTGGGGTGGAAAGTATTTATTTTGTCAAGCTTTTCCCCCTTATGTTTTAATCTGGTTTGTGGTGGGTGGGTACACTCGAGAGTTGTGTGGATTTGGTTATTAGTTTGACACCTTTGAGGTGTCTTCCAGAACTAAATTTATGTTTTCAGGATCTTCAACATTTCAATTTATGCTCCTATGCAGATTCTCCTTCTTTTAGCCATCACAACTGTTCTCCTCTTGTGACTAACTCCCTCTGGGGAAAAAACCCCATAAAGATGGTTGTATTTTTTTATATTAATGGTTGTGTGGCACACATGGGAAATTTCATAGGGAAGAATTTTGAACAGGGACTTAAGAGGTGGTGTGCTAAGTACTACTATAAGCACTGTTCACCTAAGCTGATTGACAATTCAAGGACTTCAAGAATAGTTGGGGGAAAAAACAAAATGAGAAAGAAGAAATTTTCCATTTCGTGAATTTCTTATTAACCTGGAAACTAGACAAAAAGATCGACTGTGGACAGGATCAAATGACTTTTATGTATGTATCGACGTATGTATGTATCTAACAAAAGCAAAAACTCATTGATTCATTCCCAGCAAAAGAAAAGCTGCTGATGAGAAAAGCTTAGAAGCACATTTCAAGCAACTAATTTTTTAAAAGCTAAACCACAACGTGGACACTAATCATTCAAAACAGCGCAGTTCTTCTTGATATTATTTACTTATGCTATGTCCTCTCTATAGCAGCTTTCAGTCAGCAGTTTCACTCCTCAACTGAACTACAATAGATCAAAGAGATGAGACATGAATGACTTCTCTTTTGACTACTTCTGAGGCCACTCATTTGACTACCAGGGCAGGCATTTTCATTTAGGGCAGGCATTTGGGCTAAACCAGAGCATGAACCAACGACTTGAATAAACCACACTGCATGCCAAACCAGAGTCCACAGATATATTCCTCTTTCTTTTTAATTGAATTGTAGACCACACAAAAGAATTTTCAAATAAAAGAAACACTCATTAGAAACATCTATTGCATGAATATTGGAAAGCTTTTAGCGCCAAACCCCAACCATATCAACAGTTCATCTCATTCTAGTCCCTACTGGGAGTAGTTTTTTCCCTTTCTATGTCTTCAAAGATAACAGGAGTATATATGAATATGGATGTAAAAGGCAATATGGCATACTGATAGACAACCAGCCTTGTAGTCAGAAAGGCCTGGGTTCAAGTATTGCTTCTACACACACTTGCTATGTCTCTGAACAAGTCAGTTAATCTCTCAGTGCTAAGATCTTAGGTAGCACAGTGGATAGAGTGCTGGGCCTGGAGTGAGGAAGACTCATCTTCCTGAGTTCATATCTGATCTCAGACACTTACTAACTGTGTGACCCTGAGCAAGTCACTTACCCCTGCTTGCCTCTGTTCCTCATCTGTAAAATGAGCTGGAGAAGGAAATGGCCAAGCAAACCCCAAATGGGGTCAGGAAGAGTTGGACACAACTGAAACGACTGAACATCAAAAGCTGAGATCCTAGGCTGTAGTACACTTGTAAAGCTAAGCCTGTGGGATCACAGATCAGAACAAAATGTATGTGTATGTGTATGCGTTTCCCCTATATTTCATCTAATAATTTGGTAAAATATATTTAAAAGCATGGAATTGGTATTAAATTAACCTAGTTCTTTCCAATCTTATCAAATAGCTTTCTTTTATTGGATGCTTTGTGAACAAACCCTCATGTACCTTGGCTTCTAACTCAATTAAACTGCCAATATAATCCCCATTCATCATAAAAACAACTCTTTATTACATGCAAAATGGTTTGGCTCCCAGGCTGATGTCATAATGAGAGTAGAATGTATTAGCATTAACATGAGTTTCTTTTTTTTTTTTTCTCCATAGGATGGTTTTATTAGAAAAAGCATTTTTTTCCTTGAAATATACTAGGTCTAGTTGACAAAGTTAGATTTACAGGTGTTACCAGAATGACTCATCTTAATAGGTTTTAAATGACCAAGAAATTAAGCTGGGCCTTTCCACAGGGACTTACACATAGTAGGTGTTAGTAAATCTTAAATTAAATTAAATCTTATTCAGCAAGCACGAATCAGCATTTTCATCCTTGAGACCTTTCTGGTGCATATAATGTCTTCCTGATAAACTAGATTGCCATGCACAGAGTACTGCACTAAGCATTGTGGATACAAAGATGAACAGGAGGATGAGATGTGTGCCCTGATGACTACTATAAAAGTGGGATATGATTAACTTCATTTCTTGTTCAATTATTTTTTCACTTGTGTCTCACTCTTTGTGACCCCATTTAAGGTTTTCTTAGCAAATACACTGCAATGGTTTGCCCTTTCCTTCTCCAGGGAAGGAACCCTTCTATGGGGAGGGAGGGGGCGCAGAAAGTGGATCAGGAAAGGATTCTTAAATGAGCCAGTCCCCAAAATGAGCATTCAAGAAAACCAGTGTTTAATAAGCAGACCCAGGGAGAGAGTCCATGTTAGGTCAAACAATATAGACAAATGCAGGGAGGAAGAGAATAGCATGGTGAACAACAGTTCAGCTTAATGAGAAGAGAATTTAGATGAAAGGGTTTTGTTCAGTCATTTTTAAGTTATGTCAGACTCTTCGTGAACTTCTTGGCAATGATCCTAGAGTGGTTTGCCATTTCCTTCTCCAGCTCATTTTACAGATGAGGAAACTGAGGCAAACAGGGTTAAGTGACTTGCCCAGGGTCAAACAGTTTGTAAGTGTCTCAAGACCTATTTGAACTCAGGAAGATGAGTCTTCCTAACTCCAGGTCTAGTATTCTATCCACCGTGCCACTTAGCTGCCCATATGAAAGTTTATATAGCATGAAACAAGGAAAGAGACAAGTTTAAGGTAGATTTCAGATGTGGAATATTAAGCCATGGCATTTTCTTTTTCTTTTTTTCAGTAGGTAATAAGGAAACCCCTGGATATTTCAAGGATGGGAATGACCTGAGTGAACCTGTGCATTAGGACGATTGCTTTATCAGCCCCGAATAGGAGGCCATTATTCCAGGTTAGAGATGATGCATATCTAAGATTGGAAAGATTGCAAAAGAAATTGAAAGAAAGGGAAAAAAGCAAGCGCTTGTGAGAGTGACAAGCTAGATGGGACTTGGATGAACTTATCAATGAAAAAACTGAAAATGAGATGAATTTTAGGTGGAAACAGTATCTAAATTGAAAATTCCACTAATAGATGGCAATCCTGGTCCAGGAAACTCCCTCTATCAAAGCAGGGTGACCCTTTTGGGCAATTTATAAAAGTTTAGTAGAACAGTAGGAGGTAAAATGACCTACCCAGAGACACATCACCAGTATGATGGATCAGAGGCAGATTTTGAACCTTGGCTACTCTGGACTCCCAGACTATTTCTAGTTCCACTACTCCACATTGACCCTTTATTCTCAAGTGAATTTTCAGATATCTAAACAATGGGAATGTTCTTAGTCCCTGGTGGCTAACAAAATAACTTGGTGGTCACCAATTAGTTTACATCACCTTCACATACTGACCTAATCAAATCTGGCTGTCTTCTTTGTCAGTCTTTGTTTGGATTCAGGACTTCCAGCTTCCAGCCAGCAAATAATCTATCCCAATAGTGCCCACAGGACTGGCAAGTGCCACTACCAGGACCAATTCCAAATCATTATGAAATGCCTTTGTCCTTCCTTTGAACCCACCACATTTTCCCAGTCTGCACCTACATTAGTTAGAACTGCAACAGCCATCCCACAGCCCACCTGGTTTCTGAAGGAGAAGGGCAGGGATATATGAGGAATTATCATGTCATAGACTATTTGGGAAAGACATCTATGGTCTACAAAGGCCACCATGTTCCAGGTCCTCTACCCATCTATCCTGTGCTATAACCTGCACCACAGTGTTATCATCACCATGCCCAAGCTTCTCTTCAAGCACTGCTAGTATAAAAAAATAAGAGAAGCAATGTAGTGGAGTGGCTGGAGCACTGGACTTGGGGCCAAAAAAATCTGGGTTTGCATCCTGCCTCACACAGACCTCACTGCACATCTCTGGATCTTCTCTAAGGTCCTTTCCTCTACTAAATCTAAAACCCTAGCTCCCATTTATGTATCACTCAAGGTTTTCCAGACATTACACATAAATCACCTTATTTGATTTTTCACAACATCCTCATGAGGTAGGTGTTGCTATCATCACACCCATTTTACAGATGAATAAACTGAGGCTAAAAGGGATGAAATTATATTCCCAAGGTCCCACAGCTATTTAGTGTCTAAGACAGGATTCAAACCTAGATCTTCCTGACGCCGAATGTGATCATGCTACCCACTATGCTACCGTGCCCTTAAGAATGTATTTTTAGACCAAGTTCAGTTTGAGCAGAGTTGGCAGAATGCTTAAAAAAACTCAGTCAGTAAGTATTGATTAAGCTCCTACTATGTTCTGGGGATAGGGGTGGGGTAGGTGCACCTAGGCGGTCCAGTAGATAGAGTACCAGGCCTGGAGTCAGGAAAAGTCATCTTCCTGAGTTCAAATTTGACCTCAGACACTTGCCAGTTGTATGTATGACCCTGGTCATATGTATGGTTCAGTTTCCTCATCTGTAAAATGAACTGGAGAAGGAAACATTAAACCACTCCAGCATCTTTGTCAAGAAAACCACAAATGAGATCATGAAGTCAGATGTGACTGAAAACAACTGAACAGCAGCATGTTCCAGGGAATGTGCTAAGCCCTGGGGATACAGAGAAAGGCAAAAGATGGTCCCTGCCCTCAAGAACCTCACCAAAGTGTCGCTGGGATATCCTTTCAGCTAAAGGAGCCATATGAGGTCTATAGCTCTGCTCCCGAGAGCTGCCTCACCTGGAATCCTGCCCTTCCCACAGAGGACGGGCTGAGACAAATGTGGGAAACTGGTTTTTCATCACCAAGAGGAGCCTCTGAAACCGCTCGTCTTTTTATAGCTTTTTATCCAGGTGCTCAACCCAGGCCAGGCAGATCTGACACCACTGTGCTTCCCTCTTTTGTCATGGAAAAAACTGTTTCTGTTCTATAACTGTCAACTGTTTCCTTCCTTCCTCCTGCTCCTTTAAAGGCATGGACTGCTACAAACAGTAACAGGAATGATGTTCAGAGGTGTCACTTCTATTTCTAAGAATGTGGTCTCCATCCTGTGAGTCATTTCCCAGTGAAGGGGCCCATCCACCAGGTAATGTCACTGGAGGACCTCAAAGGGAGAGTCTACAACCAAGTAAGAATGGTAGGGGTAGCCAGGTGGCACAGTGGATAGAGCACTAGGCCCTGAAATCAGAAAGACGTGAGTTCAAATACAGTCTCAGATACTTACAAGCTGTGTGACTCTAGGCGAGTCATTTAACCCTGATTGCCTGCTCAGAATTATTCAATAATTTCTCATTTCTTAGAGAATAAAGACCAAACATCCTAAGCTGGAATTCAATGTCTTTCATGATATGGTCCCAGTGTAAGAGCACTTCTGACACAAGAGTCAGAAGGTCAGGATATGAATCTAGGTTCCACTAATTACTAGCTATGTGACCTTGGGCAAGTTACTTCACTATTCTCAGCATAATTTTCCAAACGAGGGGAGAAGTTAGACATAGATGTTCTCTAAGGGTATTTCAGCCTTATATTCCAATATTTCTCTCTATATTATTCCCTGTGTAATAACATCCAAATAATAGATTTTTGAGCTCCTCAGTCTTGCTCTTCTCTCCAACAATGCGGATTACAATCTGTCTATGCTGCCCATCCTGGGTGACTCCTATCCTTGCTGTTCAGTCATTTCATTTGTGTCTGACTCTTCATGACCTCATTTAGGATTTTCTTGGCAAAGATACTGAAATGTTTTGCCATTTCATTCTCCAGCTCATTTTACAGATGAGGAAACTGAGGCAAACAGATTAAGTGACTTGCCCAGGGTCACACAGCTAGTAAGTGTCTGAGGCCGATTTGAATTCAGGTCTACCTGACTCTAGTTCTAGCACTGCTCCACCTGGTTGCCCTATTCAGGATTGCCATAAACTTATCATAGGGAGTCCCCCCATTAGGCTGGTAGCCTTCCTTGCTCTCCCCTGACACCAGGAGAAGAGTGGAACACTCAGACTCTTTAACAGTTATTGCTAAGATGTGACTCCTCCAGGAAATGTCCACTTGCTGATCAAGCATGACAAGGATCTCACTCTTAGAGTAATGATGATGATGATAATGATAATAGTTAGAATTTATATAGCACCTACTATGTGCCAGGCAGTGTACTACGTACTCTACAAATATTAATTCACTGTTCCTTACAACAACTCTGAAATGTAGGTACTATCATTATCCTCATTTTTTCAGATGAAAAAACTAAGGCAAACAGAGGTTAGCCCAAGGTCACACAGCCAATTAAATACCTGAAGCTGGATTTAAACTCAAGTCTCCCTGACACTCAGCATTGAACACAGTGCTTGGCACATAGTAGGTACTTCTCTGTTGACTGACTGATTGCTTGACTCCAAGTTTAGAACACCACTTAGCTGCCTATGTATGAACAGTGCTAAGAGTACCAGCTGGCAAGTCAAAGTTGATAAATGGTCTTAAAACTAGGACCCTTCACTCCTCCCTCCCTCCAAGGAGCAGCATGGAATAGCAGAAATAGCACTAGTTTTGACATCAGACAGGTCTCTGACCCTTAACAAGATGACCACTAGGCCCCTTAACACTTCTGAACCTCAGTTTCCTCATCTATAAAATAAGTGTAATAATAATTGAACTAGTAGCCTTACAAGGTTGTCATGGGGAAGTGCTTTAAATGTTGTTTGCTTATTTGTTTGAAGGTTTTTTTGATAGCTTGCCTTTTAAAGCCTTTTATGATGTGACTTCTCCCTACCTTTCCAGTACACCTTACTCCCATTCACATAGTTTTCAATCCGGTGGCACTGATCTCCTCACTGTAACTAGATAAAGACCCTCCATTTCTTGACTCCAAGTATTTTCCCTGACTACCTCCCATGCCCAGAAGTCTCCCTCCTCATCCTCTATCTCCTGGTTTCTTCCAAGTGTCATTGAAAGTCCTACTTTCTTCCAAAAGCCTTTTCCTGTCCTTCTTAATCTTAGTACCTTCTTTGGCTATTATTCCAGTTTATCCCGCATATCTCTTATGCAGACATAGTGGTTTATGTGTCGTCTCCCCTAGGCTCTGAGTTCCTTAAGACAAGGGTCTGGTTTGCCTTTCTTTGTATCCCCAATCATTCAAACAGTGCCTGACACATAGTAGGCATTTAATAAAGACAAGTTTTGACTTGACGGGACAAGGCCATACCATACTCTGGGGCACCAGAGTAGGGGAGACTGAGTACCTGGTGGTGGTAGGAAAAAGTAATTAATGAGATAATATGGGAAGAACCTAAAGAATAATTTTTCAAACTTCACAATTTGGCCCAAGTGGTTCTAGCAACCAAGATTCTAACAAGGCCTAACAGGTATCAGCTGCCAGCTCCAGGCTGAATGCACCTCTTTATGGATCTGCAGATCACATCTGCCCCAACCTGTCATCTCTCTCAGTGCATACTGCCCTCCTCTGACTCTTCTAACTTCTATGACTTGTCACTTCAAGAGATAACATGTCAGAAATATGACTAGAAATGTTGAGATCATTTCATGACTGACAGGTCCATAACAGACTAAGGAGGTTCAAATCTGTCTTTGGCAAATAGTAGGCATTAATATTGGTAGTGATCAGAATTTCACACACAAAACATTCTTTGACGCAACTTTCAGGAACAGAGTGCTAGATCGGATGGACCATTGGGCTGACCCAGTTTGCTATTGCAAAAACAAAAATGGCAAGTCTGATTTTGCATGCGTAATTGTTTCCCCTTTTTCTCTTCTCTTATAACTCATCCAAAAAAGGTCACTTTTTCTTTGACGCATCCCTACTCAACTCTGTCCCTGACCAAAAGAGTGTTCCTAGATCCTCTTTCACTTTACCTCATCCTGACAGCTTCTAAGTAGGCAAGACAACTTTCTTAGCTCTCCACCACTGCAGCATCAGATGCATACTTTAACAGATTACATTGCTATTTGTGGCTAACATCAATTATAGCTGTTCCTATAATAAGAAAAGCCAACACTAAATGGCAATGCCTGTGCTCTACACATATTGTCTCATTTGATTATCACAACTAACCTGTAACTCTTATCTTGTTTTGCCAACCAAGGAGGTTGAGATCCATAGACTTGCCCAAGGTCACCAACATAGCTCCTCTTACAGAAGCAAAGGAGTACATGAACCTGGGTCTTTTAATTTACAGGATCTCAGGATTAGAAGGGACTTCAGAACCCACTTAATCCAAACTACACGTGGACAAGGATACCCTCCATAGCCTACTTACTCTTAGAGTTGTCACTCAACCCTTTACTTCCATCCTAATTGTAAACAGCTCTAATTGTTAGGAATTTTATTTCCTTCCTTATCCCAAGTGTCTCTTTATCTTTCATCCATTGTTCCTAGTTCTGCACTCCAGAGCCTCCATTTCTCTTCTATTTGAAAACTTCTCAAATATTTAAATATTGCTGTTATGCCCTCCCCTCTTCCATCTTAAGTCTAGTTGGCTGGTAACTCAATGGATAGAGTTCTGGGCCTGGAGTCAGGAAGACCTCATTCAGACATTTACTCCCCTGAGGGAATCACTTAATCATTTTTAGCCTCAGTTTCCCCAACTATAAAATGGGGATAATAATAGCACCTACCTTGCAGTGTGGTTGTAAGGATCAAATGAGATATTTCTATAATAAATGCTACATAAATTTTTATTCTTTTCTGTTCCCTTTTGTCAGGTTTGGTGTTGTTCAATAGTTTATCAGTCACATGCAACTCTTTGTGACCATCTTTGGGGTTTTATTGGCAAAAACACTGGACTGGTTTGTCATTGCCTTCTCCAGCTTATTTTACAGATAAGGAAACTGAGGAAAACAAGGTTAAGTGACTTGCCCAGAGTCACATAGCTAGTAGGTGTCTGAGGCTAGAATTGAACTCATGAAGATGAGTCTTCCTGACTCCAGGACTAGTGCTCTATCCACTGTGTCACCTACCTGCCCTAGAGCTCTGGTAACCCAACCCAACTAAATGAGATAGGACTTCAATTGGTGATAAGTCAGAAGTCTATTTGTAAATGATATGTATGCCTATGTTAACAACTACTGCTTATTCTCTGTCAGTTTTTAAGTTAAAATGTTTTGTGTTGTCTTACTGTTAGATTGTGAACTCCTTGAGGGCAGGGACAATCTTTTGCCTTTCTTTGTATCCCCAATACTCAGCACAGTGAGTTCTACTGACTACTGACTACTATATGAGGACAGGCATTTCTGGGTTTTTCCCTTATCTCTTTCATTTTGGTCATTCACTTTTATTAAGGCTGAGAAGGAACAGAGGATAGTAGCAGAGGCACATAAAGCCTGAGAAGGAGTGAGGAGACAGAAGGAAATACAAGAGACCTTGGCTGGTTCTCCTCTGGGAGAAATCTGGTCCAGTGGGAGAAACAATGGAGTCAGAGCATGTCAGCCTGACAGCAATTTCACTACTGACTCATTACCTTGGAAATATGCTGAAAATTTTACTTTTTTTATATCTCCAATAATACATGTGGATCTCCCATCAGTAGAATAAAATGGCATCCCTCCTGGACTCACATGGATTCTGTAAAAACTAACTGGGCATGGTCTACAGAGAATTTTAAGCTCTTTGGCTAAAATTATTTGATAAAAGCATAACTTGTACAGGCTTGATTTTTATCCCAGGTAAAATCAATGCCATTTGGACAGAGATTGTGTGTTGCACAAAGCCCAGAGGACTAGAGATGCTCATGGAATTTATAATTATTAGTAATTAGAGTGGTAATAATGATACAGAGAGCTTCTACAGGAATTTGCCCAGCATGCTTAACAATGGAAACCAGCTTCAGAGATGGCATCTGCCTAACCCACTTGTTCCAAAACCCAGCTCAGTGCCATAGAAAGAAAAAAATTTTTTTTTAAAAGCATGCTTTTAAAGATAAAATAAACTGGGATAACTAAATTGACACAGATACCTTCTTAAAATTCTTCTTTTTGTGGATTTCTGCTTCATTTGTACAATTTACAAGTAAGTGGTGGAAAAAATTACAAGATGTAACATATTTCACCACAGGCCTTCCCTCCTTCCTTCTCCCTCCCTCCTCTCCCCAAATACTGCTTTCTTCTGTGTAGCACAAATACAATCGATACAAACATATAATTATTGGGCTGGAAAATCACAAACATCTGCAGGATGTGCCCAAACCTGTTAGAAGTATTGAAAAGTCTAATAAATTTCACTTTGGCTATCTCTGATTGGCTTATTCCCATAGTGATAACTCCTTTGCATCCCAACACCCAATAGGTTGTTGTTTTAATAAAACTCAAGTCTGATTTTAAATGGCTGGTTCCACAAACAACAGAGAAAGAGTAGAATGTTCAGTGATGGTTGAAAATGGGGAAAGACGAAGTCCAAGATTTCCTGCAGAGTAAATAATGCAAGGAATATGTCTATAAATACAACCACCCACAGCTGTACAGTTAGAGCATCAGTTAAAGGCCCATAAGAGGCAAAGGTTAATGACTAAGGTTTACCACATCATTCCAAATGACCTAACACAAAAAGATTGGACTTAACAGCAGCTGGAACTCTATAGTCTAAGAATTCATCCACTTAGTTCATGAAGTATTTTTTAATTATACCCTTGGGGATTTGTCTATTGCTTGTTGATTACCCTTTGGAGGGGGTGGTAGGTTCTCTTCACATCTACCCCTCTTTTAATGACTGTTTAATTCCATGTCTGTCTACCTCAGAGCTATTAGGTTGTTGCTGTTTTATTTCCAGGGAGTGAGGGTGTGGGGGGGTGTTCCTCCCTTAAGTAATTAAGGCAAAAATACAGAGGTATCAAGAATAAAGCTATCTGAGGGATTATGGAAAATAAAAACCATATTTTCCATACTTTCTGTGACTAATGACTAAATGAGAAATAACTACTTCTACTTTTATAATGAGAGGTGACCTTACTGCAATACTTTTCCCTAGACATGGCAGCTAAGAAGTTTAGTGGACAGAGTTAAGGATTTGAAGTCAAGATGATGTGAATTTGAATCCTGCCTCAGATACCAACTATATATATATATATATATTATATATATCAACTCATTTAATCTCTTCATCTGACAAAATGGGGATGATAGATAGTATAGTATCTACCTCCTGAAGTACTGTGAAGAACACATAAGAATAACATATGTAACATGCTTTGCAAACCTGAAAGCACTATATAAGTGAAATTTATTATTAGACAAAATTTGGAATACTGTATTCAGTCCTAGGCACCACATTTATTAAATACTTTTTTTGTGTCAGGCACCGTGCTAAACGCTACTAGGGATACAAAAATGAAGAAAGAGAGTCCTTGCCCCCAGGAAGCTCATAATTTAATGAGAGTGATGATACAAAAACCAATATATACAAAGTAAGCAATATACAGGATTAATAGGAAATAACAGAAGGAAAGCACTAGAACTAAGAGGGTTTGGTCAAAGCTACCTGTAAAAGATGGAATTTTAGCTGGGACTCATGAAAGCCAGGGAGGTCCATAGTCAAAGCAGAGGAGGGAGAACATTAGAGACAACAGGGACAGCCAGAGAAAATGTCCAGAGCTGAGAGATGGAGTGCCTTGTTTGGGAACATCCAAGAGGCTGCTGTCATTGGATTGAAGAGGACATGTTAAGGGAGGGAGTAAGATATAAGAAGACTGGAAAGGTAAGGGGGCTTGAAATGCCAGAGGATTTTAAAGGGCATAGGGAAGCTCTGGGGGTTACTGAACAGAGGAATGACAAGATGAGAACTAAACTTAAGGAAAATTGGGTAAGTTACTGAATGGAGGCTGGACGGATATTGGTCAATCTGGAACAGAGTGAGAAGTAGAGAGCTAGAATGGTGAAGGGATACACAGCCTTGCCCTTGGAGTCCTGACTGAGAGAACTTTATAGTCTAATTTGGGGACAGGGGTAAGTAATATGCATAAATAATTACAAAGGAAGAAAGAATGTCTTAAGGACAAATCAAGATCCAGGAAAAAGGGTTACAGGTAGCTGGGTGGCACAGTGGGTACAGCAATGGACCTAGAATTCAAAGCCAGTCTCAGATACTTACTAATTGTGCGACCCTGATTAAGTCACTTAACCTCTCTCTGTCTGCTTCAGTTTCCTCAGATGGAAAATGTGGTTAATGGATCATGGGGCACCTACCTCCCAGAACTGTGAAGATAAAATGAGATATTTCTAAAGTACTTAGCACAGTTCCTGGCACATAGTAGGCACTTAATAAATTCTTGTTCTATTTCTAAAATAAATCTGAGAGGACAGAGACCACTTTCTAATGGAGGGAATGGGAAAGGCTTCATGAAGGGAGTGATACCTGATCTAGGCTAAAAAAAGGAAAATATTTCAGCAGGTAACATATGGAGGGAGTGCAGTCTGGACATTGCAAGTATCACCTGTGCAAATGGGTAAATGAAAAAGTTGAGATTTTAATCTGGGCCCTGTCACTCCTAATGCAATGCCCTTTCTGTTACATTTGGTAGCTGTCTTCAAACATCTGAAAGGATAGCACGTAAAAAAGACTTGAGAAAGGTCTGATGGACAAAGCTTGAAACAATGGGTGGAAGTTACAGGAAGATTAATTTGACGGATGCTCCAAATTGTCAGCTAGATTCTCTATTCCTGCCCTTTCTCACCCCCCATTTCTTTAGACTTTATCTTATATTTACTTATTTATTCCTTCCAATAGAACTTAAGTGCATTAAGGGCAGGGATTGTTTTCATTTTGGTCATTGCATCTCCAAGGGACCGGTACTGAGCAGGAGCCTAATGAATGGTTGTTGAATTCCACTGAATTGAAGATAAGGTTGAGGCTGGTAAGCAGTGGATAAGAGCTCTGGGCCTGGAATCAGGAAGATTTGAGTTCATATCTTGCCTCAGACACTTAGTAGTCATGTGACTATGATGAATCACTTAATCTCTGCCTCAGTTTCCTCAATCGTAAAATAGGGATAATAACAGCATCTACCTCCCACAGTTGTTGTGAGGATAAAATGAGATAGCATTTGTAAAGTGCTTAAGCACAGTGGATGGCACACAGAAGGCATCATGTACCTTCACCCCACTCCTCTCTATTAGAGTTGTCCAAATATGGACTGAAATGCCTCATAAAATAGTAAGTTCACAGTGACCTTCAGAAGTCTTTAGAAAAAAATCTAGATGACTTCATCTTGGGTATCTCTTGGCTGTCACAAACAGGATTTGTTTTTTAGGTATAGCTGAAGCAGGTGATCTAAGACCTCCTTTCTATCAATGTTATCTTGAACTTTATTCGATGACCTAGCACCCTCTCCACTTTATGCTCACATCAATTAAAAACCAGACATTGGCAGGGGACATACACCACCCCCTCAACTGGAGGATGCTAAAGAAATATCAGATACAATCCCCTGCCCTTAGGAAACACAGTTTAGTTAGGGAAACAAGTCTTGTACACATAAAAAGAGAGTTAGCACCTTCCTCCTTTCATTGCAGAAATGGGGAGCCCCCTATGGATGTATAATATTGCATACCCCAACAGAATGGAAGATGTGCTATCTAGTTTTTTTCTCTTTGAAATCTTTATCACAGGGGATGGCTTAATGGGGGGAGGAAGGGATATACTCAGAAATTAACATGACTTTAAATTGAAGGCATCAAAAATTATAAAATGCTTTAGAGAACTAGCAACATAGGGATGTATATGTATGTGTATATATAATATAAACCTATGTATGTGTATATATATGTATGTATATTTGTACATAATAAGTGATGAATAAAAGGCACAGACACTAAGTTCTCTTATAGCGATCACTGTAATGTGGGTGGCAAACATTTTGTGTTTTGCAGATGACTAATTCCTCTTAAGTTCCCACAGCAGTGACAGTCATAAAAAGAGAGCCTCAGGCATAATGTTTCTTTTAGAATTGAACTGCTGCTGATATCTAATGCCAAAAATTAATTTATATTTCATTTGGGGAATATAATCAGACAGCCTCTTAGAAAATATTAGAGTTGGGTCAGACCTGGGGAAACATCTAATCAAACTCCTCCTTTTTCAGATGGGGACTTCTTCAAATACACCTATACACCCATAGATAGAGGACATATGCTCAAAGATTCCCCAGTTTAACCGTTTCGGTCTGGTTGTCAGCCTTGCTGGAGAATGGCCGGAGAAAATGGGTAATCATAAAGTGAATAACTGAAAGTTGAGTTTGAGTGAACTGAAAAACAGTTTTTCAAGTTCGTTTCTGTTCATTTTTCACATACACACATATACATACATTTATGTATGTGTACACACCCATGTGTACATATATACATACGTCCCGGGGCGTAATATTATAGGAATATGAAATTATTCCATGTTTTCAGGTTCTAAATGGACCATTGTTTCTGACCTTAGGGACCTTTTGGTTTTGAGAAGACTCATAAATACTTCTGAGGTTAATCCAGGTTAGAAGTAAGGGGAAAGAAGAGAAAGAAAGGATTCTGATCGCAGATGAGCTCTCAGTCATGGGCTTTTACAGTCGGGGGACAAGAACACTGAAGAGTCAATCCTTGGGTGGGGTGTGGAAGGGTCCCTCTGCTTTTACCTGAGCCTGGAGGATGGACCGTGAGCCTTGGTGATTGAGGGCGGGTCCGGTGAGCTAGCGAGAAGCTACGGGACTACCTCTGTCCCCTGTGCCCTCACTAGAACGCTCTCTAAAAGGCACGGAACCCCTCAGAAGCCAAGTTCTCCCGGTCCCCGCCCACTGGCCAACGCCGCCACACAGGAGGTATCGGCCCTTCTCCAGTCCCCTTACCTTATCCCAGAAGATCGTCGTGTACGGGGTCTGAGGGCGCCGGGGGGCTGCACAGGTCAGGAGAGCATCCTCCGAGCTCATCACCTCCACCACCTGAGCGGCCGGCGCCAAACACCAGGCTGCGGGACAGAGCCGGACACGAGCGCGCCGTGAGCCAGCGTGGACGGACCAAGGACAGAGGGATGGGGGATTCAGCGTGGTGGCGCCCCTCCCCACCTCCTCCCCACTCCCACCCCCGGAGCCCCAGGGACGGGAGCTCGGGTCGGCTCGGGCACTCACCGCTGCTCAGGAGGAGGAGCTGCAGGACGCACATGGCTTGGGCAGCGGGGCTGGCCGGGGCCGGGCGCAGAGACAGCGGAGTGTCCGCTGGAAGCGCTGCCTGCCAGGACTCCGGAGCTCAGTCTGACAGCCGCGCCCCGGCCTCAGCCTTCTCTAGCCAGCGCTGGGGCTTCCCCGCTCTGGCGTCACCCTCTTGTCCCCCTGAGCTTTAGGGAATCTCCCCTGCGTAGAAATGATGGGGACTGCTCTCCCTTCCCCAAGATATTGCGCCACCCCGGGGCATCCCCCACCTCCGCCCCTCGCCTCAACTGCGTGGACAGCTCCACCCCCAGCTGTCCCTTCCCTCTCCCCCGCCTTTCACTTTCTCTTCCCTTTCGACTAGGCTGCTTCCCTGTCCAGAAGCAGTGCCATCTGTTCTGTGAGCCTCAGGCACCCTGAACCCCTTTCCTGCCGGGTCCTCTGCCTGCCGCCTGGGCTCTAGAGACCAGGCGCATTGGGGTGGAGGGGAGCCGAAGTACGCGCAGGAACCCTTTCCTCTCTGATTTCCAGAAGAAGCCACCTGAACTACTCCAGGGGGAAAAACTCCTTTTTCATTTTTCTGCTCAAAGGATCCATGATTGAAGCAGGGTGGAGTCTACTTCAAGAGGAGCCCATCATAACCGCTTCTCCCTTCACAACAGGCATTGGCTAGGAGAAGGAAATCATCACTACGTGGCCAGCCTTTGGAGATGATGCCTAATGAACTTGGGCTGATTCCGCGGCGATAGACTGAGACAGTTCATCAAGGACTTGTCCAGCCTTTGCAGTTTGACAGGGCCTGGCAACATGCTTGCCCTCAGGTGGCTTGACTTTTAGAACCTAGGGTCACAGACCCTATGCCGCAATGAAGGATCTGGGATCCTTTTTTAAGGACTCCTCCTTAGCCCGTGGGAATCCTGAATCCTTACTTTAAGGAACATCTTAATTTTCCAGATATCCTGATCTGAATCCTTAATGCCCCCAAAAGAAATACATTTCCTCCCGTTCCTCACCTACTCTATCTCCTTTATCTAGTAAAAAAAAGAGTATACCTTCGGCATACGTGAACTATGTCTATGTATGCCTTGTGTAACTAAGCTTTCAAGACTCCTTAAACAACTGCCCTTTGCTGTTATCTGCTACAGTTCTTTAGCACAGGAATCACAGATACACATACTTTGTTTTTAAATGGCACATCATGTGAATAGGTGAAAGGCAGCAAGTCATGGTAGGTAGAGATCTATACTCAGAATCTGGAGGAAGTATAGAAAGTCATACTTCTGACTTAGGCTGACTGTGGCCCTGGGCAAGTCACTTAACCTCTCACTGACTCTGGCAACTTTCTGAAGTCTCTAAATTGCTGAACAGTTGATCTGCATTGATAAGAGTTTTTCACCTAGAATCCCCAACAGCAAATGAAACTATAGATCTGGTCCATGGTTAGGTGTATTTTGGTCAACAGGATCTGTGATTTTATCAGCATGTGTTCTGGATGAACCCACACTGATTCCCCCTGGTAGTGTGCATTAGGGAAACAGTGGAGTTACTGTTGTTCCCCAGTTCATCACCCTGTGGCCAAGCTGGTGATGGGTCCCTCTGAACTTAGCCTCACTGGTCTTCTGACAACATCCATGCAGTTCATTAGCAGGTCCATAGTTAAAGCCTTTTCACTTTTGGCAGGACCAACTATAGCCTGTGTACCCTCAGCATAGCCTCTAAGAACTCACAAATCAGCAATACCCCACAATGGAGCAGAGGAGTAGAACTTGAGTGGAGATGGGGTTAAAAGATATATTTAAAGTCACATCCTACATAAATGTTGGGGGCAGCTAGGTGGTGCAGTACATAAACTGCTGGACCTGGAGTCATCTTCCTGAATTCAAATCTAGCCTCAGCACTTACTAGCTGTGTGACCCTGGGCAAGTCACTTAACTCTGCATCAGTTTCCTCATCTCTAAAATGAACTGGAAAAGGGAATGGCAAACCACTCCAGTATTTTGCCAAGAAAACCCCATATGGGGTCGTGACGAGTCAGACACGACTGAAAAAACAATTGGACAAAAATGTGAATGTCAGTCTGAATTTTATGAAGTATAATGTTACTAAGGTTGATTGAGTGTAATGTTACTAAGGTTGATTGAATTTGGGGAAACCCTGACTGAGAAAAAGCCCTCTGGCGTTTACCAGTGAACTCATGAAGATGAATTTAGATGGATTTATCTTATTTTCTCTAGAAAGAAAAAGAAGGGAAATGATTATAAAGGAAAGTTATGTTTATTTGTCTCTCTGAAACCACAAGCTGTCACCTCTGTTATCCTGCTCCTTCTTTATCTAAGGAAATACTTGTGATTGTACATAATCACTATATTAACAAGTCGTTGGGATGAAATCTATTTTTTGGAGGTTTCTCTGCCAGGTATTTGTGTTAAGGTTTGCTTCTCTTACAAGGCAAAACACTGAAGCTACCTTGTGCCCTCTCCTCAGTATCAGAGCTTTCCAATGTGCCAGGCACTGTGCTAGAGGCTGAGGGTTTAAAGATGAAACAAAAAATTCTGCTCTCAAGGAACTTACAGAATGATAACAAAAATAAATGAATGAATAAATAAATAAACAAAATAATGACATGGTAAATTGGGAGGGGGGGAGATAACTAACAAAACATATATATAAAATGCAAATAAAATGAATGTTCATTCAGCATGCAAGTAGAGACTACTGATGTGTTTGCAAAATTGAACATTTTAAAACCTGGCCATAAGCTTTAAAGGAATTTTGGAACAAAGGAATAAAGGAACATTGGAAAGCAATGTTTGTTTCCCCAAATCTTTCCCTTCTGTAATCCATCCTTCATACAATTACCAAAAGGATTCTCCTGAAGCGTAAGTGGAAACATATCACTTCAATAAGCTCCAGTGACTACCTAGCTTGTTCCTGATGCACCACACTCTGCCTTCAACTTGTGTGCATTTGCATTATCTTGCTCTCATGCGCTAGAGTCAGTTAGGTGATATATAGGATAAAGTGCTAGGCCTAGAGTTAGGAAGACCTGAGCTCCAGTCTGGTGTGGCCTACTTACTAGCTATATGACCCTGGACTAGTCACTTAACTTCTGTTTACTCACATGTGAAATGGGGATTAGCACCTATTTCCCAGAGTTGTTGCAAAATGAATATAATATATAATATTACATATATATGTGTGTGTCATATATATATATATATATATATAATAATGAAATAGGATTTATAAAGCTCCTGGCAGCTAAAGCATTGCCTGGAACATAATAAGTGCTTAATAAAGGCTTGTTCTCTTCCCTTTCTGCCTCTTGGAATTCATTATTTCCTTCAAAATTGTACAGAAATGAAACCTACGTCGCAAAGCTTTTCTTGATCTCCACAATTGCATGTTTCCCCTCCCCCCAAAAATTAAACTTGCATTCATTTTATATATAGTTAGTTACGTCCTCACTCCCCCCCATTTATTTTGTTCATTCCTTCATTTATTTATTTATGTGTGATCATTCTGTACATTCCCTGAGGGAAGGGACTGCTTCATTTTTATTTCATCTTTAAACTCTCAGCCTCTAGCATGGTACCGGGAACATGGGAAATGATTAAGGAATTGTTCAGCAATGGATTGCAGTGTGGTAAAATTCTCTTAGGAACTTTTGTGCTCAGATTAAAACATATTTTATAATATCTAAGAAGTGCTAGATATTCCACACAAACTTTTGAATTAAATGATGACAGCTCATCTGGACACTATTCATGTGAGTTGAGAATATAAAGTGCTTGATTTGGTGTCAAGAGCCTGTTTGGAAGGAACCCTACCTCCTATTTTTGTCATTGTCATTTCTGACTTTTTGGGGTTTTCTTGGCAAAGATAATAGAGTGGTTTGCCATTGCCTGCTCCAGTTCATTTTACAAATGAGGAAACTGAGGCAAATAGGGTTAAGTGACTTGCCCAGGTTCACACAGCTAGTGTCTCAGGCCACATTTGAACTCATGAAGATGAGTCTTCCTGACTCCAGGCCCATCACATTATCCACTGTGACACCTGTCTTTATATGCTCTTTCCTTGTATGACCTTGGGCAAGTCACTTAACCTGTTAGAGGCTCAGTTTCTTCATCTGTAAAATGGGGATAACAGTTACCGACTTCAAAGGATTGTTATGAGCTCTGTAAGCCATAAATCATGATAACTCAAGCTTTTTTATTATTATTGCTTTCTGAGATGACTAGTATAGAACCCAGGGATGCTACCCCTGCCTGCCCCCACCCACCATTTCTCAGATTGGTCAATGACTCTGTGAACTGAAGCATGGTGAGAGCCTTGTAAAAGGGGAACCAGCAGCAGTAAAGGTACTTTGCCACAACTGCTTGTCTTGATGCCCCAGACTGTCTACTGTAGGATGGTACATTGGAAATAAGCTTGGATTGGAAGTCAGAGGAGAGGATCTGGGCTTAAATCCTTACCCTGCCCCTCACTATCTCTGTGACTTTGGATAATACATTTAATCTTTCTGAGCCTACATTTCCTCACCTGTACACTAAGGTTAGTTGGTTCCTTGCAGCTTTAAATCTATGATTCCCTTGTCTAACTGGGTTCATCTAGGACAAAGGAATGACCTTCTGGACCTCAGTTTTCAAAGGTTCTGGCACTGTTGCCCTGAGGGCCAGCACCTTGACTGCTCTAATCCTTTTTTTTGGAGGAGGGAAGGCAATTGGAGCTGTGACTTGCCCAGGGTCACACAGCTTAGTAACTGTTTTAGGCTGGATTTAAACTGCCAACTCCAGGACCAGTGCTTTATCCACTGTGCTACTTAGCTGCTTTGGCTGCTGTAATTCTTGAGCAAGAAGTAAATAAACACTTTCCAAAGTTTTCCTCTCTACTTTCAGTCATCCAGAAGGGCCATTCCTACCAAACTCTTCATGGTAAGCTCATTTTGATTTATCAATGTGGCTTCTGTTGTTACCCCATCTCCAACACGTCTCCCCACACAAGGACTCCACCATTAACTAGCCCCCTACAGGCCAAACAGTAAGGTCATCCGCTTTCTGGGCACTCACCCATGAGATTTTGAGAACCACAAAGATTCAGAAAAGGAAGCTAGAACTTTTCATATTGAGAGTGTGTAAACTACGTTTGTTGGTAAAAACTTCCCTGTTTGGTTTTTCCCTTTGTCCCTTCTCTGAGTCACCCTGTACTTTCCAACTATATAAACTTAATAGACCATTGTAACAGAAACAAATTCCTGTATATCATATGCTATTTGTTTCTCTTCTGAGAAAAATCAAAGTATCTTACATTGTTCCCATTCACACGTGAAAAAAAGAAAAAGGTAAGTGTAATTGTCCCCATTTGGGGTGAAGGTGAGGGCATGAACCTGTTATTCTAGCCCTGTAGGAAATTCCCAATATGGAAACTTCCTCCATCAATGAAGATCAGTCTTCAGAGTATAAGTCTATAACTTTTAATCTGAGGCCTTAAGAAGTTGGGTGACTTACCTAGAGGTACGCAGTTAGAATGTATCGTGGAGAGGGCTTGGAACCCAGGTCTTTTCGCCTCTAGGAACAGCCTTTTATTTGCTAAGCCAGGCTATCCTTGTTTTATGCTTGGAGAGAAAAATGAGAGAAAGAGAGAGGGAGGGAGAAAAAGAAGGAGGGAAGGAGAAGGAGGGAGAGAGAGAGAATGGTATAGGGTTTATTAAGTACACAGTAGATAGTAGAGGCAGACAGTAACCCAGTAATCAGATAAAGAGTTAACTCTTCCCTGACACCTAACCCTACAGCAATCTTTTCCCCACTGGTCTGCCAGACTGTCTGAAATTGCCAAAGGAATAGGATTCCTCTGTAAAAACCTATTCCTTTGGATTGAAACATTATGTCTATTAGAATCTCCTTTTTACATTTAAATATGAAAATAAAAATAGCCTAAAATAGTGGAAAGAACTTTGGACAATCTGCAACTCATAGTCTAGGACACTGAAAGGTCAAGTTACTTGCCCAGAGTCATGTACTCTGTATATAGTAAGAACTGAAATTTGAACACAAGATTCAAGGACAGGGCTTTGCCTTATGCCTGGGTCTCTAAAGCAGGCTGTACAAGATCCATTGGGGTATTGAAAGACAATATTAGAATGTCTACATACATTGAACATCTAAAAAATAAAGAATTTAAGCTTTAAGAACATTTAATGTATGAGATGACACTGATGCCCTCACTTGATCTGTGTTAGAGAGTCACATGCCCTCAAGGGTAAGGAGTGTGTCCTGAGAGAAGAAAGGAAGCTCCAACCCAAAAAACAATGACTTGTTTATTTACCCAGTGTGTTGTGACATTCTGAAGTTCATTTATGCCTAGCTAAGTGGATTTGTGGGTTAGGCTATCTAATTCTAACTAGAGAAACCTCACAAAAGAGACAAGAGACTTAAGAAAAACAAGACCAATACGAAAACACAAGTGAACAATAGCAAAAATAGCTGAGCCATCTCTTTTCCTACTCCCATTATAAGCTCTTCATCAGCCACATTTCAAGGTTATAAACAATGACAAACCTAATCAAATCTGACAAGTTTAGGCAACAAATTGTAAATCATCTAGAACATTATTTGAAATATGGATTTATATTCACTATCATTAGCAGTAAGCCCTGTCCTTTACGTATGCAGTATCTGTTAGCTAAACATATATGTATGTATATATTTATATATATTTATTTATATATATACACATACAGATGTATACATAGATATAATATATGGTGCATATATGCTATATCTATGGTATGTGTGTGTACATATACACCTGTATACATACATATACATGTATATGTATGCATATGTATACATATTTGTGCATACATATGTGTGTATTTGTATACATGTGTATGTGTTTGTATACATACATATACATGTACATGTGTGTATATGTATAATCTTCCTGACTAGCCTCAGACACTGAGTGTGACCTTGGACAAGTCACTTAACTTTGTTTGCCCCACTTTTCTTATCTGTAAAATTAACTGGAGAAGGAAATAGCAAAACCCTCCAGCGTCTTTGCCAAGAAAGCCGCAAATGGAGCCATACAGAGTTGGTCATAACTGAACAACAACATATTAGCTAAAAATAGCATGAAGCAATCAAAACTTAACAAAACACTTAAAAAAAGTTGCATTGCCAAAAGCTATATAATCTCTCTTATCCGCATACCTTATATACTTGCAAATAGAACTTTCAGAATTGTTTTTCAATATTCTTGTTTTTAAAATCCTCTAAATAAAGATCTTCAGGGGATTTTGAATCCAGTTATTGAAAAGTTAAAACTACAACACCTTCCTATTGGTCAGGACAAGTGATTGACATCAAGGAAGCTGGAAATTTGCTAGCCAAAGTTTCAAGAAAAATCTTTGCTTAGTTGTCAGTTAGTTATCATCAAGCATTTATCGAGTGGTTGCTACAAGTCAGGCACTGCACTAAGCACTAAAGATACAAAAAATACACAACAGCAAAAACCAGCCCAATAGTCCTTCCCCTCAAGGAGCTTACATGAGGAGAATGAGATGAAAAAGTGAATATCACGGTTTGGTAAGATAGCCATTGATGGCCACATTCCATTTGGACCTATCCAAATCTGTTCAAGGTAGCTTTTTGATCGGATGGCAATTAAAAAGAGGTATCAAAGTAAACTGAACTTAAAACCAGGCTTTTGAAAAGCATTTTTGAAAGCTTTGAATTGTTGTATTGCTAACTGTTAAGCCTAGATTTTTAGAAATAATGAACTACAATTCACAATGATCTCACTAAAATATCATTTTTATTAATAATGGCAACAGATTTTTGTAGCATTAGATAATAAAATTATTTAGTAACAATATATTTCATCTTTTGTTTAGTCATTTTTTATTTGTGCCTGATATTTCATGATCCCATTTTGAGTTTTCTTGGCAAAGATACTCGAGTGATTTACCATTTCCTTCTCCAGTTCATTTTACAGATGAGGAAGTTGAGGCAAATTGAATTAAGTGACTTGTCCAGGGTCACACAGAGAGTAAGTGTTCAAGGCAAGATTTGAAGTCGATATGAGTTTTCCTAATGAACTCTATCCACTGTGCTATCCAGCTACCCACATAGTTCATCTTTATCTAATCCTTTTTAACTTCTAATTTTATGTTTTCTAATGTATGTAATATGTTAATACAGTAGAATATGTAGATAATTTATAAATTTATATGTCAGGAATTATCATACTCAAAAATGTCTTATCAATAGAGGTATGCAATTAAAAAGTTAGAAGACTATTATATTATGTTGTCCTACCTTTATACAATTGATAATACCTGCAGTGCCAATCTCACAGGGTTATTGTGGGAACCAAATGAGATAATGTATATAAAGTGCTAGATATACATAAGAGGGGTGCTAAGGGGAGCCTTTCTGATCTGCTCAGCTGGGGCACCTTCCTCATTCTGACTCAGTGGGTGGAGATTCATGATCTGACTCAGCCACTTGTGCTCTGAGATGACATAATAGTCCCCTGCTGGTGCCCAGGACTTTGAGGCTGCATTAAAGATGATTGCTGTCTGAGCTAGGAAAAGCTTCCCACTCAGTTTAAAAAGAAAGAACAAAAGTCTGTCACTTTTTTCCTTTGAGCGTATCAGCTTTCCTCTGTGGTGCCAAACTCTCCTATCCAGCAGAGGGGATTCCTGTCCCTTCCCCTCCTCACAGTAACTATCGTGGCTAAAAAAGCTCACAGCAGACTGCATATTTGTCTAGATGACCCTAAGATTGGGACCCCAAGGTATGGGTTGCCTCTTCTTTCTGCCTTGTGTTTGTTTCCCTGAGCACAAGTCATTGAACAGCAGTCCTGAAAAATGACTATTTCTGCTCTTGACAGAAAACCTCATGAGTTCAAGAGTCTGAGTTCACGAGTCAAGTACTGGTTGCCCTTAGCCGGAAAGATTTTGCAGCTGAAGGGCTAAAATCAAAACTTTATGTGGCTGGCCAGAAGACCAAGACTAAATAGGATGAGATAAATATGGCTTTTTGTAAAGGAACATAATGTTTCTTTGGTAACAATAAAAATATTATCAATAATTTATTTCATATTTCTCATCCTTTTAAATTTCTATTTTTGTACATGTTTCATATTGTTTTTTATTAAATTATTTTATTTCTGTTTGGTGTTCTACAATCACTTCCATATATTTAGATTTTTTTCTCTTCCCTCTCCCTTCCTCTCCCCTCCCTCCCTACTCTCTCCCTGAGATGGTGTACAATCTTATATAGGTTCTACATATAGATTCCTATAAATACATTTTCACCTTAGTCATGTTGCATAAAAGAATTAAAATGAATGGGAGAAACCATAAAACAAAACAAAACACAATACAAAAGAAAATGATCTGCTTCATTCTGCAATCCAATTTCATAATTCTTTCTGTAGATGTGGAAGATGTTTTGCCTCAAGAGTCCATTGGGAATTTTTTAGGTCCTTGCATTGCAATGAAGTTCTAAGTCTACTAGAAATAATCCTCACACATTGTCATTGTTGCTGTGTACAAAGTTCTACTGGTTCTGCTCCTTTCACTCAGCATCAGTTCACATAAGTCTTTCCAGGCCTCTCTGAAATCTTCCTGTTTATCATTTCTTATAGCACAATAGTATTTTTTTACATTCATATATTACAATTTGTTTAGCCATTTCCTAATTGATGGGCATCCTCTTGATTTCCAGTTTTTGGCCACCATAAAGAGAGCTGCTTAAATATTTTTGTACTTGTGGGACCCTTTCCCATTTTTATGATCTCTTTTGGATACAGTCCCAGAAGCGATATTGCTGGGTCAAAGGGTATGCACATTTTTGTAGTCCTCTGAGCATGGTTCCAAATTGCTCTCCAGAATTGTTGGATCAACTCATAGCTCCACCAACAATGAATTAGTGTTCCCACTCTCCCATATCTCCAACACTTGTCATCTTTCTGTTTTGTCATGTTAGCCAGTCTGATAGGTGTGATGTGGTACCACAGAGTTGTTTTGATTTGCATCTCTCCAATCAGTAGTGATTTAGAGTATTTTTTCATATGACTATAGTTAGCTATAATCTCTTCCTCTGAAAACTGCCTGTTCATATTCTTTGACCATTTATCAATTGGGGAATGACTTGTATTCTTATACATTTGACTCAGTTCTCTATGTAATTTACAAATGAGGCCTTCATCACAGACATTAATTGCAAAAATTATTTCCAAGTTTTTCTGCTTCCCTCCTAATCTTGCTTGCATTGGGTTTATTTGTGTAAAACCTTTTCAATTTAATGTAATCAAAATTATCCATTTTGCACTTCATAATGTTCTCTATCTCTTGTTTCGTCAAAAATGTCTCCATTCTCCATAAATCTGACAAATACACTATTCCTTGCTCCCCAAATTTGTTTATAGTATCAATCTTTATATCTAGATCATATTTCCATTTGGACTTTATTCTTGTGTACAGTGTCAGGCATTGGTCTTTGCCCAGTTTCCACCACACGGTTATCCAGTTTTCCCAGCAATTTTTTTCAAGCAGTGAGTTCTTATCCCACAAGCTGGAGTACTTGGGTTTAACAAATAATAGACTGCTATATTCATTGACTGCTGTATCTTGAGTACCTAACCTATTCCACTGGTCTACCTCTCTGTTCCTTAACCAGTACCAAGTGGTTTTGATGATTGCTCTTTATAATACAATTTGAGATCTGGTAGGGCTAGGCCACCTTGCCTACCATTTCTTTTCATTAGTTCCCTTGATATTTTGTTCTTCCACATGAATTTTGATATTTTTTTTAGCTCAAGAAAATAATTATCTGGTAGTTTGATTGATATGGCACTGAATAAGGAAATTCATTTAGTTAGAATTGTCATTTTTATTATATTAGCTCAGCCTACCCACAAGTAACTGATGTTTTTCCACTTACTTAGATCTGACTTTATTTCTGTGAAAAGTGATTTGCAATTGTGTTCATATAGTCCCTGGGTTTGTTTTGACAGGTAGACTCCCAGATATTTTATAGTTTTTATAGCTTTAAATGGGATTTCTCTTTCTATCTCTTGCTGTTGGGCTTTGTTAGTAATGTATAGAAGGGCAGATGACTTATGTGGGTTTATTTTGTAACCTGAAAATTTGCCAAAGTTGTTTATTATTTCAAGCAGTTTTTTACTTGATTCTCTGGAATTCTCTAAGTATATTATCATATCATCTGCAAAGAGTGATAACTTAGTTTCTTCTTTGCCTATTCTAATTCCTTCTATTTCTTTTTCTTCTCTTATTGCAACAACTAGCATTTCTAATATACTGAATAACAGAGATGATAATGGATATCCTTGTTTCACCCCTAATCTTATTGGAAATGCATAGGAAGATATTACTTATTATTTTATGGAAAGTTACATTTATTCCTATGCTCTCCAGTGTTTTCAATAGGAATGGGTGTTGTATTTTGTCAAAAGTTTTTTCTGCATCTAATCATGTGGTTTCTGTTAGTTTTGTTGTTGATATGATCAATAATGCTGATAGTTTTCCTAATATTGAACCAGTCCTGCATTCCTGGTATAAATCTCACCTGATCATAAGGTGTTATTCTTGTAATAAGTTGCTGTATTCTTTTTGCTAATATCTTATTTAAAAGTTTTGCATCTATATTCATTAGAGAAATTGGTCCATAATTTTCTTTCTGTCTTTTGGTTTTTCCTGGTTTAGGTATCAGACCCATATTACTGTCATAAAAAGAATTTGGCAGGACTCTTTCTTACCCAATTGTCTGAAATAGTCTAGTATAGGAATTAGCTATTCTTTAAATGTTTGATAGAATTCACTTGTAAATTCATCTGGCCCTGGAGATTTTTTCCTAGGGAATTCACTGATGACTTGTTCAATTTCTTTTTCTGAGATGGGGTTATTTAAGTATTCAACTTCCTCTGCTAGTAATCTGAGCAATTTATATTTTTTAAAATAATCATCTATCTCCTTTAGATTGTTGAATTTATGGGCAGACAGTTGGGCAAAGTAATTTCTAATTATTGTTTTAATTTCCTCCTCACTGGAGGTTAGTTCGCCCTTTTCATTTTTGATATTGGTAATTTGGTTTTCTTCTTTCTTTTTTTTAATCAAATTGACCAAAGGTTTATCAATGCTATTGGTTTTTTCATAAAACTAACTCTTAGTTTTATTTATTAGTTCAATAGTTTTCTTTGGTGATCCCTCTGCACTAGTGTCTTCCCAAATCTCCTGGGGTGCTGAGGCATGCCTGGGATCCTGCTGTTGATGGTTGCAGGCTTCACCCCACTGGGGCTCAGGATCTTCTTCCAGTTTGCTGAGGTGGGGCTGTGTGGGATAGTTCTGGTCCTGCACTGGTCCCCTTCAGCCACAGCAATAGGGGCCCTCCTTAGCGATTTTCCTAGCCTCCAAGGCTAAGAGACTTTTTAATCCTTCAGTTGATCCCACTGTTTCAGGATTTTTCCTGGGGAAATATTCTCTGGGCTCTTCAAAGTCAACATGGGGAGGGAGATTGTAACTCACTCTGCCATCTTAGCTTAATCTGCTGACTGAAAATCCCAGGAGTGACTGCTGCAATTACCTGGGGTTCTGAGCTTCTCTCTCCCTCGGTTCCACTGGGCTCCCATCCTGAGCTAATATGTTTGAGAATCTGCAGTGTGTCTGCAGCTTCAGATCGCCTGGGGCTTCCTGTTAGGCCCTGCCACAGCAGGGACTGCACTGGTACAACCTGTGCGCTCCTCCAACCATGTGCAACAGATCTTTCCCATAGACCTTTCAGTATATCTTGGGCTGGAAATCTGCCACAGTCTGTCTCCAATTGGATTCTGCCCCTCCAAAATCTGTTCAGAATCTCTTTTAAGAGGTATCTGAAGGAGTTTTTCTTTCAGCTTAGGTGAGTAGTTGCTCTCACTCTGCCATCTTGACTCCGCCCTCCTCTCTCCCATGTTTCATATTGTTAAAGGCATCATCTAAGTTTGAAGCTGGAAGTCATATACACTAAAGTTGCTGTTGTTGTGTAAGTCCAGCTGAACCAAGGAACCGAGGTTAAATTAAAAGCTTGGGAGCAGAGAGTCAGACAAACTGGCCTGTAAATTGACTAGTCCAGTTGAAATGTCATGCCTAGTAAGGAGTTAGTCAAGCACATCATAGATCATCACAGGTTAACACAGGAAGCATTTGTTCAGCATAGACTGTATGCTTATCAAGGAATTTTTATGAACTGTTCCTAAGATAGAAACAGGCTATCAAAGTCTACAGTTTCAGGGATGTGAACTTCATTGGTCACATGTATTCCCAAACTGTGTACTTTTCTGCCCTGTGACTTTAAGTGAGTGCCTATCTTCCTCAAAGCTCTTGTGCATTGGTGGAGCATATAATTGGGTAGACTGTTATATAAAAAAATAACCTATGTTTGCCTTGCATTTTCAATAAATGTTTTCATTACAATTATACATGGTTGAATTGTAACTAGTGCATTTGTAAATGGTAAATTTATACATTTGTAATTTGTAGCCTCTGGTGGAGGCTAATGAGCTATGATATTGGCAGGGATAGTCACTCACAGTGGTTGCTCAGGTAACTAAGAGTTAAAGTTATAGCTACATGGCTTTCCTACCTGCTGAAATAGGTGCAAGTTGTTAAATAAGCTAGTCCCAACCCAGGAATAGGTATTAAAAATACTTGAGTCAATGCCATATTCAGATTATATGTGCATATATACATATGTATGTATATATGTGTGTATGTGTATATATACATACGTGTATGCATATACAGATGTACATATGTATGTGTATATACATGCATATCCATATATATCCTGTATTTTCCTCCTGGGAATACATTATAGAACACTCCTAGTAAAATATATGTGCTTGAAAATGGGGGTTGTCTCTCTTTCATGTTGGGTTTTTAAATAATATTTTATTTTTCCCCCAGTTACTTGTAAAGACGATTTTTGATATTCATTTTTTAAAAATGTTGAGTTCCCAATTTTCTCTGTCTCTCCCTTACCTCCTCTCACTCCCTGTGATGGGCAGTAATTTGATTCGTTGTCTCTCTTTTGTGTTTGTATTGTCGGTACAAAGCACAGGGCCAGGTACATGGAGGCACTATTAACTGACTAGTTCATTGACTAATAATTGTGTACAATGTAAAGAGGCTAGCCAGTCACAAAACTCATCCATACATTTTTACCTATAACACTGCAAAGTTTAAACTCTGAACAACATATAAGCCATGTTGGAGCTAAAAACTCTCTGTGCTCAGATAGTCTCAGTCCTGAAGGTCAAGGAGACAAGATGGAAGTCCTCCCTTGGGGCCCTTAACACGTCATCTTGCTCATCTCAGTTAACCTATCATTCCACATCTCCACATATACAAGAGAGCAGGTGGTTTTGGTTTTTTGTCCCATAATAGATAAGAAAATTCTAAATTAAGCTAGTTTGGCTTTTAACCAACACCAATAAGCAGCTCAGTCAGCCTCCCTTCCACATGTTATGCCTAGCTGCTGATGCTGCAGGACTATGGGAGAGTTCTATACCTTGTGGGTCTATATTTCTCTCATGGAAAACTCTACTGGAAAGTTCCAGCTGCTGCATCCATCCAGGAATCATTTTTTCCTGGGAGAAGTAATTTGAGGGATGATGGTATTTGTATAGCACCAGGTGTTGCTTACTTTCACTTAATGCCTTCGCTGGCCCTAAGGCCACAGCACATTGGGCCATGAATGAAGGAAAGAAGGGCAAGCTGTGTGGCCAAGATAAGAACTCACCCATCCAAGTGGCTGCCAACAACACTTCCTGCAGGCCTTAGAATTATTTTGGGAATGCTTTGGGAGAATATGTCAATACAACAACCACCTACTCTAATGAGCCTTTCTCAAGTGACTGCTGTCAGACCAGAAGGAATCTTCTTCCCACCACACCACACCCACCCACCCCAAGCTGTTCTAATGATGCACAGAACTTCATCCAGGAAGTGTCATGTAGGTATCACACAGAGGCAGTCAGGAGAAAGGAGAGACTTCACGGTCATTTGGTCAGCTGCAATAGATAAACAAGCATAAACCATAATTATGATCACCTTTGCTTGAAAGGCTGTGATGTTCTGACTGGTGAGGGCCCACTTTGCCACCATTCCCCCATACTTAGGGATTAGACCTGTGATTTCATCAGTATAGGAAATTCTCAAATCAGGAAACCCCTTCTGCCAAAAGGAGTTGGCTCGTTTTCCCTCACTGATAGAACATTAAAAACATTCCTTTCCTTTCCTTTCCTTTCCTTTCCTTTCCTTTCCTTTCCTTTCCTTTCCTTTCCTTTCCTTTCCTTTCCTTTCCTTTCCTTTCCTTTCCTGTCCTTTCCTTTCCTTCCCTGTCCTGTCCTTCCCTGTCCTTTCCTTTCCTTCCCTGTCCTGTCCTGTCTTTGCCTTTCCCAAAACCTTAAACTTACTGCACTCCGAAGCCGGGACACCAATGGACCCCTTCCTAAGAGCTCTTCTGGATCCTCCTGGCTTTAGAGTGATTATCAGTAGTAACTGCTGCTGTTTCCCCCCCAGCCTGGTGTCTTTCTTCTTCTTGGCCTTCTTAAACAGGCCTCATCCTAAGTGAAGATCTACAAAGACCTTGGCCTAAAGGGCCAAGTGCATCCTGGTCCATCTCCAGTCATCCTGACGAATATCTGGTCACTAAATTCAGATGACCCTGGAGGAGAAGTGAAGCTGGTGACTTTGTACAGCCCTCCCTCACTCAAAACAAAGTCACGTGTAAGTCATGCCATAATTTCTCTGATGGCATGCTCTTCTTCGGCAACGAAGGAGGAACACAATTTGGACAATGATATACTTCTGCCACAGACATCTTAGGCTTCCAAGACACAGAAATTAAAAGTTCCCTAGGCCTCTTAGTTCAGATTCAGAAGTAGTCAAATCAGCTCTGCAGGGCAGGGATGAGCTAAATGGAAGGATGGGATGGGGCATCAGAAGGGAGGATGTCAATGGAAGAAGATTCTGGGGCCTTGCACTCCCTTTTTTACTAGTGAATATCCAAGGGCAGGGTTCTCCCAGAGAGTGAACCAAGAATGGTAACAGCAGGAAATTTCAGGGTTCAAGAGGCACAGACTTTGAATGTTCATAGGCTGAATTTGGTTTTAAAGTATATATGAGGAAGTTCCACTGACTCTAATTTGGTGGTCCAGACAGAAGAAGGAGAAGAAGGAGAAGAAGAAAAAGAAGAAGAAGAAGAAGAAGAAGAAGAAGAAGAAGAAGAAGAAGAAGAAGAAGAAGAAGAAGAAGAAGAAGAAGAAGAAGAAGAAGGAGAAGGAGAAGGAGAAGGAGGAGGAGAAGGAGGAGAAGGAGGAGGAGGAGAAAAGAAGATGGAGAAGAAGAAGAAAAAGGAGGAGGAGGAGAAAAGAAGATGGAGAAGAAGAAGAAGAAGAAAAAGGAGGAGGAGGAGAAAAGAAGATGGAGAAGGAGAAGGGGGAGAAGAAGAACAAGAAGGGAGGGCTGCAATAAAATCAGTTAGATCAATATCTAAATTTCTGAATAGGATGCAAAATTCCATTCAAAACACATTTTTGCCTTCTTAAAGTAGAGTCTAATGGGGAATAGAGGGGTGCCTCAAAGGGTATAGGTGCTACAGTGGAAAAATCCTTGAACTTTCAGGTCAGAGAACCTGAGGTTGAATCCAGACTTTGCCATATACTATCCATGTGACCCAGGTATGGCGTTATTAAATTCATCTGGACTCCAAAATATGCTTCAGACTCTAAAATCCTAGGAATAGTGGGAGATAGGCAGTACAAATAGCATTATCCCCATTTTACACATGAGGAAACTGAGATTCCTTGTGAAAACAATAGGTTCTCGGGTCAGGGGGATGTACACAGAACATACTTTTAAATTTATTCAGCATTATTAACATTATCCCCATAACTTCTTTTTCAGTCTATGAAATAAGAAAAATAACAAATCAAGCATTTGCTGATTTCTGAAGTGTAATTACTCACATTTAAATTTTAACTATCAGCTTTCCAGCTGGCACCAACTGGTTTCATCACACTCCTGTGTAGACCTCATTTTCCTCACTGATAAAATGAAAGCCTTGGACTAGATGACTTCTCAGATCCCTTCTAATTATAGATCTGTGATACTATCCATTTATTTCCATGTCAATGATGTGGCAATAAGTGGAACAGAGGAAAATAGACCAAAGGCCCCAGGGCTGTGTGAGGGACATTAGAGTAGATTTTTGCTGTAGCCATTCTTTTATTTATGCAACAACTATTACCATTTGTTTTTCAGTTGATTTCTTCCCTTTATTCTTTTTTTGTAAATATTTTTATTTTAAATTTAAATACAAAATGAGAAAAGAAAAAACCACATTGCCATGTACACAGCAGACCATAAGAGAGGATTCAATAGAAAACAGTAAATTTCCATTTCAAGAAAACCTATATAATAAATACTACATATTGTTTTCAAAACTGCCTAGCTTTTCTTTGCTTCCTTGTCGGTTTTTTTTTTTGTTCTCTGCTGTACACTTTTTACTTTATTTTCCCCCTGTCTCCCACTGTACCCTAAAGAAGGCTACAATTAAGCATGGAGATAGATGGATAGACAGACAGATAGATAGATAGATAGATAGATAGATAGATAGATAGATAGATAGATAGATAGATAGATAGATAGATAGATAGATAGATATAGATAAATAGATAGACAGATAGATAGATGATAGACGGACAGATAGATGGATAGATAGATCAGACAGATAGAGATATATAGGTATATACATAGATGTCTATAAACATATACACTATACTTATTTCCTCCTACTATCTGTTTATCTGAAGGTGGATACTCTCTTCCTTCAAAAGTCCAAGTCTTTCCATGCTTTTCTAAATCAACCAGCTCACAATTTCCTACACCACAATAATATTCCAACCCAGTCACATTCTATCTGAGCGATTGTCTGTGAAAGTTCTTAACTCCAATTTTCTGCATTCCTTCTATTCTTGGCTACATATGTTTTATTCATACAAGAGTATTTTAATTTAAAAAAATCAAAATTATTCTTTTTAGACTTAAACAATGTTCTGCTTTATAATATAATTTAAGGTCTAGTACTGTTGAATATCCTTCCTTTACATCTTCTTCCCTGGTTTCTTTGATGTTCTTGACCTTTTATTCTTTCAAATGAATTTTGTTATTATTTTCCTAACTCAGGAAAATAATTTTTCATAATTTAATTAATTTGAATAAGTTGATTAAATAGATTAATAATTGAATAAATTATTGAATAAATAGATTAGTTAGGTAAAATTGTCATTTTCAAAATTATATTGGCTTTACTTACCCATGAACTATAAGTATTACTTCAATTATTTAGATTTGAGTTTATTTGTATAAAAAGTGCTTTATACTTATGTTCGTAGTTCCTGTGTCTGTTTTGGTAAGTATATGCTCAGGTATTTTATACTGTCTACATATCCTAAATGGTCAAAAGCAATATTGAATAACATTGCTGACACATAGTATAAGTTTCTCTATTTTTCCCTTTTGATTAAATCTATTTTGACTTGAACTTTGTCTGAGATCATGATTACTATTTCTGCTTTTTTACATACTAACGTGCAACTGAGTGCTTATGGACTGGACACTGGAGTAGGGGATGGGAAGAGGAATGTGAATTCTGTGATTCAGGGTCAGTAGAGAAATGCAGAGCAAATGAGTTGCATTAAGAACAACTGAGTCCACTTAGAAACAGTCTTTACTAAAAATACTCAGGAAGAAAAAAAGGTCAATAGTGCTGCTGTTGGACTGTTAATAGATTGACAGCCTTGTTCTTTGGGTGAATTCATTTCTTTTTAAAGTAAAAATCAGACCCAGGAAAGCTGATGGGGCTCTAGAAAGATGTTGTCTCTGTTTCCCAAAGACTTTCCATGATATTGATATATCTCTCTGCCTTTCAAAAACCAGCCAGAATTCCTGGTGAGATTTTAGAATGTATTATTAAAGGAATGGCTAGTGAGCAGATTTTTATTCATCTTTCATTTTTTAAAAGAGGCATTGAAATCATAAGGTATGTCTTGACTCCCACTTAAATTGGATTTAAGTGAGGTAGAGTTACACAAAGTCATCAGCTTCACTCTCCCTTTCAGAATCATCAAAGTCCAATGGCAAGACAGAAGTCAAGAGACTGGCCCAGGATGCAGTGGATAACCTTGATATCTTCTGTATCTGACCAGCCCCTAAGCACTCCACAATGCCTGCTTCATCCACCTCCATGGTCATTGGAACTAATTGTTCTCATCAGCTCATTTTCCCCCTCCTGAGGAAGTTTTTACATGCCCAGGGTAGACATCCCTCCAACTCACCAACAGGTTTGAGGCCCAGGTTTTCTATCGCTCATATGCTGAGACTGCTTTACCAGAGTATGGCCACAGCACAGAGTATGGCTACAGTTTCTTGGAGTCACAGGTGAGAGTTGGGTGAAAGATGAACACTAAAAGTGGATGATCGGCCCTCACATCAGAGGTGCTAGTCCTCCCTGAACACTCCCTACACCCCAGTGAGCAAACAGAAAAGGAAACGAAGAACCAATATAGCTTTAACAAGAACAGTTTATGCCAGACTAAACTCATTTCTTTTTTTGACAGGGTAACTAGACTGTTAAATCAGAGGAATGCTGTAAATGTAGCTATCATACCTAGATTTTATCAATGCATTTGAAAAAAATCTCTCATGCAGTCCTTACAGACAAATGGAGAATTCTAGGCTAGACAATGGTATGATTATACAGACTGGGAACTTGTTGAATGACCATAACCAAAGATTAATTATTAGCTTGTTGATATTAGCTTTGAGAAAGGTCTTCTAATAGAATGCCCCAGTAATCTGTCCCTTGTCTTGAGTTGTTAAACATTTTTATCAGAGGCAGCTAGATAGCACAGTGGGTAGACCAGTGGGCCTGGAGTCAGGAAGACATGAGTTCAAATCTGACCTCAGACACTAACTAGCTATATGACCCCTGTAAGTCACTTATCCTCTGCTTTGCCTCAGTTTCTTCATCTGTAAGTGGGAGTAGTTATGCCAAGAAATACTCAGGTAAATGTTTAACAATCATCTTTAGGGTGGGGGTCTGCACCCATGACACACTTAGAGGTTGAAATCTGTATTAGTAACCTTTATCTTGAGTCTTTGGATTTTTGTTTTGTGTTCTGAGTGCTGTTGTATGTTCATCCTTTGTTTTCAAAGAGGACCATGACATCAGAGAAATGATGACATGACTCGCAGTAGACTTTGATTTGAGTGAGGGACAGCTATGCAAGGTCAGCCTCACTTTCTCCTTCTGAGCCATCTGGATCCAGTGACCAGTTATTCATCAGGATGACTGGAGATGGCCCAGGATGTAATGGGAGAACTTGACTTTTTAGGCCTTTTTAGTCAATGGTGTGATAAGCTAATTTGATTTTAGAATGAATTGAGAGAAGCAAAGGGTCCATGGCTCAGAACATGACAGTCTCACTGTACATAGTTCTGGTTAGAAACCTAGAAATAGAGGTATATACTAAAGCCAGCTTACACTGGCTGAGAAAAGCCTATTGTTAAATTTCCTGTGCAAACATTTGCACCTCAGAAATCAGCAAATGCTACAAAAGCAGGTGGTCAGCCCGAAGCTGGAAAGATTTTGGGGGCATATGATTTTGCATCTCAAGAGCTGTAGTACAGAAGAAGCACCATACTTGTTCTATTTGGATCCAGAAACTACACATCTACAAAGGATGTATTCAACACACTGAGGACTTTCCTCAAATTCCCTTGATATCAAGGAGATATCATTGGAGTGCTAGGGCCATTCATTGGTTATTTCTACCAACGCAAGATCCTAACTGAAAAAAGTTACAGAATTTCACTTTTGGAAGGGATTTCAGAGGCCACCTAGTCACACTCATAATTGAACAAGGAACTCCTTTCACATACCTTACATTTACATGTGTAATTGTCATATGGAATAACCAAGTGTTTTGTATGGTGGAAACTCAACTTCTATCTCAATGGTTTATCAATTAATCAATAAACATTTATTAAATGTCTTCTATGTGCCAGGTAACGCGCTAAGTGCTGGGGATACAAAAAGGGGCAAAAGACAGATTCTGCCCTCAAGGAGCTCACAATCTAATGGGGGAGATGATATGCAAATTAATATATACAAAGCAAGCTATATACAGGAAAACAGGAAATAATTACCGGAAGGAAGGCACTAAAATTAAGAGGGGTTGGGAAAGGATTCCAGTAAAAGGATTTTAGTTGAGACTTAAAAGAAGCCCAAGAAGCCAATAGGCAGTTGAGGAAGGAGAGTATTCCAGGGATGGAGGATAGTCAGAGAAAATGCCTAGAGTTAAAAGATGGGTAGACTCTGGTCGTTGGAAGTAGAGACCTTGAAAACTAGGTTGCCTCTGCACATGACAGTCTTTAATCCCAGGGTGCTAGAGACATATTGACAGCCATACTTCAAACACTTTGCTTATGTTATAAACAATTAGGCAGCCAGAACGTTGCCCAAAAGCAGAACTCTGAGCTCCTTACACCCCTCACAGTTTCCCAGGAGACCCCCCGCTTCAGCAGAAATTGAAAGAGGAACTTGAGTGGTTGTTGGAGACTCCATCACTCATATCTGTCTGGTCCTTGCCTAGGGTTAGGGTTTTGGGGGCAGGGGAAGGAAAGAAAGAGAAATAATGTAGAAATTATTGAGCTGGAAAATGCTTTGAAAGGATTAATTGATCCAATTCCATTCCCTCAGGCAGGTGAATGTCAAAATCAGCCAAAAATATCTGTTATTTTTTTTGGAGATTGAGACTCCATGGCCTCTAGTAAATATTCCAGGTATTTTGTTTAAGGTTTTCTTGGCAAAGATACAGGAGTTGTTTGTCATTTCCTTCTCTAGCTCATTTTACAGATGAGGAAACTGAGGCAAATGGGGTTAAGTGACCTGCCCAGGGTCACATGGCTAATAAGTGTCTGAGGCCAGATTTGAATTCAGAAAGGGGAGTCTTTCCGACTCCAGGTCTGGTGTTCTATCCACTGTGCCACCTACCTGCCCACCATTCTTTTTACCTGCATCCATAGCACCTAACAGGGCACTTAGCACATAGAGGAACTTAATAAATACTTATTGATTGATTGATTTGGGGGTGCATGAACATGTAGTATACCTGCACTCCTATAAAAAGCTGCTTATAAATGGAATTTTCATATTTCATATTAACGAACACTTATTAAGTGCTTACTATGTACCATCTGCTAACTAGGCACTTGAGGTACAAAGATAAAAAAAAGGAACTAGTAAGTCCTTGTCCTCAAATCGTTGTATTCTACCCAGGAATAAATAGGTAGAATGATCAGTTTCCAATGATGGGCATCAGAAGTTACTTTGTCCCCTTTCTAATATATATCTTCAGTTTGATTCTACCTTTAAATACCTCCTTCAGCTTCTGTAAGGTGTTATCAAATACTTAAGTGTAGTAGGGAAACTCTCTAAGCAATTCTGAAATGAATCATTTTACAAAGCAAATACTCAAATCCCAATTGTACTAACGGGAGAATTTCAGTTTCCATCCCCCCTTGATACGGGCAGGTATACAAACTTGTATTTTTGTTACTATATTTGGAGGTGAAAATTAAGTTCTTTAGAAAGCAGGAAAACGTTTTCATGATTTCATTTCAAATGGAAAAAAATCAGCATGGTTCCTCTTTTTATTTATATAAACAGGAAGACTTCTGTTTTACATTTAACTACCCAACTCTTCAAACATGCAAGACATTTTTCCAGATGGCTTCCTGAAGTAGTGTACCAAGACAATAGGCTGTTTCTGAGAATCAGAAAAACCTATTTGACTACTTTGACTGATTTTCCCAGAAATTGTATGTAATTAAGTTACAAGTTTAAATTTTTAAAATTCTATTTCTTAATATTTCATTGTTGCCATTTGATTTTTATGCCAGTCATTATACCACATTTTCTATAGAGAATACATCTTTCTAACAAAGAAAGACAGTTCAGCAATACTGCTCAACTACTCATCTAGCAGTATACAGCATGTCCCAAAAATCTTAGTGTAAAACTGAACTCAAATTTTTGGGATACCTTGTATATAATATTCCATATCCATAGAATCCCACCTGCTCTCAAAAGAAAAGTGGTCAGCTATTTGGTCAGCTCTTCTCCAGGACCAAGATTGGTCATTAAAATTAATCTGAGTTCAGCTGCCCTTTAGTGATATTCTCATTCGCATCATTGTAAGAAACAAAATAGAGCAGATGAAAATATCATTGTGTTGTTACAAGCATACCTCATTTTACTGAATTCACTTTATCACATTTTGCATATATTACATTTTTTACAAATTGAAGATTTATGGCAACTGTGATTGGAGCAAGTCCATTGCACCCTTTCTCCAACACGTGTGTTCATACTATGTCTCTGTATCACATTTTGATAAATCTCACAATATTTCAATCTGATCTCTGATCAGTGATCTTTGATGTTACTATTGTAATTGTTCTGTGGTGCACCACTAAACACCACCACCTCCCTCCTTATAAGAAGGGTGAATATGATCAATAAATGTTGCCTGTGTTCTTACTGCAGCACCTATTGGCCATTCCCCATCTCTCTCTGTCTCCTTGGGCCTCCCTTTTCCCGAGATACAATATTGAAGTTAGGCCAATTAATAACCCTACAATGGTCTCTAAGTATGTGCAGTGAAAGGAAGAGTCAATCCATTTAGTAAACTCCGTTGTTGTATTATTTTAAGAAATTGCAACAGCCACCCCAGACTTCAGCAACTGCTACCTTGATCAGTCAGTAGCCATCAACATTGAGGCAAGACCCTTCACCAGCAAAAAAGGTTATCACTGGCTGAAGGCTCAGATGATGGTTAGTATTTTTAGCAATAAAATATTTTAAAATTAATGTATGTATATTTTTTAGACATAATACTGTTATACACTTAATAGATTTACATAATGTAAGCATAACTTTTACAAGCACTGAGAAACCAAAAATTTCATTGACTCACTTTATTGTAATATTTGCTTTTTTGTGGTCATCTGGGACTGAACCCTCAATAGCTCCATAGTATGCTTGTATAGAACAATACTCATTCTTCTGCTTCTGTTTGCTTCAGCATTGTATCAGTTGATATAAGTCTTCACATGACTCTCCAAGTTCCTCATATTTTAGGAGATAAATGCTATTATTCTCCCCATTTTGCAGTTAAGAAAAATGAGGGAAAACTGAGGTTAAGGGACTTGCCTATGGTCATTTTATTCTGTCTAGTTATTTTAAATGGTATAAAACAATATTGAATAATATGGCTTACACATAGTACAGTTTCCCTATTTTTTGCTTTAAATCTATTTTAGCTTTAACTTTTGTCTGAATCATGATTACTGACCTTTTTCATGTAATAAATTCTACTCCTGACTTTTATTTTTTGTTTGTGTGTATCCTTCATTTTATAACATTTCCAGAATTTTCCAGCATATTGTTGAAGTCAAATTTTTAATCTGCTATCAGTTTCCATTTTGTGGGTAAATTCATTCCATTCACATTCTAAGCTCGCTATATATCTTCCTCCTTCGTATTTTTCTTCCTTGTCCTTTTCACCCTATCCCTATTCCTCTTCACTCCTCTGCTTTACTTCTACCTGCTCTCTTACCCTCCTATTCCTTAACCTACCCACCCCTCTAAGAATCCCTCCCTTATCCTCTCCCCCTACCCTGTCCCCTTGCCCTCTTATTTCTTTCTGACCACAGAAGACTTTTATACCTTTCTAGATATGTGTGTTATTCCCTTTTTAACCCATTAACAATGAGATTGAGATTTCAGAATTACCCACCCTTCTCTTTTTTTTTCCCTTTTTTGCCTCATTTCTATGAGATAATTGCTCCTTTTTATCTCTCCTTATACAGTTTTATTTTTTTAGTCACCCCATGATATTCAGATCAGGCCAGTCTTTCTTTCAAACTACCCAAATAAGAATGATCATCATGAAAGAAGTGATAATATTTTCAAATATAAAAAGTAAATGATTTTTACCTTATTGAATCCCTTAATTAATCCTTAATGTTTATTTCTCTCCTGGATGTTATATGTCATATTTTCCCTTAAGTTCTGTTGTTTTTCTCACAAGTACCTGAAAGTCTTTCAGTTTGTTAAAAGTCCGTTTTTTCCCATTCAGTATTATAATTGATTTTTCTGAGTAAGCTACTCTTGGTCATCTCCCTAGCTCTTTTTCTCTATGGACTATAGTGTTCCAAGACCTATGGTCTTTCAACATAGTAGCTGCTAGATCTTATGTAATCTTTATTGCAGCTCCATGATATTTAAATTATTTTTTCTTATTGCTTCCAATATTTTTTCCTTAACCTGGGTGCTTTGAAACTTGGCTATAATATTCCAGTAAGTTTCCTTCCTGGGATCTCTTTCAGGTAGTGATCAGTGGATTTTTTTCTGTTTCTACTTTTCTTTCTTGTAGAACTTTAGGGCAATTTTCCTTGATAATTTCTTGTAATATTGTATCAAGATTCCTTTTTTATTATATTTGTAGGGAATCCAATTATTATATTATTTCTCCTCCATCTATTCTCCAGATCAGGTGTTTTTCTGAAGAAATGTTTCACTTTCTCTTCTATTTTTTTCATTATTTTGATTTTGTCTTATGATTACTTGGTAGACCATCATTATCTTCCCTTTGAAAATTCTAGTTTTCAAGGAATTATTTTCTTCCTTAAGTTTTTGATTCTGTGTCTAGTTGTTTGACTTTCTTTTCTTAATTTTCCTTATTTTCTTGGATTGCTCTTATTTTTTTTTCTAATTTTTCCTCAATCTCTCTTATTTGATTTTTAAAGTCTTTTTTAAGTGCTTCCAAGAATTCCCTTTTACTTGGGACTATTTGATGTTTCTCACTGAAAAAGGAGTGACTTTTTTAGATAAATTATCCTCCTCTGAATACTATCCCCATAGTAACTATGTATGGTTGGGTTCTTTCTCCTTTACCTACTCACTTTATTTCTATATTATTTTGTTTTGCTTTTAGCAGCTATTAGTGTAATCAAGTTGTATGGGGAGTGGTTTCCCCAAGCCTCAGCTGCTTTTCACTGTTATTTTCTGAGGTCTGTCTTGAGGTCCAACCTTGGGCTCTCCTCTTCACTCCTAAGTCACAGTTAGGGCCTCCAGTCATAGTGTCACACACATGATCTTGCTCCCTGCAGTCCTTCATGTGACTGCAAACTACAGCTGTCCTCCCTGCCCCAGAACTGAAACCAGGACCTCTGCTCTCCTGCAAGTGCCCGCAGCCAACATAGTCCCTGCCCCTGGCTATTGTGCTCAACAGGTGTGTACTGGCTCCTTCTCCCCAAAACCACAGCCTGGAATGCCATTTGATCAGCACAGTTGTGCTTGGCACCTCTGCTCTCCTGCAAGTGCCCACAGCCAACATAGTCCCTGCCCCTGGCTACTGTGCTCAACAGGTGTGTACTGGCTCCTTCTCCCCAAAACCACAGCCTGGAATGCCATTTGATCAGCACAGTTGTGCTTGGCACCTCTCAATACTGGAAAGTTCTTCAGTCTTCTACTCAACTCTCATTCCCTAACATTCCCATAAGATGAAAGTTTTTAAAACTGAGGTAGCCTCTCAACTGACCCCAGGGCTGCCCCTCTGGGCTGATTCTGCAGAGTTAACCTGGAGGTGTTTGGACTTCACTCAGGTCCAACTTCTGCCTCTGGAGGTCAGGTCTTCTCCTGGATCTTTTCAATTGTCTTAGGAGGGCAATGGCTTTACTGGGTGTCTATTTCTGCTGCTCTAAGGAGATGTTCTATATTTTTTGCGGAGAAAATTTGGAGAGCCAAAAGTTTTTTGACCTACTCCACCATCTTCTCAGAATCTACCTCTCATTGTTAACAAATCAGAGTTGATTGCTGGACCACCTCTCATCCAAGGGCATGTAAACCTCAAGAAGTGGCCATGCTTCCTCCTTGACAAGTGAGAGGGTAAGGAGCCCTTTTGGTCAATCACTTTCTGGCTATGATTGATAAAACTGATTATAATTCACCCAAAAACTGTCTCTCGAAATTATTTTATATACCACAGGGGGAAAAGTCATTACTGTATCCTGAGATAGCCCATCCCACTTTTCCATAATTCAAATTGTTAGAGAGTTTTAGCTTTTTACCTTAAACCTAACTTTGCTTCTGTGTAGCTGCTACACATTACTCCTAAATCTGCCATGCCAGGACAAGGAGAACAAATTCAGTCTCTATGGAAGCAACAATCCCTCACTTACACGAATTGGTTCCTTATGATCTTTCCAGCCTTTTCTCCTCCAGCTTGAACATTCCCCACTCCTTCAACTGATGCCCAACTAATGTTGTTTGTTCTTCATTCTCAAAGACGTCCAATGACACCACAAAGGTGATGTCATGATTCCCAAGTGAACTGGATCATGTATATATAATATATATACACACGTACACATACATACATACATGTGTGTATATGTACATATGTGTGAGTGTGTGTGTGTGTATATATATATATATATATATATATATATATGAACCTAAACTGAAAACCTCCCTCTGGCTACCCTCCTCTGTTAACGTTTCACTTGCTCAATCTCCTTCCTAAGACACAGCGCTCAGAACACAAGACAAAAATCCAAAGATCAATCTGACCAGGATCAAGTATGATGACCCCCTTCCTGGCCTGGTCGTACATTCAGCCCCTTCTTAACACAGCCTGAAGTCACATTGGCTCTATCGACTGCTATCTCACACTGCCGATTCATATTAAGCTTGTAATTTTCTAACCCCTGCCCTCCACCCCAGAACTTTTTTTTAGCTAAATTGCTGCCTAACTTAACCTCCCCCAGCTTGCACTTGTAAAATCGATGCTGTGAACCTCAGTGTAAGACTATAGATGTATCCCTATTAAATTTCAGCTTATTTGATTTGGCCCAGTGTTTTAGCTTGTCAAAATCTTTTGACTCTTAATTCTGTCATCCAGCGTGTTAACTCTCCCTTCCCAGCTTTGTCTCATTTGCCAATTCGGCAAGCATGTCATTTATGCTTTTATCTAAGTAATTGATACAAAATGTTAAGCAGCACCAGGCCAAGCCCAGCACTCTGGGGTAGTACCCTGGAGACTGCTTCTAAGTTGACATTAAACCACTAATGATTGCTCTTTATGTCAAGCTATTTAAATTCCAAACTCTTCTATAGTCTAGCCTGCATCTCTATATTTTTTTCTCCTAGAAGAATCACATCTATAAAATACTTTGTTAAAAATCTAGGTAAACTATAAATATAGTTCTAATCTACCAGTAACCCTGTCTCAAAAGGAAGTAAGGTTCGTCTAGCATGATCTGAGATGTGCCTTCTCAGTAAGTAGGGAGTTTCCTACTACCTAATACCCCAGAGGTATTTATCACTAAAGGTAGCGGGCAGCCGGGTTGCATGATGGATAGGGTACAGTGCCTGGAGACAGGAAGACTCATTTTGATAAGTTCAAATCCAGCCTCAGATACTTAGTAGCTATGTGATCCTGCCCAAATCACTTAACCCTGTTTACCTCAGTTTTCTCATCTATAAAATGAGCTGGATAAGAAAATGGCAAACCTCTCCAGTATCTTTGCCAAGAAAGCCCCAGATGGGGCCACAAAGAGTCCAACATGACTGAAAAATGACCAAACAACAAAAGGTATTTAAGTAGCGGCCGAATGACCACATGTCAGGGATAATATAAACAGAATTTAGTGTTTACATAAATGTTAGACCAATATCTAGAATCCCCTTCAACTCTAAGGTTCTGTGATTCCATAAATATTTTCAGTGGTAGCAAACTGAGAATTGGAAATAGCTCAGAGGAATTCAGAATAAACGGTCATATAAATGTTTAATACACTTTGGAGAAAAAAATGAGTTATGATTTTTTAAGTAACAAAATCTTGTTTCACCTAAAGATAGCTTAGAAACCCATTTTAAGTACAGTTACAAAAGATATTCCAAAACTGTTTGAAGCATAGGCAACATTTATGTTTCTATTCAAAGTGATTTGGTTAAAAGGAACAGCAGTCATTTGGATGTTTAATTCTGTTATAATTTTTCCTTTGAGGCCATTGGGATTAAGTGACTTGCCCAGGGTTACACAGTTAGCAAGTGTCTGAGGTCAAATTTGAATTCAGGTCCTCTTGACTCCTGAGCTGGTGCTCAATCCACTGAGCCACCTAGCTGCCCCTGTTACAATTATTTTTAAGAAAAAAAATCAGTATCCTTACTTTTATAGCAGTCTCACTTCTTTAATTTTGGTTCCATTTTCCATGTCTCTCTCTGCTATGAGCAGAGAAATAGAGGTTCCATTTAAATATTATGGCCAAAGTGAACTCCAGATAAAGCGTTATAAAAGCACCAAGTTTCTTCCCAAAAATCAGTACATAAATGAAATACAAGATTGTTATCTGTTATCCCACTGGAAAACCTTGGTGTCATGGCAGCTTGCCTCTTCCTTCATGCATGTATTTTTAGCAAAAAAGCTTCCACTTACAGAAGACAAACGTGCAAAATTAAAGTCCACCACATGAGTCAGAAAGGGTAATTTTCATCTTAAATCTAATTTGTAAAAGAACATATTTTTACTCACATCAATTTCCAGTGGTGCAGCCAATAAGGAAAAAAGATCCCAGGGCCTGGGTTGTGTAGTTTGTCAGCTTTTGGACTTAGGCTACTCTCTTGGTGCCAGATGAGATGCAGCTGTTGCATTTGGCCTTCTATAAATAAATATGACCTATAACTATAACTCTGTGTTATTGAGGGAGGAAGACCAGACAGACTCAGGGGATGTAGAGTCTAGTCCAGTCTCTGCTGAGGTGGACAAGGCTCTTCACCCATCACAATGAGGGGGTTGAATCAGATGACCTCCACGGGTCCTCTCAGTAGAGGTCTTCTGCAAGTCTCCAAGAAAGGATGGAATTAGTAAGTCTAAGATTCTAAGTCTGGTTTGATTTTTCCTGTTCTTAAGTTACTACTTGCTACTCTTGGCCAGAATGTATGGGGACAAAATAAAGATAAGAGATGAACAGACAGACGTAGAGTACTGGAGATGTTGTTCATTCATCACAGTTGTGTCCAACTCTTTGTGATGTCATTTGGGTTTTAGGGTTTTGGGACAGAGATGCTGGTTCACCATTTCCTTCTCCAGCTCCTTGTATAAATGAGGAAACTGAGGCAGACAGTGTTAAGTGACTTTTCCAGGGTCATATAGGTAGTAAATGTCAAGGATTTGAACTCAGGAAGATGAATTTTCCTGACTCCAGGTCCAGCACTCTATCCACTGTGTCACCTAGCCGCCCTAGTACTGGGGATGCAAATAGGTAGTCCCTACCCAAATCCTTCAGGAGCTTATACTCCAATGCAGGAAAATTACACATAGAGGGATAGTGGCATGATTGTAAGGCCTCTGGAAAGTGTCGTAAAGGATTGGAACCCCAGAAAGATACAGCAGAAGTTAAACATAAAAAATATTCTTAGTTAAAAGGCAGGAGCATCTTCTGCAAGAATGCTCTTTGGCTTCTCTATTGTAATGCTTAAAGGGAGAGGAGAATAGATAGGAGAAATGGGAAATGGAGTGGTTTGGGTGTTATTTTGCCTGAAGAAATAAGGGAGTGGAATGGCTTGGCTCAATTAGGTTTGGGTCTTTACATTAGTAACACACACCCACAGCAGCCCACAAACACAGCCACACCCATAGCTATGTTGCTGCTGAGTCATTTCAGTTGTGATTGACTCTTCGTGACCCCAGCTGGGGTTTTCCTTGACAAAGATACTGGAGTGGTTTGCCATCTCTTTCTCCAGCTCATTTGACAGATGAGGAAACTGAGGCAAACAGGGCTAAGTGACTTGCCCAGAGTCACACAGCTAGTAAGTATCTAAGACTGCATTTGAATTCATGAAGAGGAGTCTTCATGATTCCAAGCCCAGGGTTCTATCCACTGCACCATCTAGCTGCCCTACACACACCTGTATGCATATACAAAAACACAGTATTCATTTCCAGTCATAAAAGTTATTACCAATTCTTAATACTCAACTGTAGAGTCAAATTCCTTCTTAAAAGGAACCACCACATAGATCAGGGATTCTGAGGAAGTATACTTTAAGTATATATGGACAAAGAAGATGAAAATTTCATATATAAAATTTAGAATGATCTTAGTCAAATTAGATGAGAAGACAGTGCCAAAGTTAAAGGACTCATTCATCCTTTCTGTTAGTAGTAGATGATCAAACTGAGCTACATTCCTCCTCTACCCTTACAGCTCCATTCCTGCCTTGGAACATACATGCTTTGTAAAATGAGTTATGTTGGCAAAACTTTGCTGTACCAAAACAATTTCAATCATTTTTAAATAAAAAGGAAAGGGAAGAAGAAAAAGAAAAAAAAGATAAAAGGCAAGAAGTAGAAAGAAGGAAAGTAAATGGTATTCATCTCAATTTTCTCTTCTTCAAGCACCATTCTCAGGCACAAAAAGATAGATGGTGAATGAGTAAGAAATATGCCCCACCTTGGTATTTTTATACAACTCAGATCTTATCCTCCTGATTTCATCGATTTCTTTCTCAGTCAGAGAAATTGAACATGAAATAAAGATAATAAATAAGAGAATAGAAAATGCTACCAAGAAGAAAACCTGAATCAGAAATGCTGATCAAACTAATGGCTGTTATGAAGTCTTCTTCCTGTACCTCCGTGACCAGTGGAAATTATCCCAGACTCAAAGACATGAGGGATTCCCTATCATTGTCAGTTTCTCGAAGAGTTCCTATTCATGGATGACATTACACTGATTGCATAAAAACCTACAAAACATGTTTCCTCTTGTGTGCTGGCCCGGCCATGGCTCCCAAGGGCGGCCTCAAGCAGCAGTTGGAGGACCTGCTCCTCCAGGACTTCAGCCGCAACCTCTCAGCCAAGTCGTCGGCGCTCTTCATCCGGAACGCCTTCATCGTATAGGCCATCCCCATCTGGCTCTACTAGCGAATATGGCATATGGACCTCGTGCAGTCAGTGGTCCTCTACAGTGTCATGACCCTGGTCAGCACTGACCTAGTGGCTTTTGCATATAAGAATGTCAAGTTTGTCCTTAAACACAAGGTTGCCCAGAAGAGAGAGGACGCTGTCTCCAAAGAGGTAACTCGGAAGCTTTCTGAGGCTGACAACAGGAAGATGTCTAGCAAAGAGAAAGATGAAAGAATCCTGTGGAAGAAGAATGAAGTGGCCAATTATGAAGCTACCACCTTCTCCATCTTCTACAATAACACCCTTTTTCTGGTCTTGGTCATTGTGGCATCTTTCTTTATCCTGAAGAACTTCAACCCAACAGTGAACTACATCTTGTCCATGAGTGCCCCATTGGGCCTGATTGCCCTGCTGTCTACTGGCTCCAAATAAATGAAGAAGCAGACCCTTTGTGGGGCAGAAGGGCAGGGAGATACACAAGGACTTTTTTTGTAGTCAAATTTAACCGGTTTTGTGGGTGTCTTTTTTTAAACCAAAAAAATGTAAAATAACCTTTGTTTTTTGGGCTCCTTTTGACAGATTCTTGAAATAAATAAATTGACCAGAAAACTAAAAAAAAAAAAAAAAAAACCTACAAAACACCCAAACCGACTGCAAAGCCACTCAAAAAAGGTAAGTCAAACTCTCCAAAAGTTGGGGGTGAGGGAGTAATTGAAAAATATAGATTGCTCATACGATAAGACGCAAGATGCAGTTGGGCAGGTAGTCCATTGTAAGGCAAACATTTTGCAAGCTTTAAAATTCTATATAAATTCTATATAAATGTGAGCTATAACTAGTGTTTGATTCTATATAAATGATTGATTTTGGTTCCATTGTCCACAGTAATTTAAAATAAAAAGATCTTTCTCATTAATTAATAGGCCCATATGATTTGCTTAAATCACTGGAAAGTCTAAGTCACATGTGCTGAGTGGAGCTTGTTGAAGAGGTGGAACAGGAAGAGCGGAGCAGAACTGGGAGGAAGTGAGTGAAGGGGGTCAGGTTAGAGGGAAAAGAAAGCAGGCCAGCTGACACAGGTCCAACTAAAACATTGTGGCAGTTGATATTAGGCCCTGGCTCAGAGAGGGGAGTTTTGAGAATAACTTTGCCCTATGCTGTAATCATGTTTATTAACTTTTGGGTCATCAAGACTGATTTGGCTTTCTGGTGCTTAAATAAATGTTTTTCTTCTGCCTTCTATATGTTAGCATATTCATAGTCATCACCAGTGCTGTGAATATTGCCTTGGTGATAACAATCATTTAGTATGTATACATATATGTGTATGCATCATTTGTTTATACATATTTATGAATACATAAAGCACATATTTGTGTGTGCCCTCCCTTCCTCTCTTTTCCACTGAAATCTTATCAACCCTTTAATCCTAGCTCAAGGGCTATCTCCTTTCATGAAACCTTTTCTCACCTTCCCTATTGAAATCTACTCATTTCCAATGCTATTCTGATATATTGTTTATTATAACTATCTGTGTTTTGTGTCTTATTCTCTGACTACATTATAAGATCTATGAGGACAGGGATTATGTTTTATCTATAATCTGAATCTTTCCCAATACTGAGCACAGTGCTACAAGCACAGAAGTAAATATTCAGTTGACAATAATAACAATACCAGCATTTGTATTGCACTTTATGGCTTGCACATGTTTCTGTGTGTTATTTCATCATCATAACAACCTTATGTAATAGGTGTTATAATTATCACCATTTTACAGAGAAGGTAACTGAGGTAATAAAGAATAAGTAACTTGCCAAGGGATAAAAGTTAGGAAATGTCTTACAGCAGGATTCTCACTCAAGTCTTCCTGACTCCAAATTCAATATCCTATCACCTAGCTGCATTTATTCAGCATTTACTGTACTAAGCTATATTCACAGAAGGCATTTAATGAACATTACATGAAGGAAGGAGGTATGGAGGGAGGGAGAGAAAAGGAGGAGGAAGGAGGAAGCAAAAGTAGATGGGTCACACAGCAACCCAGTATAATAAATGAACAACCCAAAGATTGTACTGGTGGCCCCAAAATAGAGTCAATTCTTAATACTCATACATTTATTTGCTACTTGAAGCATTCCAATGATTTCATTAATAACATCATTTTCAGTTTTGCACTGGCAGCTGCTCACATTTGCAGCTATAGACAATAAGAGAGAAAAAATGAAACATGGGATACGGCAAGTTTGTGGAGGTATTCTGGGTATCCTACTAGGCCATCCACTGGTCATGTCCACCCTACTGCTGTAAAGAGCTCTCAATTCACGCATTGTATATTTTCATTGCTTGCCTTTAAAACTCAAGGTTTGTACTGCAATTATGCCCCCAAAGAGTGGTATAAGTTCTTTGGGCTTTAGGATGATGTGGAAACCTGTCTCAGTATCTTCTGATAGCAGCAACTAAAGTCCTAACCACCTGTTCCTTGGTTTTCAGAGGGTGGTAATTTTACAGCAGTATAGTACACAATACAATACCCTTACACTGCCATCAGACACAGTATCTTAAGAATCTTATCTTAAGATTATCTTAAGAATTTTATTTGCAGTATAGAATTTATGGTATTGTAGATTTCATGTGTATTGAAAAGTGAATATTGTTTGAAATCACTTTTTTATTAAAATGTTAACACAGGTCACAGAATTCTAGAGAATTACTAGTAAGAAAAATGTTTTGCAAGTTACCAATTTTATTTTGTGTAATGGATTCAATGGGTTATTTCATGGTTACTGTGTTAAGGAAAGTGCTTTTTACCAAAATTAATATTTTGTTGCAAAGAATCCTATGTAGAAAAGTGTATTTTAAACAACCTCTCATGAAAGATTATAGTTTTTAGTGGTTTCAGGAATCTAACCCCTAATTTCCCATATGTTCAAGGTATCAACATTTGTGGTTTTTTACTTTTGTGCCATTTTCTAGGAATATTACTCGCATGAAACTTGAGGACTGACTATACTAAAAGGACCAGAATCTTTCAGTATATTAAGTACATTTGTGAAAATGCATGCACAAAAATAACACAGAGTAAGAAAGTGTGAATGAGTATCTGTATGCTGAAGAGAGTACTGTCATTGATGAGGTTATGAATTCATCCCATATAAAACCATGGGAATTATAGATGGTTTCATCATGTTGAAACAAAGAAAAGAGCTGAACCACTTTAAACTTCATTTTTTATCTGTCATATTTCATAATACCTTCTTCCAAAATGCTTTAGGTCAGAAGTTCTTAAGATTTTTTTTGTGTCATGGACCTCCCTTGGCAGTCAAGTGAAGCTTGCGGACATCTCAGAACAAGGTCTTTAAAAGCATAAAATTAAATATATAAGACTTTATAGAGAATAAATTATTTTAAATACTATTATCAAAATTTTAAAAATTCATGACCCTCCTGAAACTTCTCCATGGACCCCCAGGGATTCCATGGATCTGAAGTTAAGAATCCCTACTTTTGGTACTGGACTAGTTAATCTTTGGAGAGAGCAGAACTTTCTTACAGTTCCATGCTCTGAAGTCCTCTGGGATATTTCTACAAAGCAAAGCCATTCTCAGTTTGTTACCATTGAGAATATTCATTGAAACATGGAATCTTAAGCTGAAGAGGACTTTAGATATTAGTCTAACATTTGTGTAAGTCCTAAATTTGGTGTACATTAACTCTGAAAGCCTCTACTTAAATACCTTTTGTTGTTGTTCATAGATGCAAAAGGATAGATTTAAATATATATGGATATAGATACATACATGTGTATAATGTATGTATGTGTGTATATGTACACATGCATACACATATATACACATATACATATGTATGTGTTTTATACATATATGCATACATGCATATCTATATATAATAGAGAGATATAGATATGTATGAGAAAGGCAGCATGATGTAGAAATGGTTGAGTGGAGCTAGCCTCAGAGCCAGGAAGAACTGGTTACAATCCTTACTCTGACATTTAATTCCGAGTGTACAACTTAATGTCTCAGGGCTCTAGCCTAAGCCATTCTAAATCTATGGATTGCAGAGAAGTTGCTGACTTACATTGGTAAAAGGGAGTTTTCTCTTACAGAAATATTAATAATAATAAAATTACAGACTCAGTCCCTTGTCCTGTGTTTGTGTAAAATAAAAGATTAAGAAAAACAATTAGGACCTTCAGCATTTCTGCCCTCCCCTATCCTCACACCTCTGTCCAGCAGAGCTATTCCTGAATACAATAGCTGAGAAGAGCTCCATCTTTCATTGCCACAGGGACAAGAACATTTCTCCAAAGAGATGAGGAAAGCATCTTTCTAGGCTAAAATGCAAGGTGAAGATGGGTTAATGAGATTCCAAGTGAAGTGGGAAGAGAAAAGAGATATGTCAACGAGGAACACAAATTCTGCAAGGGATAAATTCTGACAACTCAAAGACTGGAAAGGGATCTACAGGGAACTTAGGAGGCTTATGAGAACAGGAATATGAGAAATCACAGTAGGACTCAAGATCATGTAGGAAAGAGATGAGGTCAGTGAAGTATGGTTTCTCCTTTATTAAATTCTTACCTCCTCCAATTCTCTCCGTTACATGTTGTTTTCCCTCCATTTTTAAGATGGAATTCGACTCCGCTGAGCATTAAGCTGGGTAAATAAATTTTATGACTTGTAATGAATTTTGCATTGCAGTATCCCCCAGATCTATTTAAAATGCACTAGGTTATGCATTTGATATTGATTTGAGTTTGCAGTTCGAATGGTTCCTATGTACCTATTTGACAAAGAACAGATGTTTCTCTTCATGTGTCATTTGAGATGGGTTAAGCATGCCCTAGAGGATTGAGCTGAGATAGAGGTCTCTCTCTGGGCAGACAGGTTAGATATAAATTACTTTGTGGTTTTTTCCTAACTCAGTAATGGCTCAAGTAAAGGTCTAGCAGCTGAACCCTTACTCATTTGTTTAATTTGGTTCTGACTCCCCATTAAGCTTTTGTGAAATATTTAAATGGGTTCTGATATCCAATATTGAAATCTGAAATACATTGTCAATAAAAGGGGACTAAAAGCCAAAATGTGAAGTGGGTAAGATAGATTTGGCCAATCTCCAAACCTACCCAATAAATTTCTTGGGAAGCTTTCACCACAGAGTTACTCCTTCAGTGGTTTTTAAGCATTCATAATACATGTGCTTTTCATCAAACAGGGGTTTCAAGACACCAGACCCTTGTGGAATCAGTCTGTGTTTTCTACCTAAACAGTTGAAGGACTGAAGCTTGTAATGGTAATTAGTCTCCAAAGGCTGGGGATGCATAGCCCAGAGAAGAGAAGACTTAAGAAGGACAAGATAACATCAAGGCTTTGAAAAGCTGTCCTCTGGAAGAGAGACCACACTTGTGCTGCTTGGCATCCGATAAATAGAACTAGGGAAAATGTGTAGGAGCTATAATGAGGAAAATTTGAACTTGATGTAAGCAAAGGCTTCCTAAGGAGTAAAACTATCTAAAAATGGAATGCCTCAGAAAGTAGTGAGTTATCCTGATTGGAGGTCTTTTAACAAAGGCTGGGTGACCACATGTTGGTATATTATCAAGGAGCTCCTTCTTCAGATGGTTGTTGGACTAGGTGCCCAAGGGAGCATCACTCCCTTCTAACTACAATTCTGTGGCACCTTCTCCCATTTCCTTCCCTGCCCCTCAAATAGAATTCTCTACATTAGACTCATTCTCCCATGTGTTTTTATATGAGTCTGTCAACAAACATTTATTAAACTCTTACTATATGATAGACATGTACTAACTACTAGGCATGCCAAAAGGCAAAAAAAAAAAACCCTGCTTCCATAGTAATGGAGGAGACAATGGGTAAATAAATAGGTAACAAAAATTTATGAAGCATCTATTATATGTCAGGCACTGGGCTAAGTGCTGGGGATGTAAAAAGTGACAAAAGATAATCCCTGCCTTGAAGTAGCTTACAATCTAATAGGGGAGGAAATATATAAACAAATATGTGTAGAGCAAGCTATACATGGGATATATAATTAGCACAGGAAAGGTGCTAGAATTAGGAAGGGTTGGGAAGGCTCCCAGTAAAAAATGGAATTTTGGTTGGGATTTAAAAGGAAGTCAGGGAGTTCAGTAATCAGAGTAGAGGAGGGAGAGCATTCCAAGCATGGGGGATAGCCAGAGAGATTGCTTAGAGCCAAAAAATGGAGCTACTTGTTTGTGGAGAAGCCAGGAGGCCAGCATCACTGGATCAAAGAGTATGTGTTGGAGGATGAGATGTAAGAAGATTGGAAATGTAGGAAGAGGTTAGGCTACGAAGGGCTTTGAATGCCAAACAGAACCTTTTGTGTTTATTCTGGAGTTTATTGGGGAGGGTGGGGGTGTAGTAGGATCAGACCCCTGCTTTAGGAAATCCCTTTAGAAGCTGAATGGAGAATGAATTAGAGTGAAGAAAGACGTAGGCAGGCAGACCTATCAACAGGCTATTGCAATAATCTAGGCATAAGGTACTAAGGGCCTGCATTGAACAGTGTGTACCCTTTAACCCAGAAATATCATTACTAGCCATACAACCCAAAGAGCAGATAAAGAGGTAAAGAACCTATTTAGACAAAAATAAGTATAGCATCACTTTTTTATTATAGCAAAGAACTGGAAACAAAGTGGGTGTCCACCAGTTAGGGGGTGACTAAACAATTTTTGGTGAATAAATTGAATGAAACATTATTGTACTATAAGCTGATGAAAGGGAAAGATTCAGAGAAGCCTAGAAGGACTTGCATGAACTGATGTAGAATGTTCATCCTTCATTCTTGAAGAGTACCAAGGACATAAGGAGGATTTTGTCTTGACTTGCAAGGGAATTGGATTTAAGTGAGACAGAGCTGGGCAAAGTCATGAGCCTCAATGTCTTCTCCAAAGTCATTGGAGTCCAGTGGCTAGACATAGGTCAAAATAACTGGCAATGGCCCCAGATGCAGTGGGGAACCTCTGCCTTTTTAAGCTAAGGTCTTTCCCAAGTCTCAGTTTGTCTGAGGCAATACCCATAGAATGCAATGATCAAAACCAGAACAATTTATACTATTTACAACATTATAAAGAATAAGAACTTTGAAGGCTTAAAAGCCATAATCAATAACCAAGAACTAATTGATGCAATGACCAACTTATATCTCAGAAGACTGACGATAAGTCATACTTCCCACCTGAGACATTTTCAGATGTGGTTAATATATGGATTTGTACAAAATAGGGATTTGTGGTTTTATTTGCAATCCTTTTTCTAGTCTTTGCATTTGGTCACACTTGTGCCTATTTTTTTAAATCAATTTCTTAAGAATAAAAATGAAATTTTAAAAAATTCAAGAATGTGGTCTCATTGTGAGAGTGAGTTGGAACTGAGACATTTAGCTGCTCCAGGCATGGTCTCTGAAGATCTGGTTTAGAGAGGGTAACAGCAACAGTGACCACTGAAGACCTGGAAGTAGTGATCACTAATTTACCAAGAAACAGCATGGCTTCATTAAAAGCAGATCATGCAAACTAATCTCATTACTTTTTTTGACAGGCTTATTAAACTGGTCAGTAAAGGAAGTCCTTTAGCTATAATTTAAAGCCTCATGCCATCTTTATGAGCAAAAGTGAAAGATGCACATTATACAACATTACTGTCAGATGGATTCAGAAATGGTTAAATGAGTGGATGCTAAGAAGGTCATTGAAAGGTTAATGTCAACATGGAGGAAGGTCTGTAATCCAAAGTCTCAGGAATCTGCCCTTGGCCCTATACTTGTCAACTTCATTTTTTATCAACACTCAATAACAGCTTGTCGAGTTGAACTGAATCATATGAATTTGGAGCCAGAGATGTCACATTTATCAAATTTGCAGATGACACAATGCTGGAGAGGAAAGCTAACATAAGAGATGACTATGTCAAGACCAAAAAATATCTTGACAGATTAGAGCAAAAGTCTGAATCTTAACAAAAACAGAAGATGACATAGGTGTATGTAAAGTTCAATATTTGAGCTAAAAAAAAAGTCATTATCATAAGCACAAGCTCATAGGATCATACACCTACAAGTGGAAGGGAACTTCTCATTCAGTCGTTTTTCAGTCACGCCCAACTCTTCATGACCTTATTTAGGATTTTCTTGGCAAAGACACTGGAGTGCTTTTGCCATTTCTCTCTTGAGCTCATTTTACAGATGAAGAAACGGAGACAAAAAGGGTTAAATGACTTGCCCAGGATTACACATCTAGTAGGTGTCTGAGGGGCAGATTTGAACTCACAAGGAGGAGTCTTCCTGACTTCAGGTACGGCTCTCTATCCACTGCTCTATCCACTTAGCTGGAAGCGATCATATCCAATGCACTCATTTTACAGATGAGGAAGCAGAAACCCAGAGAACTGAAGCGACTTTCCCAGAGTCACACCATTAAGAAATATTTGTGGTGGCATTTGAAGTCCAAGGCTTCTGGACAACGTGCTTAGGGTCACAGTAGTATGCATCAATGTGATACGTGAACCTAGTTCATCTTACTCCAGAGACTGTACTCTTTCCATTTTATTATATGATGATGGATGAAGATAACTCTGGGGTTTTAGCAAGCTGCAAGCTCCATAGGAGTTAGTAATGCAGTATGATAGCTAACACAATCTTGGGCTGTGTTGTCCTAAGTAGTATTTAGGGCTAAGAAGATAATTTTCATGCCATATTTTTCCCTAGGCATGTGACATTTGGAGTATTGTACTCAATTCTAGAAGCCACAATCTGAGGAATGATACTGGTATGCTAGAAAAATGTCCAAAGGGAATGGCCAGGAAGAAGGACTTCCAGTCCATTTTATGAGGATCATATGGCATTCCATCTTCCATGTCCTTTATATAGGCTTTCCTCCTTAAAATGTACTTCTTCCTCACATCTACCTTGCAGAATCCTCGCTGACTTCAAGGCTCAGGGAGGTCTTTTCTAAGTCCTCAGTATTTAGTGTTCCTTTTACCCCCAGAAACTTGCTTCTATTTATTTTTTATGTACTTTACATTTTTAACTCTAGGCCCATTTGTACTGTCCCTCTCGGATATGGATAAGGTTGTATTGCTTTCTAGAAATTGCAGTTCCTTTAATGACTCCAAGTTTTCCATGAAAGCAAAGTCCTATATTTTTAATACTTTAATAATATTTCAGCACTGTGCCTAGATGGGAGTGGAGTATGGAATATCACAATGTTAGAAGAAGGAAAAGTAAGTATCACACAGAGGGCAATGATGAGAACCATGAGAAGTATGAGCAAACACATAACCGCCAAGGAACTCTAAAGGACAAGATTAAAGGATATCATCATTGACTTGTACAACAGGAAGAGAAGATGGGCTGGAAATTGGAAAGAAGGCCCATAAGTAAAGCCTCTAGCAAGTTGGATAAACCTATGCAATGAATGAGCTTTTGTTCTATGAGAGAACATAGACAAGAGAGAAAAGGAAGAAGAAGAGGAATTAGCATTGGAGTGGGGAGGGGAGAACAATTTTCACTAAAGTTAGGAAGACAATAGGTAACTAAGTGGTGCCGTGGTCAGCACTGGGCTTGGAATCAGGAAGACTCATCTTCATGAGTTCAAATCCAGCCTCAGACACTTATTAGCTGAGTGACCCTGGGCAATTGACTTAACCCTGTTTGCCTTGGTTTCCTAGTCTGTAAAATGAACTGGAGAAGGAAATAGTAAACTACTTCAGGATCTTTGCCAAGAAAACCCCAAATGGGGTCAGGAAAAGTCAGACATAACCAAAATAATTGAACAACAAAAAGTTGTTCAACTACAAGCCCAGGATTGGGGAGTCCATGTGATGAGGGTACCCTTTGCAGGTTCAGGTTTTATAGTGTTAATTGCTACTTCCTCTCTGAGTTTCAGAGAAAATACTGAACTTTAGCGTTTCAGAGTGTGGTATTCCTCAAGACTTCTCCTTTGGGCACACAACATCACCCTGATTTGGGGAAGCCTCTGTGCTACTAAGTTAAATAGAGGAAAACAGTAAAGGGCTGTTCAGACTACATCCAATTTCCTTGAAGTTAACTCCTTGATAGAGAAAGGGGGCTTATAAGTGAGACTCGGGAAGATATGTATGACTAACCCTAAATGACACCAATACAATCTAGCAAGGATTTAAGGGCCTACTGTGTAGGAGGCACTAGGCTAGGAATGGGGAATGTAAAAACAAAACAAAAATGATTCTTTGCCCTCAAAGAACCTACATACACCCATATCTGGCACTGTATCTCCCATAGATGTACTATCACCTAGACAAAATGAATAGGGTCACCCTTGCATCCTCATACACCCCCGAGGCTGCAGTGGCCTTCTTAGGCTGTAATTTTTCCACTTGAAAGTTGTCCTTGATGTTCATTTTACACAGATTTCACCTAAATAAAAAAAATGACTAGGAGCATGGTTTGCTCTGGGATTTCCCTGTAATCCACTTTACCTAGAAATTCTCAATTTTCTTTATGTAATACCCTATTTTCCTCTGTTTAACCTCAATCCTTCATTCACTTAAGGCTATCTAATTAGCAATTAATCAGCAATTATTTATGAATTCCTTACTATGAGTAAGGCAATGCCCCAGCTCAGAGTGCAAAGGTCAAAAACAAAAAAAATTACATTAACAATAACAAAATGCTCCTGCTCTAAAAGACTTCACTTACTACTAGAAGAACCAACATGTACATTTAAAATTTAAACAAGATATAAGCAAAATCCATACATGATAATAATGAGGAAAAAGCACCTTTTCTTCCTCATGCATAGCAAGAATGTCAATACTGATGTGGTTTGTTCCCTCCAGTAGGATCAGTTTGTTTAGGTCACTGGGACATACATTTGTGATAACAAAGGTCAAATGAATATTTCCTGATCATCTAAACACCCTCTGCCACACTTCTGCAGTGGCGGTCTGTAGAAACAGATGAGAGCCATGGAAAACTGGGCACCATTTTGCATTTTTCTTTGTTTCATAGTTGAAGAAGTCATTGTCTGATGGCCAAATGACTTGTGTTGAAACTCTTCATAGTTAGGTAATCACAATCTGTCAATAAGACATTTCTCAAAACCTTTCTAGAAGGAGGAGTCTGTGTCACATTCCACTGGTAACCCTGTAAGCCACCAAGTAGCAGAGTGGGACTTTGTGAAGGACTCACACTCAAATGCATCTGTGATCTCATTAATATATACATTCCCTCCAGGAATGCAGATTGCAACTAATCCATGCCTGCTATTCTGTTCAGCCTTCCTGAGTGAAGCCCAAACCAGATTAAAATGCAACTGAAAAGATAAATCAAAAGACAATAAAAACAGAGATAACATTACATTTTAAAACTAAGTCAAAATGAGGCTCTAGGGATTTCTACATATGGATTTACTGTTGTGGTTTAGTCATATCCAACTCTTCATGACCCCATTTAGGGGTTTCCTGGAGTGGTTTGTCATTCCGGTTCATTTTACCAAGGTAAACAGGGTTAACTGACTTATCTAGGGTCACATAGCTAGAGCCTGAGACCAGATTTGAACTCAGGAAGACATTTTCCTGACTCCAGACCTAAGGCTCTCTCCACTGGACCACCTAACTACTTCATGTATGGATTAGTGAGCCCATTTCTATTTCATCTGAATACCACTGATCTGGAACAGAAATGTCAAATTCTGAAAAACTCCCAAGTTCTCCCAAACTAGATTCAAATGTAATTGAAAGATGTTTGACAAAAATAAATAAAAAGACAATATAACATAGATAATATTCATTTGTGATTTTCTAAGTCAATATGTGAGTCCCCACTATCTGAATTTGAGACTATTGGTGTAGATATCACCAGCTATAGGGAACATCTCTTCAATTTGGATTTTGCTCTGGATAGTTTCTATCAGCAATGGTGGTGAACTCTTTTGGTGACCTTTTCTTGTTTCCCCTGATATTAATGATTAGACAATTGTGAAACAAATTTGTCTTTGCTGTTTCTTTCACAGAGTTTTGCATAACATTGCTGTATGTGTGGGAAGGCACCTTATTGGAAGAAAACTTGGAAGGCGGTGATTTGCTCTACCAAATTCATTACTTCTTGTAATAAAAATTTTCAAAACAGTAAGCACAGGGGGAGTCTATGTCTTTCAGTCAATCATGAAGTCATAAAGATGTGACCTATTCTCTACTAATACCCTCATTGAGGATTCACCAAAGTTCTAAATGAGTAAATATAGTTATTTAAATGTATATAAATGAATAAATATATTTGGTACTTTATAATTACAAATAATTTGCATCACTTTGCATATTTCTTACATTATTTGCTTTTCAGGATAACCCAGGGGAGTAGGTAGCTCAATACTATGTAACAGAGCAAGAAACCAGGGCTCAAGGAATGTAAAGGACTTGCCCAGAGTCACACAGTTAACAACTAGCTGTGAACTACATCTTTGATTCCAAATCAACACCTTTTACATTCTCCTTTATTCCTTGTTTTTAATCAAGGTCCAAGCACACTGGCTTGTCACTACCCTGTCACATGCCTGTCTTAGCAATTTGGGGAGAAATGTTAGGAAGCTCTTAAAAACTTGCTAATGACTTGCTAATTATTTTTTATGACTTTTCAATAAAGCGTGAAATGCTCTAACAGATATCAGCAGAGTCAAGATTTCACAGCACTTTTTCTTTACTGATGGTCTTTATCTGGTCTGGTAATTAAAGGAAGCATCCTGATACAGCAGAACAGCTGGCTAGATTTGAAGTCATAGGGCCTGAATTCAAATCCTAGCTCTGCTCCTTACTGTCTCTGTGAACATGGGTGAAATCTCTCTTGGTCTCAATTTTCTCATCTGTAAAATAAAGGCCTGAGTTATATGACCTACAAGTTTCCTTCTAGCTCTAAATCCGTTATATTGTTATCATCAAAAGTAAGTTCATTTTAATAATCTAAAAAGATGTGAAAGAAGATTCAGTTCTCAAGTTTTAAAATGCTTCTTAGCTATAGAAAAAGAACCACCACTACCACCATTTTCACCATCACCATCACTACTGCTATTGTCACTACCCCCATCACCATCACTATTACAACTATCACCACCATTATCATCTTCACCACCACCATTATCACCACCACGACCATTATAATCACCATTACCACTACTATTATCACCACTACCACCACCATCACCATTAGCACTATCACCACCACCATTTTCATCCATCATCATCATCATGACATATCACATATAGTTACAAATCATTTTCTATGCTACAGTCTTATGAGATGAATAGCATATCCTGATTTTAGAATGGAATAAAGGCAAAGAGATATTACATGACTTACTTAGGTCCCATATCTCTTCTGCCTCTGGGGGCTAACTCCTTAAGAAAGTCATCTCTCATAGGTGAGTGACTCCATTTCCTCTCCTTTCATGTTCTTCTTAATGCTCTACAATCTGGCTTCTAGTGTCATTATTCCACCAAAAACGTTAACAAGGATCTCTTAATTGCCAAATCCAATGGCTTTTTCTCAATACTTATCCTTGATCTTTCTGTACCCTTTTATGTTTTTTATGACTTTCTTCTCCTTAATACTCTCTTCTCTCTAGGTAGTCAGGAAGATACCCTTACTTAGTTCTCATCCTAACTGTCTGGACTACTTCTTAGTCTTTGCTGGAATTTCATGCGGGTCTGTACCATTAACCATGAGTGTGCCACATTGCTCTGTCCTCATCACTATGGGAAAGCTAGATGGTACAGTGGATAGAGCACCAGTGCAGGAGTCAGGAGGACCTGAGTTCAAATCTCACCTTAGACACTTCACACTCACTAGCTATGGGACCTTGGACAAGTCACTTAACCCCAATTGCCTCATCCTGGGTCATCTCCAGTCATCCTGATGAATATTTGGTCACTGGATTCAGATGGCTCAGGAGGAGAAGTGAGGCTGGTGACCTGCACAGCCCTCCCTCACTCAAAACAAAGTCAAGTGCAAGTCATGTCATTATTTCTCTGATGGCATGGTCTTCTTCGGCAATGAAGGATGAGCACACAAACATGCAATACCTTGTCCCTCTTCTCTTTTCCCTTATTTGGTGATCTCATTAGCTCCCATGGATTCACTTATCATCTCTATGTTGATGCTTCTCAGATCTACTTATCTATCCCTAGACTTTTTGTTGGCCTCTGTTCTCACATCTGTAATTGCCTATTGGACATCTCAAACTGGATGTCCTGTACATATCTTAAACTCAGTATGTCCAAAACTGAAGTCATTATCTTTCCTCCCAAATATTCCCCCACTCCAACCCTATGACTTTACAGTGCCACTATCTTTCAGACCCCTTCCTTATCCTATTGCCAGTCTTTCCCTTGTAAGCCCCAGCCTTGATTTACTCCCACAATCTACTATCTTCATTATCACTTACCTGCTACAGAACAAAACTAGGGAAAATCATGAAACTATGCTTATGGGTCCACTATAGATTTATGTTACATAATCTCAACTGGATCTTTAATGCAGTAGGACAATCATTTTACACCTCTCTTTAACTAATTAATTAACAATGGATAGAGTACCACATCTGGAGTAAAGAAAACTCATCTTTCTGAGTTTAAATCTGGCTTCAGACACTTAGGAGCTATGTGACCCTGGCCAAGTCGTTTAAACCTACTTGCCACAGTTCCTCATCTGTAAAGTGAGCTGGAGAAAGAAATGGCAAACCATTCTAGTATCTTTGCCAAGACAGGCTCAGAAAAAGCAAGACAACTGAGAAAACTGAACAAGACACAGCCAGTTTAAGCCAAGGATGAAACTTGAACCTATGAATGACTTTTTAACTGATGCTGACACTACCCTTTCTCAGAAGATGAATTGGGCAAATAATATTTTTGAATATAAAAAAAACTAGAATCTTTTCTCTCTATTATTCTTAACTCAGCTCTTTTTGTCTATTGGTTTTATTTCTTTGTAACAGAAAGAAGCAAATAAGAAATGAATTTGGGGATTTTGAATGGGATTACAGCTCTAATGAGAGTGGTCATAGAAAGGATGACCCTCAAATTGCCATCTGGCTTTTTGCTTCTTTTCACTGTTAAAATCCATCTTTGTCTATTTACTTCTTAACTGTCTTCACCAGGGTAGGTACTTGGGACAGCTTTCCTCAATACCAGCAAACCTAAAATCCCCTCCTATACAGAGGTCTCAGTCTTAGCAAAATGTCCAAGTGGTAAGAAAGAAAAAAAAAGTCCAAAAGTTTTGGTTAAATGAATGTTTTCCCCTTTCTTGCCTTAAAATGTTGCCTTTTCTGAAAAAATCAGTAACACCCTGGAAAAATCCCTTTTGTGGCTTTCAACTAAAGTTTCCCCTTTCTAGCTTTGAGTTCTTAAAATATCGCTGGCTTCCCTATGATAATGTCTTCATGATACATTCATTACTCTACCTTCTATAAATACATCATCGATATGAAAAAGAGGGACCTTTTGTAGTAAACATTTTACAAAATACAGGTTGCTTTGCTATAAAATGTGGACAGTGAATTATTAAGGATATAAGAGAGTCTGCTCCTCATTGTCATAAGAAACAACATAGAATATATGAATAGCACAGAATCACAGAACTGGAGAATTGGAAGAGATCTCTGGGGTCATCTAGTCCAAGTCATTCTCCCAAAGGAAACTGTAATACTCAAAACTCTGTTAATTAAAAATTTCAACTTATTTCTCAAACAACCTTAAAAAAGGGAATCACTTCTTTCTAATATCCTGAAGATAGAAAATAGAAAATGAGGAGGGGAAGTTAACAGTTCTAAAAATTCAACAAATTGAGTTAGTACTTTAATAGAATATTGCCTATTAAAAAGCTATTTTACATTTATGAATTTTTGCTTCATTTGTTTGGTCTTTGGTAAAGACTTCTAAATGTATCTATTCTAAGCCAAAGGGATTCCAATAGTCTCTGATTTAGATCTCTTAGAAGCTTGGGTGTGAGTCAGCTGCTTTCAGTGTGACTGGTTTTGAAAGCAAAGTGGGAAATTCACAAGAATCCTGATGATTAGAATGTTGGCTAGAGTATGGGGACCTAAGTCATGGAGCTGAGAGGGGCTGGGGCTAGTGTCAGGACCTAGACCATCAAGCCCTGCTTGTCCATTTGTTATGATAAGGAGCAGCACTCTCAGAGAAGATTGTGATTTTATTATTTATCATTTTATTATTTGCCTAGTTCTTTTCCCAAAGGAAACCAAAAGAAGTAGCCAACAGGGAGATGGATTTTCATTAAGAGACCTGAGGTGACATATATATGCACGCATAAATGTGTATTTTAAACATATGTGTAAATACATGTGCACATGCTAAATATGTAACTAAGTATGCTGTATATTGTTTTGAACATAAACTAGTTAAATATAGTTTACAACTTAAAAAATAACCCTTGAAAATGTAACTCTGAGCTTATCTTCAGTCTTTTCATAGAATTATAGAACTGGAAGTGACTTCAAAAAACACTTCTAATCCAAATGCGCTCATTTTACAGAGAGGGAAATTGAGGTACCAAAAAAGGACAAGGGATTTGCTCAAACACAACTGGCAGAACCAGGACTAGGAATCCCCTTATTATGAGTCCTGTGCATTTTGTTTCCCACTAAGCTTTGCTTTCACTAGGGGATGCATTCCATAAGGTTTTCAATAGCTGAGCACCCTATCTCTCATTACGAGGCAGTCGTTCCAGTGAATGCCACCAACCCTCTAACTCTAGATATGTCCATCTGTAGAAGAGTTGGGTTCAGTAATTCCTGTTCTGGAGTATTCCATGAGCCAGATAATTTCTGAGATCTTCAATGGAGTCAGAGCCGTAGAGAAAGTGGCCATTGCAGTGATCCCTTCAAACTGTTATTTCCTTTCTTCTTACCCATTCTTCAATTTCTTGTAGGTGTGGCTTCCACCACAACCAACTGACTGAAACTGCTGTCCTGATGGTCATCAGCGACATCCTAATCACCAAATTCAAAAGCCTTTTCTAAGTTTCCTTCTTCAGCACATCCACGTTTCCTGGTGTTTACTTACCTTCATCTCTAGTCCCTTTTGGTCTCCATTACATAACGAAAATCTAGTTTTTCTCTTACTTTTATGATTAATTCTTTTCTCTCTTTCACCTATATTGGTTCTCCTTGGGCCCTTTAAATATAGGCTTTCTCTGAGGCCTTTTTCTCAACCCTCTTTTCTTGACCTTTGCTTTCTTTTTATGTTTTTCAGTCATTTTGCAGTCATGTCCAGCTCTTTGGGCTTCACTTGGGGTTTTCTTGGCAAAGACACTGGAGTGCCTTGCCATTTCTTCTCATATTAATATCCAAAAGGGTGAATGACTCTCACCCTTCTATATTCTGGCTTTCCTCCTGGCCCTCTGAACATTTTCAGCTCTTCCCCAGCTCCTACCTCACCATAGAGATGCTTCCACACCCACATCGGTATCTTTTCCCTTCCTTCTCTCCACCCCTACTCCTATCCTCTGCTTGAAGCTCTCTTGAACATGTTGTCTTCTCTCATTTACTTGTATTTATTTTCCCAGTGCTTAATATAGTGCCTAGCATACAGTAAGGACTTAATAAATACTCTCTCTCCCTCTCTCTCTGTACGTTATATGGATGACTCCCAGATCTACCTCTCTCACCACATCCTCTCTTCTGAGCTCTAGTTCCATGTTTACAGTAATCTATTAGGCCTATCTTACAAACATCCCACCATATCTCAAACTTGAAATATTTAAAATTAAACTCATTTATCATACCAGCAAATTCACTCCTCCTCCAAAAATTCCTTAATTTTTCTAATGACACCACCATATGGCCAAAAACTGGAAATCAACAAGATGCCCATCAATTGGGGAATGGCTGAACAAGTTGTGGTATATAAATGTAATGGAATATTATTGTGCTGTAAGAAATGATGAACAGGAAGACTTCAGAGAGGCCCGGAAGGACTTACACTAACTGATGCTAAGTGAAAGGAGCAGAATCAGGGGAACATTTTACACAGTAACAACTATAGTGCGCGAGGAATTTTTCTGGTAGACTTAGCCCTTCACAGCAATGCAAGGATCTAAAACATTCCCAAAAGACTCTCAAGGCAAAATGCCTTCCACATCCAGAGAAAGAACTATGGAATTGGAACACATAATGAAGCAGATTATTTCTTTTGTGTTATGTTTTGTTTGGTCTTTTCTAGTGATTCCTCTCATTCGTTTTAATTCTTCTATATAACATGACTAAGGTGAAAATGTGTTTAACAAGAATGCATGCATAGAGCCCATATAAGACTGCAGTCGATCTCAGGGAAGGAGGGATAAGAGAGGGGGAGGAAATCGAAGACTTATGGAAGTGATCATTTAAAACTGAAAACAAATAAACCGATAATAAAATAATGACACCACCATATTCCCAATCCCCAGACCCAGAATCTTGACTCTTCCCTCTCCCTTTCCTCCCACATAAAATTATAGCCAAGTCCTGTTGCTTTGGTAATCCAAATATCTTTTCCAATTTTTACCTCCTTTGTACCTCTGACACTTGGTATAGTTCATACCCTTAGCACCCCTCACTTGGACTTTAGCCTACTAATGGGTATTCCCAAGGAGTTTCTCTCCTTCCAAGCCATGCTATATGCATTGGCAGATTAATCTCACTAAAATATAGCTCTAATCAGGCCATTCCCTTGCTTCAAGGGCTCCCCACTGCCTACCTAATAAAGTTAATACTCCATAGCTTGACATTTAAAGTCATCCATAATACTACACAAATTTTCTTTCCAGCCACATCCCCTATTATTCTCTGGTATGTACTCAATATTCTAGTCAAAATGTATTACTCAGTCTTCCCTAAATACTGCCCTCTCAAATTTCTCAAATATTTATCTTTGCTTATGTTTTTGAGAAATTAAAATAAGTGATTTCTTCCATTTCAGAACTATACCCCACCAAAATGAGACAGAAATCCAGCATAGGTAATGGAAAAAGGGCTCCATGAGCAAAGATAGTTCTCTCAGTCAGGCAAAGAAACTGGCAGCCTCTCAGTGTGACAAGACAGGCAAGAAATATGTATAGCCTACTCCTGTATCTGGAATTAGCAATAATAGATGTCCTCCTCCAGAAAGCGCCAAAGTGATTGGAAATCCACATGAGAGTTGAAAATGGAGAGGAATAGCAGCTTTCAAACTGGGACCACCAAGTCTGAGGTCCCCAGAACTCTATACTGCCATTCCTTAGAGGGCTCTGAAGATCCAGTTCTCTTATCCTCAAAGATCCTAGCTTCACAAGGTAGATGTTGGCACAAGAACCCAAGTGACTCAGGACCAAGCAGGGACAACTGCCCCACCCAGGAACACAGCATAGCATAGCATCTGGCCCTGGCACAAAGCCCAAATTCAAGAACTAATGTAGGAGAGATGAGTAAACACAAAGAGATATTGATCACTATAAAAAAAGTATAATAGATCCCTCAAAAAGCATCCTAGAAGGAGAAAGTAACTTCCCAGCAATTATAAGCAAAGGCTTGTCGGGGGGGCGGAGAGTGGAAGGGCAGGTTTTCCACAAGGTCTACATGAATGCATAGAAGAATTTAGGGAAGAGATAAAAAAATACGTTAGAGGAAAAAAATAGAAGAATACATAACTTAGAACAAAAGGTGAAGCAGAAGATTCCCTGAACATTAAAGAAGATCAAATAGAAATCAGTGACACCATTAAGAGAGTAATATTAGAAAGAAAACACAAAAGTTTGAAAAGATAGAAGAAAATGTAATGAAATGTATTTGCTATCAAAAACAGCTGACCTAGAAAACGTCAGGGTGAGATAATTTAACCATTGTATTCCCTGAAAATCATGATTTCCAATCCCTCCCCCCATGAAGAAAAGAGAGGAGGAGGAAGGAAGGAAGGAAGGAAGGAAGGAAGGAAGGAAGGAAGGAAGGAAGGAAGGAAGGAAGGAAGGAAGGAAGGAAGGAAGGAAGGAAGGAAGGAAGGAAGGAAGGAAGAACACCACATTCCAAGGAGCCATAAATCAAAGCTGTCCACATTGACTAGAACCAGAGGGCAAAGTAAAAATAGAAAGACTTCACTGATCATCTCCTAAAATAAACTCTAAAAGGAAAAATCCCAAAGATGTCATAGCCAAAATCCAGAACAACTTAGAACTAAATCATGTCTCCTGGTTCACCATCCATGGTGGACTCAGAAGTTTCCTTCAGAACCAAATTGTCCTCTGGCCATTGTTGCTGTTCAGTCACTTTTCAGTCACGTCCAATTCGAGGTTTTCTTGGTAAAGATATTGGAGTGGTTTCTCATTTCCTTTCCCAGCTCATTTTACAGAAGAAGAAACTGAGGCAAAGAGGTTAAATGACTTGTCCAGGGTCACACAGTTAGTAAGTGTCTGAGGCAAGATTTGAACTCATGAAGATGAGTCTTCTTGACTTCAGCCTGCCATCTATCTACTAACCACTAATAAATAGGATTTTGATCACCCATGTTATTGCTTGAGTTTATGAGTTTTTTTTTTTAATCTCTTCCAATTCATAGGCAGGACTATGGTGGTTTCCCTTATTGCTCTTCAGTAACTTTTGATCTTAGACATCAGGAAAAATTGTTACTGAAGATTTAAAGAGTAAATACAGTAAAATCTCATTAAAATCAAAAGTTTGGTTATTCTGTAGGCCACATCCCCTGTATACACAATAATGAATATTTCATATTCTCATTCATGTATCAGAAAATAGAACAGAGTGTTATCCATGCCACAATTGCACAGCCCTTGTTAAAGGAGAAGGTCCAGGGCCTTCCTTCTGAACTACAGTTCAGTTTCACTACAGTTAAACCAGATCACAATACAATCCTGAGTCAAATCCCTCTAAGCAAAGAAAGTAACTTGAACTCAGGATGAGATTACCAAATTGGGTAAGAAATACGGCTGTCAAAGTCCGTGGCTGAAGCCCAGGCACGAAGCATACATTACGGTAGGTGACCAGGATGGAGTCAAGAAAATAAGGTCAGGGTCCTTGAGCAAGAAAGACTGGAATGTGAGGAAACAAGGATACAAGCACAAGATGAGTCAGATATACACAATGGAAAGTCTAGTCTTCACTGTTGACGAGGGCCCCTAACACTCCCATGAGCCTGAAGCTCACCTCCTCACTGACTTATGACACTTGCATTACAACGAGCTAATATTATCATTTAGGTTTTTTAACTCCATGTTAAAACTTAGAATTCCTGCTTTTGTCAGTCAGTAAAGGAGTATTTTGCTGCCACCATTCTCCCACCCATATCAGAAGAGGTTGATCTTTTACCTTTCTGGAACAAATAAATTTAAAAATATATAATAATGATGTTATTATATATTATGTTCTATATAATTATATTATTATAATGTATAATTAATATTATAATAATAATAACTCCCACTGAGCAAGATCTTATTCAACAAGTCTCCTGAACAGTCAGTAAAAACTGTTCTCCTTTCTACCCCTTCCTCCATTGTAAAGAATTTTCCCATGGTTTTCTCAGTAGCAGGGGTATGTTTGTTGTTTGGCTGGGAGTTTTCTTTTCTTTTTGTTGGCAGGAGGAGGGTTAGAATTTTTTTTCTGAGTCATCCTGAAAATTACCTCAATGTACCTATTCACTTTGAAGAGATAATAGTTAAACCTATCCAGAAGTCTATTTTATTTCTTTACTTCATGAGGACCATGCAACTATACCTTTTTCACCTCTCACCTCCCTCACCCTGAGTCACCTCTGTTATCCACTACAGGCTTCCCTCTACCCTATTCTCCAAATGCTCTCAGAGCCTCAGGCCTCTTTCTGTGGAATTGGAGCAGGATCCTCTTGCTGACTGGACTAGGTTGTTCCTGAGATGCTTCATTTATCACCCAGCCCTAGTCTTTGTTAACCCTAATACGGTTCATGAGAACAGGTGGTGCACAAGCCGCTGAAACTTAGTTTCACAAAATGGTGAATAAAGGTAAAATGGAGTCACTAACGTTACTTTCAAGGTTACAGGATGCGGATATTTTTCCTCACATCAAGCTGACGACTGCCCTCTATGCCTTGCATATAGTTGACCAACTTTTGCCTTCTGGGCCAAGCAGCACAAGTCTGAACCTTCTTCACAACAGTCTTTCAAAGAGGTAAAGATAGGTTTATTTCTCTCTTCTTTCTCCCCCTCAGAATCTTCTAAACAACTCCAATTCATTCAAATGTGACTCATGTAGCATGCTTTAAAGACCCTAATAACCCTTCTCTGAAGTCATAAGACCCAGATTTAAATTCCACCTCTTATATCTCTTGCCTGTATGGCCTCAAGCAAGTGTCCGAATATCCCTTGGCTCCACCAGCTGGACTTTGAGGTCCCTTCTAGTTGTATGATCTAATTCATCTTGTCAATATCCTTCCTAATAGGATTTAGGCCTAGAAAGGGTTTCAGTGTCATTGAGTCCAGCAACTTCTTTTTACAGATGAAGAAACCGAGGTCTAGAGAGGTTAAGTTATTTGGCCAAAGTAATGCAGATCATGAATGGTAAAGTTTACTTTAGAAGCTTAGAGCTTCAGGCTCAAAATCTAGGACTATTTCTGTTGTCATTTGCTGCTTCCAAGTTTAGGGAGTGTCTGACAAAATGGTGACGCTCCAGGTGAAGTGATGACCAAGGTAGCAGGGATGGTGGGTCATGGCTGAGATGTGAGCTGATTAAGATTTAAAGAGATCTGAAAGGATGAGTTGGGGCAGAGCTAAAGTAAATAGTGATAGGGGAATGTTTTATTATGTGATTTTTTTAAAAATGCATTTCAATTACAAAAATGAGGTTGTGACTTAATGATGGAGCAGATTCCCATATAATGTTGGTAAACAGAAAAGATGATTTCCCCTACAAGGGAAAGAAGAGTATTTGACTTGCTTGTAATTTGCTTTGCCAGCAACTTTGCCATACTTCCTTGTTTGTTTTTTCTAATTCTGGATTTTTGCTTTACTAGTTATCATGATGAGACAGCTAGATGGTGTAGTGGATAGAGTGCAGAGTCAGGAAGATATGAGTTCAAATCCAGCCTCAGACACTTACTAGCTGTGTGACCCTGGACTTAGTCATTTAACCCTGTTTGCCTCAGTTTCCCCATCTGCAAAATGAGCAAAAAAAGAAAATGGCACACCACTACTGTATCTTTGCCAAAAAAACTCTAAAAGTGGTCATGAAGAGTCAAACATGATTGAAACAGCTGAGCAACAACAGAATTATCAATGACAGTTCTGAAAAATGCTCCCTAAAAATGATAGCAGGAAAGAGAGAGGATGTAGAATTTATCCATTTCAGAATAACCAAATCAAAGATGTCTGCCTAGTCCAGATAACAGATCCAACCCATTTAAACAGTTATACAAACCAGTGTTGGCTCCAGAGTAAACTTCACTTTTGGTTTAGAGATTTCCTACTAGGAGTATGAGATGACCATCACCTAGGAAACCAAAATCTGGAGGACAATGTTGTATGGCTATCCGCCATACTTCAACGCCCCTCCCAGAGGATGTCGTTCTGCTTACACTTGCCCATGAATAGTAAACAAAGTTGGTTAGAACAGCATTTCCCAACCTGTGGCAGTTGATGACAAACCAGTAAACCTGTTCATCTATAAGAAGAGAAATTCTCTGTTTAGTCATCTAAGTACTCTATACACATGTACACACACACACACACACACACACACACACACCAGTCATTCTCTCTCCTTTTTTCACATAGCTAATCTACTTTCAATCCCTTAGGTCAAAATTTGGAAAAGGAAATTAGGGAAAGCCAGAATATCTTAATACACCTAGGACATCCTCATGATGCATCAAAATTGGCTGGGAAGCAGAAATAGTGAAGAAAATTCTGTAGGTTTCTTTCTCACGAGGATCAATTGATTGTCTTCTATTTCAAGGCCACAGACTATCCTCCTGATCACTGAAAATATAATTTCTCTTTCTATCTCTTCTTGCTGAATTTTATTGGTATTATATAGGAATAATACTGATTTTGTGGATTGATTTTATATCCGCAAATTTGCTGGTTATTGTTTCAATTAATTTTAGTAGTAGCCTCTTTAGAGTTCTTAAAGTAGAAATCTCATCTGCAAAAAAAAGTGATCATTCTGTTTCTATTTACATGTATTTATTCCCTTAATTTCTTTTTTCTTGTCTCATTGCTATAGCCAATATTTCTAATAGGACTTCTACTACTAATAATAAAAAGTAACGTTTAGACAGTGCTTACTGACTTGCTTATGTACCAGGCACTGTTCTAAATGCTTTATAATCACTATCTCATCTCATCCTCACAACAATCCTGGGAGGTAGTTCCTATTACTTGCTATTTAATTTAGATTTTGAAAACTTTTTCATTTTCTAGTATTTTTAGTTGCATTCTTAATTCATTGATCTGTATTTTTTCTTAGGGCAAATATTAGGCATGTCTTTCCCCTTTGAACTTCATGTAATACTTTATTTTGCATTTCTCAGATATGTTTATGAGGTTGTGTTTGTTGTTTATCATCTTTGTCCTTGGTTGTAACTTACAGCCCTACTAAACTGTAAATTCCGTGAGAGCAGGAACCATGTCTTACCTAAATTTTCTATCTCATCTAGAGTCTAGCATAATGTTTTGCTCAAGGAAGATTCTGAATAGAAATATGCTGAATAATCAACCAGTAACTGAAAGAATAATTCTAACCACATCTGTTGAAATCAGGTTCTTGAAGACTCACAGTAGATCAGTTCTTGGGGTCCCTGAAAGAGAAAGATCTAGAGACTGTGAAAAATACTGAAGTGTTGAGACTACAAAATTGAATTGCAAGTGCCTCATGACTTATCCAACATTATTGTGTTTTATAGTTGTTTGTACCTGCGTCTTCCCTTCTACTAAAGTGTAAGCTCCATGAGGGCAGCAAATATCTGAACTTTGTATCTTTTCCAGCACTTAAAATGGTGTATGGGACAAAGTAAAATAATGAAATTTATTGATATACAATAAACCTTACAACTTGTTACATCTCCATTTAGGAAATTCCTATAATTTTAAAATAACTCTGCTTCTTGGTATGTCAATATATTTATCAAAGTTCATCATTCCCTCAGTGAGTACAAGATGTCCAAGCCCGCTAGAAGTTAAAAAAAACAAAAACATTTTTGAGTCTAAAGAAAATGTCAAAATTTTACAGGCTCATCTGGACGTTTTCTTGCAATGTTTTTAGTGTTGACTAGTGTAACAAACGACTGGTCAATGAAAATCCAGTCCTAAAGTCCTGTATAATGTTCTTTGCCTGACTTTAATCAAACACATGGAACTTTGAAGAACCTTCTTCTGGCTGTGAGTAACACAGGGGTCGGCGCTACGTGGCGTCAAGGAATTTTCTGGTTGACTTTGGAGTAATTTTGCATCTGGAAAGTTATTCACCCCTCACTTAGCCTTTTTTTTGAAAAACCTCTTTCTTCCCTAGAGACTTTTAAATCCAAAAAAAGTACCAAGAGCCTCTAGGTACAGGGAGGAGCTGTGGTTTCAGTTGCCTTATCTCCCCATCAGGGCACAATGTTCCCTTGAATGCATGGTGCCTATTTCGGTTCTATTTACTCTTTCTTGATCTTAGTTGAATGAGTATCCAAAGATAAAATAAACTAGGTTTTGACGTTATAAAATTTGAATGGTAGGTCCCCTTAGAAACCAGAGATGGTAACAGAGACCACTAGAGCGACTAGCATCAGCAGAAAAATACAGTGAGGAGCCAACCCTGAGGATCGACCTGTCCAACCCAGCCCTTCAGTAGATTAACCTGTAAGTTAATACATGGCATCCTATAAAGAATTAGTCCAGCAGAGGAAAGGGAAAAACCACACTGGTCAATGGTATCACACCCAGAAAGAATCCTGGTGGGGATTCCTTGAAGGAAGAAAAAGACTCCCAGAGTTAGCTGGGAATGTGGGAGTGCCCCTCAGCTCCACCTGTTCCTTACATATGTACCTCAGTAACTTTGAGTTTCAAGTTTGAGCCCACTGTCTCAGGGACCAAGGACATAGCAGAGGAAAAAGTGCAGACCTGATTCGTGGAATATTTTTGTAATAACTATCCTTGGTATACCTTCTCAGTAAATATCTCTTTGCATTGGAAGGCATACACCAGATGGAGCTCATAAGCAAAAGTGTTAGAAGATATAACTCCTTAGGGTTATCCTGAGGAAAGATGTTAGTCAACCTCTGAGGATCCAACCTGCCAGTGTGACTGAACTAGCAGTGAGCCCAGAGAAGGAGACTGCACTCAAATTAAAAGGCGAGTTTAATGAGTCAAGAACATGGCAGCTAGGTGACACCATAGTGCACAGCGTGCTAGGCCTGGAGTCATGAAGACTCCTTCATGGATTTAAATTTGGCCTCAGACACTTACTAGTTGTGTGACCTTGGCCAAGTCACTTAACCCTGTTTGCCTCAGTTTCCTTATCTATAAAAAGGAGCTGAAGAAGGAAATGGCAAACCACTCCAATGTCTTTGCCAAGAAAACCCCAGATGGAGTTTTGAAGAGTCACATGTGATTGTACAACAATTAATCAGTCAAAAATTACCTTTTTCCAGTCTTCCTTGCTCCAATTTTTGTATCGTCAATGATACTTGAGAGTAAATTTTTACTGGACTTTTTCCCTATTATTACAGCTTTTAAAAACCTATGTTGCACTGTAGGGGGTAATCAATTATACTAATAAAGCTAACATTTATATAGTGCTTACTATGCCAGGCACTGAGCTATGTGCTATATAATATAATCTCATTTGGTCCTCATAATTACCCTGGGTAGGCACTATTATTTTGCCCATTTTATAGTTGAGAAAACTGAGGCAAATAAAGATTAAGTCATTTGCCCAAAGTCCCACAGCTAAGTAAGTATTTGAGGCTGAATTTCAACTCAAGTCTTCCTGACTTCAGGCCCATTGTTCTACCTGCTATACCACATAACTGTCTCCTCTAGTTAACAGATCCCTCTAAAGGTCTTTGCTTATTTTCCGAGAGTTAATTGGACTGTTTTATAGCAACAGTTTTTCAGTTGTTGGCATTTTCCAAAAATTTGACCATGTTTTCCTTTCTTCTTTGATGCCTCTGATTCTATTTCTTTATGGGCTTGAATCATCCTTTAGAGGCTTGATTTCTCTACAGTAATAGCCACAGCAATATCTCTAACAGTCATTGTAGTGTTGTCTTTTAGAGTTTCAAGTTTCACATGTTTACCTGAAATAATATCCATTCTTTTAAAAGCACAAACTTAAAAACACAATCAAAGAAAACAATGAAGCACACATCTATAGCACAACATCCTGCACTGAATTGATGGACAACTAACTAAAGGTGAGGAAACTAGTTCAGTCTAGTTTCCTCTGGCCAAGATCAGAAGTTCTGAGACAACACATACCCATATGATTTGCCACAAAATAAAGTCATATTAGATTTATTCTTAGCACGCACCATGGCACACAGTAGGTGTTTAATAACTGTTTCTTGAATTGAATTCATTGTCCCAAGTAATCTGAATTGCTATGATTTAAAGTTTAGTATCAGTGACTTGGAGATGGAAGATGTGTGTTTGAGCCCCGGCTCTGACATGTATAAGTTATGGGACTATGGGTGAATCATTTCAACTCCCTGGGGCTCTGTGTTTTCATCTGTAAAATGGAATAATAATATTTGTATTACTTACCTCATGAAGCCCTTTTAAAGAAAATATTCCCTAACAAGAAACAAGGGATCACCTATTCTGAAGATGACAGTCCTATTTTTCCGAGTTCCTAGACCTATACACACCCATAAGTTTATCTCGTATGTTTCATATCAGCAAACCAACCACCATCACCATCATCAAGTTTCTCAGTTGTTAATAAAGCCTAAAATTTAAAGAGATCTTTAAACTGAGCCATGCAGAGATACTCTAAGGTAGGCGGTAACATAACATCATCATTTTACAGATGAGAAAACGGAGGCTCGGGAAAAGGAAGCAAGCTGCCTAAGACCATACAGTGAGTTACTACAAGAACCAGGAACCCAACCCAAACCTCCTGATTCCTTAACTTTTGCTAATTCATAGAATGACAGCTCTAGAATTGGAAAGGACCTCAGAGTCTGTTCAAATAATTCTCATTTTATAGATGAGGAAACTGAGATCCAGAAACTTGTCCATGGACATACAGCTATGTCAAGGCATAATTTCAAAGGCAGAAGGCAGAATCTGAATCTAGCACCTCCAAATTCCAAATGCAATGCTTCACTGCATGGCCTCAAAGCAGCTCTTATTTGTTTGCTCAGCACCTGAGAAGATTCACCTCTGCAGACAACAATAACAAAATAAAGTAAGTACGAAGACAAAAGGCACTTAAAGGAGCAAGCCAGCTAAGGCAGGAATTTCCACCATGTCTGTATTCAGGACCTTCCCCGGTACCGTATCCATCCTATCAATGGCCCTTGAAAGGGAACAGGAGATATCAAGGTATCTAGAAAGAGAGTTGAATTTGGGAAAAACTAACATAAATCCTGGCTTGGAAACTTAGTACTTATGTGACCCCAGGTGAGTCACCTGACTTTTTAGAGTCTTAGCTTTCCCATTTGTAAAATAAGGGTTTTAATATTTGTGCTGCCTACCTCACAAGGTTGTTGGGAGGGAAATGTTTGTCAGTCCTTTCCCTCTTTTAATTATTTCAAATTTATCCTGAAAATGGCTTGCTTTCTTTTCATGTTGTCTCCTCCATTAGATTTTAAGCTCTTTCAGGATGAGGGCTATCTTTTGCCTTTTTTTATGCCCCCAGTCCTTTGCACAATGCCTGGCACATAGTAGGTGCTTAGTACATATAGATTGTCTTGCAAATCTAAAAGTGTTTTATAAGTTGTAAGTTATTATCAACAGCAGCACATTTACCAGTGCTCCTTCCAGGGATGACTGGAATTTTGGATTCATGAAGCTATGTCCTTAGACTAGAATGTTGCCAAGTTGTCCCTTAAAATAATCTTCAGTTTTTTTAATAGCTGTCAGAAGTGAAGAGTTTATTTCAGACTTTATTAAATATTTTGAGAGGAGCCAAATTTGAACTTTTAAAAATTTAGTTATAGCTGTTGATAATCCATAAACAGGAGGAAGAAGTTGAACAGGTATTGGAACATTTTTTGTGTCCAAATCCCATTCCAACAGCAGCCTAAGGGACCTTGAACAAAGGACAGATTCTGATATTTGCTTTTCAGAATCAGTGATTCATAGTATGACCTCTAGGTGGCAGTAAGGTACCACGCAGCTATAAAAGCGATTGATGGTCAGATTCCTCCTTTCAAATGAAATAAGGCTGGAGACAGGCACAAAGGAAAATTTTCTATTGATTAGTTCTGTGGTGTGACAGCTCAGTTGACATTCTCTCCTGAGCTGGAATGAGTCACAGAGCTCTGACAACATTATAGGTAGGAGGCAAGCACAGTGGACATTAGCATTCCACCCAATAAAGCTAACACTGCCTTCCTCTGGGTGCGTCAAGAAAGCCATAGTGTCCAGGATGCAGGAGGCATACGTGGGTACGCCTACTCTTGTCAGGCCAAACCTAGATGTGAGGAGGAAATGTGGTTCTGCCACTCCCTTATTAAGACACAGGAAACAAATGGTAGATAACAGCAGAAATAAGTGTTAATGTGCTAACACGTCATCAACTAGCAGGGATCCCTTTACAGTGTTAACATCTTTCTCTGAGTGAAAAAGAAGGGGTATCAGCGACTGGCTAGGCTGAAAATGGGGAGGGGGCTTTAAAATAGCTGAGCCCTAGAGAAAGCAGGCAGGGAGGTGAGCGGTGACTTGGAGTCAGGAAAACCCACTTTTCCAAGTTCAAATCTGACCTCAGACCTTTACTAGCTGTGTGATACAGACAAGTCATTTAACCTTGTTTGTCTCAGTTTCCTCCTCTGTAAAATGAGCTGGAGAAAGAAATGGCAAACCAATCTTTTCCAAGAAAACTGCAAATGGGGTCACAGAGTTGTTCATGACTGAAAAACAACAGTACCTAGCACCCAGTAGGTGCTATATAATATTCTTTGACCTTTCCCCACTCTTCAAAGTCCAGCTTGTAGGCTACCTCCTTCTAGAAGCTTTTCCTGGAATCTACTTTCTTCTTTTCCTTATATCCTACCCACAGTGTTCTGCACCTCTCTGGTATATTAAGGCGTATGACAGCTTTCCTTATTGGCTCCTTACTAGACTTTACACTTAATAAGGGTAGGAATATATCTCCTCTTTCTCGAATGTAGGCATCCTCCAAGGCCCTGGCATAGGACTTCTCTTCATTCTTCATATTTTGTCATCTCTTAATGATTCAGTATCATCAATATACAGGTGACTGCCAAATATCTGTATCTAGTCTGAATCTTTCACTAGAACTCCAACCCTGCATTGCTGACTAAAGTTACTGTCAACCCTGGAAATACAACAGGTCCCAAATAAAACTCATCATTGTTCACCCTAAACTGGTGCTTCCTGTATTTCTACTGAGGGCAATATTTATGATTTCAACCTCAGAATCATTTTCCATTCTTTTCCCTCTTTCCCACTCCATATTTAGTCAATGAGTTACTAAATCTTGTCAATTCTATGTCTCTCACATGGATTCCCTTTCTAACATTCACATAGCTGCTACTACCCTAGTTTAGGCCCTTTTGCCTGAGTGTTAAATTGTTATAACTGGTCTCCCTCATCCCAGTAGCTTTTCTTATCAATTCATTATCTATACAGCTGCCAAAAATAATATTGATCAAAAGTTTTTCATGGTTTCCTATCACTTCTAGCAGAGCAGCTAGATGGGGCAGTGGATAGATTGCTGAGCCTGGAGTCAGGAAGAATCATCCTCATGAGTTCAAATCCAGCCTCAGACATTTACAAGCTGTGTAACCCTGGGTGAGTCACTTAACCCTATTTGCCTCAGTTTCCTCATCTATAAAGTGAGCTGTAGAAGGAAATGGAAAACTGCCTCTACATCTCTGCCAAGAAAATGCCAAAAGGGGTCATAAAGAGTCAGACACAACTGAAAAACAACAGTCACAAAAATTACTTCTACCATAAAATACAAAATCCCCCCACCCCATTCCATATAACTCCAAACTACCTTTTTTATCATACTTTATGACTGCCTTTCACATACTCTTTGTTCCCACCAAATTGGACAACTAGATGTTCCCCAAACTCAGCATTTCATCTTCTGTTTCTCCTTTGTGCCTAGGATATACTCTGTCTTCATCCCTCTTTTTAGAATCCTTTATCTTTCTTCAGTATTCATCTGAGGGGCTACCTTTTCCTGAAACCTTCTCTGATGCCTTCTCTTTCTAAGGTTGTCTGCTCAAATCCATTCACCTTTATTATATGATGTACCTTTTGTAACCTGCATCCCCAAACAGAACATTAATTCCTTGAAGGCAAAAACTATGTCATTGGGAGGCAGTGTGATACAATGAAGGGCGAAGAATGTGTAGTCAGAAGTCTGAGGTTGAAATTCCAACTGCACCATTACCATTAACTTCATAACCTTGGGCCAGTCCATTCACCTTAGTTTTATTGGACCTTAGTTTTCTTGTATGTAAAATGGCTGGCCTTCCCAAAGGGAATGGGTGGGGAGGGAGGGATGGGGAGAAGTTGGAACTCAAAGTTTTAGGAACAACTGTTGAATATTGTTCTTGCTACTAGGAAATAAGAAATACAGTTAATGGGGAATAGAAAGTCATCTGGCCCTACAGGGCAAAAGAGAAGATGGGGACAAGAGAAGGGAGGGATGATAGAAGAGAGGGCAGATTGGTGATAGGGAAAATTAGAATGCTTGGTGTATTGGGGTTGGGGGAGGGGATAAATGGGGAGAAAATTTGGAACCCAAAATTTTGTGAAAATGAATGTAAAAAGTTAAATAAATAAATAAATTTTAAAAAAAAAGTAAAATGGCTGGCCTTGATGATTTCTATGATGCCATCAACCTCTAGATCCATGAGACTTTTTGTCTTTGGATCCCCAGCATTTAACATAGTACTTTGCATATAATTTGAGCTTAATGAAAGATTAAGCTGACCCAAATCTAAGCTTCATATTTCCCCCAGAACCTAGCACCATGCTTTACACAGAGTGATATTTAATGAATGTTTGAGTAAAAATGAGGTAATAACCATTCCCCAAGGGAAGAATTGCCAAAGGAAATGAACAGAAAATTCTCAAATGAATTGCAACCTATTAGCAACCAAATGAAAGATCATTCCAGGTCACTAATAATGAGGGAAATACACATGAAAACAACTCTGACATTTTATTTCAAAGACAGCAGATTGGACAAGATGACAAAAGATAGGAATAGCCAATACTGGAAGCATTGTGGAAAAACAAAGACATTAATAAACTTCCTATGAAGCTATGAATTGATCCAACCATTCTGGAAAGTAACATGCTCTATATGTTAGAGGCCATATCACAAACAAATTAGAGGAACAAGGAAGAAAATACTACAATTATACTTAGAAAAGAGTACATAATAAGTCAAGGGACGGAGAATATCACAGAAGTTTAAAGTGGATAATTTTAATTAACATATAATTTATAAGTTTTTACACAAACAAAACCAATACATTTAAAGACTTTGTAAATTACATGTTGAATTTATTATACTTTAAAAGAAAAGCAAACAGTATGTGATAGATTTGAAGTTTCATGTACAATCATTTTCTTCTGTTCTACTATATGTGGAAATGTTCATTTTATTTGGCATTTATTAAGCTAAAAATTTTCAAAAGCTATTTAAAATTATGCTAAGAAAGTGACTAAAACATCCATGTTCTTTGACCCATGGATCCCACACGTATCCCAAGACCACTCTTTAGTCAGTGATAGAAAAAAAAGTCCCATACTCCCTAAAATATTTAAAGCAACATTTGTTGTAGTAGCAAAGAACCTGAATCAAAGAACATGCTGATTGATGAGAGAATGCCTAAATAAACTGTCGCACATGAATGTAAAGGAAAATGATGACTCCGTAAGTAATATGAGAAGACTGAAATAAACCTGATGCATCATGAAAAGGAGCCAAGAAAACAATATACATAATGACTTCCATAATATAATTGGGGGGAGGGGAGCAGAACCAGAACCTAAACTGGATGCTGTGTGATTTCAAAGACCAAGTTTGACCCCAAAGAAGATGAAAAATTGCTTCTTACTCCCTTCTCTTCAGAGGTAGGGAGACTATGAGGATCAAACATTATACATAACTCCAAAGATTGATTTATTAGTTTTTGTGAATTTTTGCTTTTTTGTTTTTTTTTTTTTACAAGAGATGGCTTTCTTAGGGGGGTAGAAGAGAAATATATTTGGAAATGGCTGTGATTTGAAAACAAAAGATATCAATTAAAATTCACACTTTTAAAAATGAGAATAGAGTGAGTATAAATAAAAAGGAAAGAAGTAAAAGAAAGGAAGAGGGAGAAAAGAAAGGAAGAGTGGGAAGAAGGAAGGAAGGAAGGAAGGAAGGAAGGAAGGAAGGAAGGAAGGAAGGAAGGAAGGAAGGAAGGAAGGAAGGAAGGGAGGGAGGGAGGGAGGGAGGGAGGGAGGGAGGAAGGAAGGAAGGAAGGAAGGAAGGAAGGAAGGAAGGAAGGAAGGAAGGAAGGAAGGAAGGAAGGAAGGAAGGAAGGAAGGAAGGAAGGAAGGAAGGAAGGAAGGAAGGAAGGAAGGAAGGAAGGAAGGAGGTATGGAGGGAGGGAGGAAGGAAAAAAAGAAAAGTTTCATCAAGACCATTAGTTGACCTCAAGTTTGTGGCATCCAAGTAAAAATTCAGAACAGTGCATTGTGTAGAGGCTCCAGTTCTAGGACGTACCATAAAGTGGATGCTCTTGTCACTGGTGAATTAGTTTATGGGGATATATGCATGCGTCTCCATGTGTGTGCATGTGTCCTGTTGTTCTTCTCTCTCGTGGTTTCCCTACCCACCATCTTACCCCTCCCTTTGCTCTCAGAAGTACTTTTCATCACTGTAACTAAGAGAGGAGAAGCATCAAACAAAGACACCTGGAGATCATCAAAATGGAATCGTGAAATTGCCTCAGGAGTTGAAGGACAAAAGTTTTTCTCTCCCACTTTATTCACTCACAGTTACCTTACTGGAGGAGTGAAAAAAGGATAAGTATCATAGCTTATCCTATGAGGACTGACTCATAGGCATTAAAGAGAGAAAAAGAAATACACAATACAGTTCTTTTTCTCTGAAAATGATGCTTTGAACTGTTGTTGTGGTATCGTTTTCAATCATGTCTAACTCTTCATGACCCCATTTGGGATTTTCTTGGCAAAGTCACTCCAAACTAAGACTCAGCAAGGTTAAGAAATCTCCTGAAGGTCACACAGTTAGTAAATGTCAGAACCAGAATTTGAATCCAGATTATCTCCTGACTCTAAGGTTCTTCCCAATCAAACACAGAGACATAATAGAACCTTATCAAAAAATCCCAAAGGCACATTTGTTCTCTGGATTTTAAGTTTGACAGAAGTGACAGACTACATTAACCCTAAAATCTGAAATTAGCATGAAATGAAATACTTCCTGAGAAAAGGAATGCTATATCACTGGAACTGTTCAAGAGGAAGTCTGCCTGACAGGAATATTGCAGAGGGAATTTGCATCATAGTGGATCTCAGGCAGAAGAAAGATTTGGGTTCAAACCTGGCTTGCAATAGTTAATAGCCACATGTTTTTGTTGTTGCTGCTACAACTCCTAAAGGTCCAAAGGCACAGAAATGAGAGAGTATTATGTGTGAGTGTAGGGTTAATGGAATATAAGATCTTCCCCATACATTAATAAGCCTATGTGACCACATGTGTCCCCTTTTCCCTTGAAACAGGAGCCATGTCCCCAGTTCTAAAAGTACACAGGTATTTCAATCACAGATATCTTGCTCAGTTCACAGTTGTGACACATCTAGAGTCACATAGAGACCTGGTTCAGAGCCAATTAGACTCTGGGCCACATGGATCCAATCAAGTGCTGAAATATGTAGGTTTTCAAAATTTTCTTTGTTTGAAAACTATATATACTGGAAGGTTGGTATTTGTTTTGGGGCTCATTCATGAGAAGAATGTTTCTTTGTGATTTGACCAGACATGACTCTGGATAGCCATTATTAAGGAGCCGACTGGCTTTATGAACCCAGATGTTGGTGCTCCCTGGTCTGGTGATTAGGTATCTGCATTGTTTAGACAGATCCCTATTGAATTCTTTTTTTTGAATTTTTTTTTGGATACTCACTTCTTTACTTATCTGTCTGTATTGTTTAATTAAAGTAAGATTGTTGACTCCTTTGATGCTATCTTTTTCCTTTAGAAAAGCAGAGCAGAGGGGAGGAGCCAAGATGGTGGAGTAGAAAGATTCACATATGCTAGCTCCAAACCCACAGCCCATAAATTACCTGTAAAGAGGAACTCCCAACAAATTCTGGAACAGTGGAAGCCGCACAACCACGGAGGGGAGGAGATTTCTGTTCCAGAGAGCCCTGATAAACCAACACCAAAGGTCCATCACGCACTGGGCCCAGAGCAGAGCCCAGCCCTGCCTCGGACACAAGGCCCCGAAAGGAGCAGATCCGAGCAGGCTTCAGGGATGGAATCTCCAGCGGCCACAAAGGTCCCTCAACCCACAGACTCTACAGGTCAGTGAGAGAGCCTTCTGGACTGGCTGAGAGGGGAGCAGCATGTCTCCATAACTGAGGCCCCCTCGGAAGGCAGCAGCAGAGGCAGCAGCAGACAGGAGCTCCCAAAGCAGGCAGGAGCTTGGATTCATTGTTGAAGATCTCCACATAAACCCCCTGAGGGAACTGAGTCCCCTGTGGCAGCCCTGCCACCACCTGAGAACCTGAACTTAATCTCACACTGAATAGCAGCCCTGCCCCTGCTGAAAGCCCTGAGGCTGGGAAACAGCATTTGAATCTCAGACCCCACGCACTAGCTGGGTGGATCTGGAGGTGAGGTGGGGGTGGAGAGGAATCTCTGAAGTCAAGTAACTGGCTGGGGAAATGCCCAGAAAAGGAAAAAAAAGGTAAGACCATAGAAGGTTACTTTCTTAGTGAACAGATATTTCCTCCTTTCCTTTCTGATGAGGAAGAACAATGTTTACCATCAGGGAAAGACATAGAAGTCAAGGCTTCTGTATCCCAAACATTCAAAATAGATATCCAATGGGCTCAGACCATGGAAGAGCTCAGAAAGGATTTTGAAAATCAAGTTAGACAGGTGGAGGAAAAACTGGGAAGAAAAATGAGAGAGATGCAAGAAAAGCATGAAAAATGGGTCAATACCTTGCTAAAGGAGAACCAAAAAAATGCTGAAGAAAATAACACCTTGAAAAATAGGCTCACTCAATTGGCAAAAGAGGTTCAAAAAGCCGATGAGGACAAGAATGCTTTCAAAAGCAGAATTAGCCAAATGGAAAAGGAGGTTCAAAAGCTCACTGAAGAAAATAGTTCTCTCAAAATTAGAATGGAACAGATGGAGGCTAATGACTTTCTGAGAAACCAAGAAATCACCAAACAAAACCAAAAGAATGAAAAAATGGAAGAGAATGTGAAATATCTCATGGGAAAAACAACTAACCTGGAAAATAGATCCAGGAGAGACAATTTAAAAATTATGGGACTACCTGAAAGCCATGATCAAAAAAAGAGCCTAGACATCATCTTTCATGAAATTATCAAGGAAAACTGCCCTGATATTTTAGAACCAGAGGGAAAAATAAGTATTGAGGGAATCCACTGATCCCTTCCTGAAAGAGATCCAAAAAGAGAAACTCCTAGGAACATTGTGGCCAAATTCCAGAATTCCCAGGTCAAAGAGAAAATATTGTAAGCAGCTGGAAAGAAAGAATTCCAGTATTATGGAAATACAATCAGAATAACACAAGATCTAGCAGCTTCTACATTAAGAGATCAAAGGGCATGGAATAGGATATTCCAGAAGTCAAAGGAACTAGGACTAAAACCAAGAATCACTTACCCAGCAAAACTGAGTATAATACTTCAGGGGAAAAAATGGTCATTCACTGAAATAGAGGACTTTCAAGCATTCTTGATGAAAAGATCAGAGCTGAAAAGAAAATTTGACTTTCAAACACAAGAATGAGAAGAAGCATGAAAAAGTAAACAACAAAGAGAAGTCATAAGGGACTTACTAAAGTTGAACTGTTTACATTCCTACATGGAAAGACAATATTTGTAACTCTTGAAACTTTTCAGGATCTGGGTAGTTGGTGGGATTACACACACACACACACACACACACACACACATACATGCACACACATACATACATGCACACACACACAGAGACAGAGAGCACAGAGAGAATTGAATAGGATGGGATCATATCTTTAAAAAATGAAGGTAAATAGTGAGAAAGAAATGTATTGGGAGGAGAGAGGGTGAAATGGAATGGGGTAAATTATCTCTCATAGAAGAGGCAGGTAGGAGACATTTTACTGGAGGGAAAAAGAGAAGAGCTGAGAGAAAAACATGAAGTTTGCTCTCATCACATTCGACTAAAGGAAGGAATAAAATGCACACTCATTTTGGTATGAAAACCTATCTTACAATACAGGAAAGTGGGGGAGAAGGGGATAAGCAGGGAGGGAGGGATAATGGAAGGGAGGGCAATGGGAGGAGGGAGCAATTTGAAGTCAACGCTCGGGGAGGGACAGGATCAAAAGAGAGGATAGAAGCAATGGGGGGCAGGATAGGATGGAGGGAAATATAGTCAGTCTTATACAACACAACTTTTATCAAAGTCATTTGCAAAACTACACAGTTATGGCCTATATTGAATTACCTGCCTTCCCAAAGGGAATGGGTGGGGAGGGAGGGATGGGGAGAAGTTGGAACTCAAAGTTTTAGGAACAACTGTTGAGTATTATTCTTGCTACTAGGAAATAAGAAATACAGGTAATGAGGACTAGAAAGTTATCTGGCCCTACAGGACAAAAGAGAAGATGGGGACAAGGGAAGGGAGGGATGATAAAAGAGAGGGCAGATTGGTGATAGGGGAAATTAGAATGCTTGGGGTATTGGGGTGGGGGGAGGGGAGAAATGAGGAAAAAATTTGGAACCCAAAATTTTGTGAAAATGAATGTAAAAAGTTAAATAAATAAATTTATTTTTTTAAAAAAAATAGAAACGCAGACCAAAGAACCCATGCTGCTCTCCTGTGGTTGCTAATACAGTGAGGAAAAGTTGTTTTACAGTCATGTCTAACTCTCTGCGACCTCATTTGGGATTGTCTTAGAAAAGATACTAGAGTGGTTTGCCATTTCCTCCTCCCACTCATTTTACATATGAGGAAATTGGGGCAAACAGAAATAAGTGAATTGCCCAGGGTCACATAGCTAGTATATATCTGAGGTCCAATTTGAACTCAGGTCCAGCACTCTATCTCCTGCACCACCTAGCTTCCCCATAGGGAGAAAGAGAAAGCCAATTTGGTTGAACCATGGGGTTCATGGAGGGGCTTAAGACACAAGAAGACTTGGAAAGAAAGGAAAGGTCTAGGCAGTGAAGAGTTTTCAATGTCAAACATAAGAGTTGGTATTTAATCCTAGGGGCAATAGGCAGCTGCTGAAACTTATTGAATGGAGGGAGGGTAGAAAGAGAGTGGGAGATAATGTGGTCAGATTTACAGTTTAGGAAAATCACTTCAGCAGTAGTGTGTAGAAATTCTCAGTTTCCTCATCTGTAAAATGGGGATAATTAGTAATCAAATTTATAGAACATCTACTATGTGCGAGATGCTTTACAAATATTACCTCATTGATCTTTACAACAACCCTGGGAGGTAGGTGCTATTATTACCATGATTTTATAGTTAAGGAAACTGAGACAGAGAAAAAGTGGCTTGCCCAAGGTCTGAGGTTGGATTTGAACTCAGATCTTCTTGAATCTAAGCCCAATGCTCCATCCACTGTGCTACCCACTACTTTCCCACTGGGGGAATGGAGTGCTTTGTCAGTGAATGAACAAATGAAATTATTGAGCATTTGGTTTTTGCTGAGCACTTGATGAGACAAATAGAAAAGCAAGACAGCCCTTGTTCTCAAGGATCTGACCTTCTAAGGGTGCTGGTTGTGGTGGTTGCTGTTCATCCTTGGTTCTGAAAAAAGGACCAATTCACACATAAGTCTAATGGAAAGACAACACACATAGGAGGTTTCAGCTTTGATTGAGAAGTCAGGGCCCATTGACACTTGGGATGAAGCAACAACCCAAGGTAGCAGTAGAAAAGTCATACATGTTCTCTGTGTCATTGACATAAATAGTCCTACCTTGGTTTCCAATATTGAAGCTTTTGACTGAAGCTTGATTGAAGCTTTGTATCCTTTCTTTCAGGTCTTCTGTAGCCATTGTGGGCACTGAGGAGACAAGTTTCGGCACCTGCAGGGGATATTTCCAGGCTTCATCTCCACAAAGGTCCTTTCCCAGGACTTTGGATGTTGCACAAGGCTGGTAGTCTGGAGAATACTAGGGAATCCTACTATTCTCAGGACTCTTGCACTTGCCTGCCTGTTCATGGCAGTTGGTTACCCACTGATGTTGGTGGCAGAGATGTTAGACATCTTCTGAGGGGCTGTTTCCCTAGGTTGAGAAGAAAGCAGAGCTAGTGGTCTGGGTATCCACGGTTCTTGGGCTCAGGGTTCGTAGGCTAATGGGTTAAAGATCTTCCCCACTCATTGATGGGTCTGCCCATTAAGGGAAGCTTGATTAAAGGAGGCCCACACTTTTTGTTAATTTTCTAACAAGACCCTGGTTTTCAAGGGTTGTGATGCCTTTTGGCTCTGAAAAATATATAAATTCTCTGAGGTGAGGCTTTACTTTGTAATTTACTCATTAGAAATGGCCAAACAAGACTGTAGGCAGCTGCTAAGGATCCTTCAGGCTTTGAAAACCCAGATGTTGGTGCTTCTCTCTCTGGTAACTATGTATGTGTTAGCAGACAGTTGGATCTTTCTGTTGATTTGTGATGCATGTATTGCTTATGGCCAGGCAGCTGGAAGCCCTGTCTGTTGGTTGATTTTTGTTTCTCTCTTTGTATTTTCTCTGAAGTTCAGGGTACTGACTTTTTTCCTCTGAACTAAGTGAATGACATATATGTGCTTCATTAAAGGGATTGTTGACCCCCACCAAAAGTTGCCTTTCTTTTTAGAAAAGCAGATCAAAGAACCTGTGATAGTTGACCATCCTGGATGTGTCAAGATGCTTGCTTTTACAGGTACTGAGCTATTAGCATCAGAGTCTAAGAGGAGATGTTGGCAGAGGTCATTTGAACCATGCCACTTTCCTATTTCTGCTAAGCTGCTTTGTTAATCTTAAAAACTATAAAAACATCAGTTATTATTATTATTATTTAGGTATGTTGAGTTCCTTCTCTTCCTTTCCCAGTCCCAACATTTTTGAGGCCTTCCTTGATCTTGTACACACACACAAAATTTCACCTTTTCAGTTAGAGATGACCCCTTCCTATCTCAATCTCTGTTTGACCTTTCCAGCGTACCTTTCTCATTCTAATATATGTTGTAATCATTTTTACGTACTCCCCCAATTGACATTTATATGATGTTTTAATGTTTACAATATACTTTCTTCACAATAGCCTTGTGTGGTGAGAATGTACAAGCATTACTGTTGCCATTTTGAAGATATGGAAACTAAGGCCCAGGAAGATTATAACAAATGACCTAATCAAATAACTAATAAGCAGAGTAGATGGGACTCAGACCCCAGGCTTTCCGACACATAATTTTTCAGTTATACTTGACCTCCTCCTGGTAAGTAAGAACTCTTGTCCATTTTCACCTTTGTATTCCCAGTACCCAGTATAGTACCTTGAGCATAACTGATGCTTACTGAATAAGGGTTTTTCTTGTCCTTATATCAAACCAAAATTTTTCTCCTTGTAATATCACGGCAACTGTGTGACACAGTAGATAGAGTGCCAGGTCTTGAGAAAAATGATTTCTATCTTATATTAAGAACCAATTACTGAATTAGGACTAAGAGTTTCCCTTTCCATTTCCTCATTCAGAAATTATCCCCTGTAGGCAGCCTTTGAAGTGCAGGGCTGATAACAAGAGGGGAAACTCAGATCTGTGCAAAAAATAAAGAAATTTTAATTTAGATGAAGATGGATTCTGGCGCACTGTGGAATTTTGCCTTTGGAGAGTTGGGGGGAACAAGTGAAAAAGAAGTGTTGTTTTATTTATTTGAAAAGTTTTCCATTATTGATGGCAATAAGAATGGACCAAAGGTCAGTGCAGTTTAGTGCAGAGAACATTTTTCGTGGAATCAGAAACTGGTTCAAGTCAACAAATATTTATTGCATATCTAGTTCATATAAAATGAATATGCTCTAGTCTGGGCTCACTCTCTCAGAAGAGAGAGGTGACTCAGAACTTTCAGACCTTTCCAGGTAATTCTCCATTTTCTATCAGCATCTCAGCTTGGTTTCACCAGTCTATTGTGTTTTACTCAGACAAGGCTGGATAAAAGTAGATTCCTCCTTTTGTCTAGTTTTACCCTAAACCAAGTGATATGGATATGAACCAAGGCTGAGTGATCACAGTCACATCTCCCAGACTCATATTAGAACAAGCCCACCTTTCATTATAATACTCATTCATTCATTACTTGTCAACCAATTTGATTTGATTGCCACCCTCAAGGGTGCCCCTTTTTTCTAAAAGCTTAATAAGTATTGAAAGTTCCACAGGTTAAGTCTCTTTGATTATCAAGAGGATAAATGAACCCTTTTGGTTGACTGGTTGCTAGCTAGAGCTGACACAATTGACTATAATTTATCCAGAAACTCCATCTCTTGGAAATTTTTTTCACCACAGTCTGGAGTCAAGAAGACCTGGGTTCAAATCCAGCCTCAATATTTACTAGCTGTGTGACCTTGAGCAAGTCACTGTAAAATGAACTGGAAAAGGAAATGGCAAACCACTCCACTACCTTAGCCAAGAAAACCCCAAATGGGGCCATGACTGAAAGACAACTGAACAACTGAAACATCCATTACATGAATGTCCTTTTAAGTCACACAGAATACACCTAATCTCTCCTCTACATTCTTGAAGTTAAATGTTGAGAAAGTGCTTTAAAATGCTTGTCAGTTTATCAACTGAAAACTCAGTATTGTATTGAGAAAATTAAAAAAAAACATTGGTCTGGAAATCCTGAGATCTAATCTTAACCAGATGTTAACTAGATAACTAATCTTGGAGAATATAATGAACTACTTCACGTCTGAGACTTCTTTAATGACAAACTATCAATGCTAATACTTGTTCCCTTCCTATATCATAAAAAAAGTGTTTTAAAGATAAATGGAACAACATGTATAATATACTACGAGTTCACTGGAAAAAAGATTGTGTGTGTGTGTGTGTGTGTGTGAATGGATGACTCTCACAGGAAAAAGAACATATATTATGGGCAATGGCAATAATCTAAATGGAACCATTAGGGAAGGGCTTGGGAGTGGCTTGCATCACAATGAGCTTAATGTACTTTTTCTTTTTTTATAACATTTTATTTTTTTCCAATTACACATAAAAGACAATTCTTAACATATTCTTTTTTTATTTTGAGTTCCAAATTTTCTCCTTCTCTTCGTTCCCTCCCCCCTTCCTAAGGTGATAAGCAATTTGATATAGGTAATATATATGTAATCATGTAAAACAATCTATTTTTTCAAAGTATTTCTAATGAAATTGGACAGATTTTCTTTTCTTATTCTAGTAATTTTACTTGATTCTATTCAACTGGATTCTAAAAACATTTATGCAGCACTTGCCCTATATAAAGAACTGTGCTAGACAATGACAATAAAAAGACAAAATGAAGCAGCTCCTGTCCTCATGCTGCTTACATCCTATTTATTTACATTTCTTTTCTCAAAATTATTACTTATTTTTTAATTAGCTTGTTCTTTTTTTTTAATTTTGAGTTCTAAATTCTTCCCCTTTTTCCAGGCTGTCTCCCACCCTTTGAGAAAATAAACAATATAAAAATTACACATGTGAAATCATGCAAAACATATTAATTAGAAGGATTTTGCATGAATAAAATCTATACAAGTTGAGCATAAGAAGGGAAATTATCCTTTCTGAGAAAAAAATTTACATCAAATATCTTTGATAAAGGATCCATGATATATAAGAAATTAATACAAATATGACCCAGAGCCATTCTCAAAAGTCTAAATGGTCAAAGGATATGAACAGCTCTCAAAAGAAAAAATAAGAATTCCAAACTATTAACAACTATATAAAAGAATATTTCAAATCACTAATAATAATACTAATACTTGTTTTCTCTCTATCGCATAAGTAAGCTTTAATGATAAATAAGAATATATTCAAGAAAACTCTATTTCTATCTTACACTGAGAAAATGCACAAAGTTAACAAAAGTTGTAAACAGTCAGTATTTGATGGATTGCACAAAAACAGGGAAACTAATCCATTGTTGATGGAACTATGAATTAAACCAATCATTCTGGAAAGCAATTTAGAATTATGCTGAGAAAGTGAATCAAGTATTCATATTGTCCCAGTCCTTGCTGGGCACATCTTTCCAAGGAAATGAAAGATACATAGAAATATCCATATACACCAAATATGTTCATAGAAGCACTTTTTGTAGAAGTAAACAAAATAGGTGCCCATCAAAAGGAAAATTGTAAAATGAATTATGACCCTATAATGATAATTTAAATGGGAAGCTCTTTCCCATTCATCAATAGGTCCATGTGACCTGCTTAAATCACATGGAAGACTAAGTCACATGTGGTGGGAGGAGCTTGCTGAACAGGTGGAACTGAAAGGGTGGAGCAGACCTGGGAAGAAGTTGGTGAGAGCTGTTAGGGCGGAGGGACAAGAGGGCACAGGCAAGCAGACACAGCTAGGTTCCTGAGTGTTTGTTTGTAGCAAGGCTGGGAGGGGGGAGGAGAGGCTTGGGAATGGCTTTGTCCCCTACTGATGTATATTGACTTCTTGGTTACTATGACATATTCGGTTTTCTGGTGTTGCGATTTGGTTTTCTGGTATCTGAATAAATGTTTTTCTTCTGCCTTCTTATGTTATACTTTGCAATTCAGAACTAGGCCAGCATATTCATTGTTGCCACTGGGGCAGTGAATATTGCCTTGGTGATACAGACCCACTAATGAAGTATCACTACACCAAAAGAAACAATCAATATGAAGAATATTGAGAAGAGTGGGAAGATGACATGAAATGGAATGGAAAAACTATGTGCCATGCACTTCAACGTGAACTATGACAAAGTAAAATAATGAGAATCAGGGAAACAATATACACAATGACTACAACAATTGAAATGGAAAAACAAAAACAATTATTTTTTTTTAAACCTTGAAACCTCATAATGAACTAATTCATCCCAGATGAAGAGTTGAAAATGCACTTTTCTTTCTTCTTTGCAAAAGTATGAACTATCTATGTGAAACACGGTATATATTTTCAAACTCACTTCCTGTGTTGGTTAGTTTTGCTGAACCATTTTTTTTTTCATTCTTTTGTTCTATACTCTTTGTTATGAAGGATGGCTCTCTTGGGGGAGAGATAAGGGGAAGACATATTTGGGAATGAAAGTGGAGTTTTAAAATAAGTAACATAAATTTAAAATTTTTAAATATTTTAAAGCTCCGAAGGACCCATGATGAAAAGTGCTGTCTACTTCCAGAGAAGGAATTGATGAGCTCTGAGCGAAGACTGAAACATACCTTATTTACTTTCTTTATATTTCTTGCTTATTATTTATTTTTAATTTATCCTTATTTAATTTATTTTAATTAATTAAATGTATTTTATTTTATTTATTCTTATTTATTTTTCTTGCTTATTAAATTTTTCTTGCTTGACTAATATGGAAAACTATTTTGCATGAATTCACATGGATAATTGATATATTGCTTGCCTTCCTAATGGGTAAGGGAGCAGTGAGAGAATTAACAATTCTAATTTTTTTTAAATGAATGTCAAAAATAAATAAAGTTTTTTTTTAGGTATTTTAGAACTAAATTTGTGTTGTTATTATCTTAGAGCTCTGGAGGTGACCCAGGATACTGTAATAGAAAAAGAAGTCAATTTAGAGTCAAAAGATATGGTTTTGATTTCTGAAACCAACACACTATTTATAAAGACTCTGAACAGGTCCTCTTGGAGCATCAGTTTCTTCATCTGCAAGCAGAGGACAATAATATTACCACAAGGTTGTTGGGAGAAAAGGAATGTTGTGTGTGAATTAAGTCTTTTTTGTTTTTGTTTTTAGATTTTTGTGGCATGCTCAATTTTGAGAAAAAAAAATAATCCCAGACATTCTCAAATCATAGAGTAGTGGAAAGATCCCTGAAAATATTTACTTTATTGCCACCTCTCACATTGGCTACTTATGGCTAAGTGACTGTGGGCAAATCACCTCAGGTCTCCAAGCCTCCTTTTTCTCATCCACACTCACCTCTCTACTTTCAAACTCTGATTTCATCCATGTGGGTACTCCCTTCCATAGGCAGATTTCAACTCCTTGGCAACTTGTTTTTCATTCCTTTCAGTCTTATTCAACTCTTTGTGACCCCATTTGGGGTTTCCACTTCCTTCTCTAGCTCATTTTACAGATGAAAGAACTGAGGCAACCAGGGTTAAGTGATTTGCCCAAAGTCACACAGATAGAAAGTGTCTAAGGCTGGATTTGAACTCAGGACGATGAGTCTTCCTGACTTCAGGCCCAGCATTCTATTGCACCATCTAGCTGTCCCACAGTTCCTTTATTTTACAGAGACCCTAAGAGATTCAGTGATTTGGCAAAGGTCTCATACACAGTAAGCAGCAGGACCAGGATTTGAATCCAGGTCTTTTGACTTTGGACCCAGTGCTCTTTCCATTTGTAGCACAAAATTAACTTCATGAAATTCTGTTCTCCCTCCATAAGGCAGCTGGCACCATATGGCCTCATAGTCTGAAGGTGGATTTATTCAGTTAATCATGATGAACAGAAAGTACCCCAGTTGATAAGCTGCTGATTTGAGACTCATTCAACTTTGACCAGTGACCCAAGTGTAATTGTGGCCTTAGTCTATGACCTTAGGGAAAACCATGTAATCTGTCCATGATCTTTTATAAACTTGGGATTAGCAGGCAAGAAAAGATTAGCAGTCATGGCTGTGATGCATTTTGCAAACAGACTTTCATTTATTATAGGGGAAAGCATTTTTAAAATGTTACTCTCCTACTACATTAACCTATAAATTACATTTTAAATATACTTTATCCCCAAAGAACATCAAAACTAAGATCTCCGGGTTTAAAAAAATGACAACATAGTAGATAAAGAGATTGATGTACAAATCTGGGGAAGGTATGAAATCTCCTTATTTTGAAACATTTCATCTCAAGAGGTTTTCTTGGTAGGGTAAGAGTTCTAATGGGCAAGGAGCTCCAGCTTTATACGAACTGACCTTTATAGGATATTGTACAGTTTGCAAATCTTCATTGGAGTGAAAAGAACATTATCAGAAAAACGTGATATTTAAATCTTAAGGTCTGGGAGAAATCCAAGTTATCATGCATATATGCCTGCATTTATATGCATGTGTGATATATAAATGTATGTGTATATAATACACATACATATATATGTATACATACATGCATATATACGTGATTTCATTTGAAGTTCCTAGAAATCCTATCTGGTACGTAGAGCAAGCCTTATTATCCTTGTATTAAAGATTTATAAACTAAGATTCAAACAATCAAATCCATGAAAATAGGGAGTATTTCCTTCTCTGTTTGTGTATACCCCATGGCACAGTACCTGGCATGCCTATATACATATAGAGATAAATAGAGACACATGTACACATATGTATATGTGTATATATACATACATACATGTGTATATATAGTATGCATATATATAAAATATATACACATGTGCATCTACATCTATATGTATGCACACATGTATATATGTGTGTATGTGTGTAACAAACATTAGTTGACAGATGGATTGATTGAATTGACTTGCCCAAGCTCATCATATTGGAACAGAGCTTTGAATATTGCCTCTCTGATTCTGTTGTATACTCATCAGATCCAAATCATATTTATTGAGTGCCTATTATGTGCAAGGCCTACTATGACCAGGTCAAGTTCACCACTGCGTTGGACTATGCTGATATCCAGTTCTGGTGTATTCCATGAGAAAGACCACCAAAGTTTGTTATAAGTCACTGTCCAGTGTAGTTAATGAATAGACATGCAGGGAAGGGTGGAGAGGAGGTAGTAACTAACCAAGACTTGTCACCACCCAATTTCTTCCTCCAAAGTTCTTCAAATACATACTTGGCATACTGCATGTCTGTGCAGATCATGAAAAGAAGGTTATTTGAGGAAACTAGAAAAGCCCTTTCAGGCATGGCATTTCTCTCTGGACTTGTTTTTTGTGAACTGGTAATTTGCTTAAGAGGACACATTAACATTTGTGCCAAGTAACAGAAAAATTAGATGAAAAATGTGACCCGTTGGCTCCTCAGCCTTCCAGGAAGGCCATTATCAGAACCATCTTTTGGTAGACAGCTTCTGGGCTAAAACACCACCATGGCAGAGGTCCAAGCCCAGAGAAGGCTAGTATACTAGTGTCTTTCTCTGTGATTATCATCAATGTATCCCTTATATGTTTTGTTTGTGCATAGTCATTTGCCTGTTATCTCCTCCATTAGACTGTGATCTCTTTGCTCTTAGAGAATGTCTTTTGCCTTTCTTTGCATTCTCAAGACTGATCACAGTTCAAGGAACATAGTAGAAGGTTAACAAATGTTTATTAAATGACTAAATGATCTAGACCTCAGATAAAAAAAGCAAGTTACATGATAACTTTATTATATGTTTCAAGGGAATATCAAGTTGTATATAATAGAGTTGCAGTTTCACATGCAATCATCTTTTTTTATTCTATTATGTCATGGAAATGCTTATGTTATTTCATAAATTAAAAATGAAATTTAAAAAATAAATCAATTTATAAAAAGATGTTGACTAGGGAGGTTAATAGTTCTACTTGGGCTGCAGTGGAAGGAAGATATGACAGGATGCTGAGGAAGCATCACCATGCACTCTCAAATAATGTCACAAACTGTCAACTCCCCTGGAGCTCCCATCCTAAGGAGACTGATTAGGGGTGGATTTCCCTTGCCCTCTCTGATCTTAGTTTCAGTGTCTCCAAGATGACCATGGTATCCCAGGGATTTACAATCATGATGAAAGCCTGTGTCTATAGCTACCATGATCAACTGTTGAAAGAAATTCTGTCAACCTCTCTCGACTTTTCCATCTTCTTGCGAGCAGCCTTTCTACCCTGGATAAACCTCTACCTTAAACACCCTTCTCATAATGAGCGAGTCCTTAGCCTGGGACAATATTTCTTGAGGGCCCCAATCATCAACATTTTAATTCTGACTCAGGGCATCTTCTGGAGAGCTTCCTTACCAGTTGCACTATGGGGGCCCTTCCCAACTCCCCATCATGCTATTCCTCTTTAATTTTCCCTTTATATGTTATCTTAACCCACTAAAGAATAAATTCTTTGAGGGCAAACACTATTTGTTTGTATTTCAGCAGCTAGTACAGTACTTAGCACACAGTAAGCCCTTAATTAATACTCTACCTACCATACCACCATATCTATCTGTCTATCTATCTCTCTATCTACCTATTTCTCATTTGTCATCTATCTACTTATCAGGCATTTATCTATCTATCTCAATCTGACTGCTATCGCTCAAGAATCATCTATACAGGACTGTTCTCCACTTTTTAACATTTTTATACAGTTGACAAACACCTAAAATCCCAAATAAAAACAACTTTAAAGTAGAAAGTAATTCAGTAAAAATTTATTGGAGGTGCCAAGAGAAGAAAGTGCCACAAAAGGACAATATAACAGCCCAAGGACAAAAGAGGCTTTATTGCTAGGTAGTTGAGCCTCATCCTAGGTTCATAGGATTTAGAACCAGAAGAAACCTAGAGATCATTTAATTCTTCTCCCTCATTTTATAGACAAGTAAACTGAGAAATAAAGAAATAATTTAAGTAGGATATAACAAATAGTAGATAGCCAGGGCCAAGACTTAAACTCAGGTTCACCTGATTCCAGGAAGTGTCCTTTTCACTATCCCATGGTATTCACCTATCAAAATGATTTTTAATATTTCTCTAGCACTAGCTGAGAACCAGCTTCTCCTCCCCTACCTACAGTCTGACTGTCCTTACCTTTGGCCACCTGGTCCCTAAAGCAGCAAGAGACCAACGTACTAAAATCTGAGAAAGTGTAGTAGGGTTTAGGAAGGGAAGAAGCATCAGTCAGTTTTTTAATATTAAAGCCCATGTTATCTTTTCAGCTGTTTGTTATTCAGAGGCAGGCTCAAGGCCAGTAAGAAGTCCACAGGCATGTTTGTTCTCTGTTCTCATGATGATTTCCTTCCCAATGCCCTGAATTCCTTTTCCTGTTTAAATAAGATGCTAAAGGGGCTTTCTGAGTGACTGTTCTGAATTTCTAGGCCTTTATTTAAATTTTGGTCAGAAAATTTCATTTAACTCTTGTTCTGCCTTGAGATGAGGGCAGCTAGGTGGGACAGCGAATAGAGAGAACTGAGTTGGAAATCTGGAAGACTCCTCTTCCTGAGTTCAAATCTCACATTGGACACTTACTAGCTGTGTGACCATGCACAAGTAACTTAACCTTATTTGACTCAGTTTCCCCACCTGTAAAATGAGCTGGAGAAGGAAACAGCAAACTGCTCTAGTATCTCTGCCAAGAAAACCTGAAGTGGGGTCACAAAGAGTAGGACATGACTGGACAGCAACAACGAATTCTTGACCTCCTGATGACTAGCTATCCTGTTAACTCATCTTTCTGAGATTTCCACTTAACCAAAAAAAGGAATCAGGTAGAGCCATGATAGGGAAAAGCATCATGTATTTCCCTTTTCTATGCCTCGTTTTTAGCAATGTGCTCATAAATTTTTAACAAATGGTTTTTGGGCCAGGTGGAGGGAATATACACAAGATACACTTTTTGGCTTAATTTGCATTAACCTTTTTTTTCCATCACTTCCTTAAATCTAGACAATCTGCAAAATGACCAATCAAGTCCTTATTTGTAGTATTTGCCAATTTCTGAAGTGTACATCTTCAAACTGAAAGTTTAACCGTCAGTGGATTCATCCTCTGTCTCTAGCACATCCTTGTGAGTTAGGTTTTTTGTAGGTTAAATGGATTCAACGGCCTTTAAAATATCTTCCAGTTCTATTGTTAAGAATCTTTCAATTCCCATTATCCCCCTGGTTGCTAGCCTGGCTCCAAGGGTATGGCCTCAGGAGCAAGACTGAAAGGGACTGAGTAGAGCACCCCATTCCCAACCCAGCAATCAAACTGCTATGCTCTCTAAACATAATTGTACTTAGTAGCTTTTTTAATTTTGTGTCTGCTGTTTTCACTTTGCTTCAGTTCACAAATCTGGGTAAGAACCTCAGAGCAGCACTTCTCGGATTCTGAGGTAGGTCCAGTCAGTAAATAAGTTTTTATTAAGCACTTATTATGTGCCAGGTTATACTAGTCTCCCTCTTCCTGAGACTCTTCTGGGATATATAATATATGCAATATATAATAATATATATTATATAATGTTATATTATGTATAATATAATATAATCTGAAAGTGGAATCAATCAATAAACATTTATTAAGCTCCTACTGTGTGCCCAGACCTATGCTAAGTGCTGAGGATACAAAAAGAGGCAAGAGATAGCCCTTGCTTCAAGGAACTTACAGTCTAATGGGGAAGGCAACATTCAAACAAATAACATGCAAAGCAAGCTATGTACATAATAAATAGGAAGGAATTAAAAGAGGAAGGCACTATAATTAAGAGAGGTTAGAGAAGGCTTCCAGGAGAAGGTAGGATTTTAATTGGAACTTTAAGGAAACCAAGGAGGTCAGTAATCGGAGCAGAAGAGGAACAATGTTCCAGATACTGAAGAAAGCCATAGAAAATGCCTGGAGCTGAGATGGAGTGTGTTGGTCATGAAAGAGCCGGGAAGTCAGTATCATTGGACTGAAGAGTAAATGTTAGGGAGTAAAATGTAAGAATACTGGACAGGTAGGAGAGAAAAGGGTGAAGGAACTGGGAACATTCATTCAATGAACAACAAATGTTTATTAAGCATCTACTGTGTGTAAGGCACCATGTAAGCACTAGGATACAAACATTTGAAAATGGCAACACTCCTTTCCTCAAGGAATGAATGAAGGAATGAATGAAGCATTTATTAAGGTTTAATATGTGCAAAGCCCTGTACTAAGGACTGAGGTTACAAATAGAGAAGTAAGACAGTCTCTGCCTTTAGGAAGCTCGTATTCTCATGGGGGAGCCAACACATCTGGAAGATTTTTGATGTTGAACCACTTGAGAGTGATGAGAACTTTTTCCTGGGTCTTCAGTATCTCTGTAGACCCTGTGGTCCCGGGTTATATCTCCACAGGGGCTGTTTCCCAGGACAATGTCTGAGGGCACTGGGCATGAGCACCGCTATTCCCAAGGATCTTGGGTTTGGGGTCTCAGGCTGTCCCAGTCAGAATCTGAGGGAAGATGATGATCAAGGTGGTGCTGGTGGTTTGACTTGCCTGGCACATGCTGCCTCATATGCCTCCCTCTGGGTGCCTTGCCGCCTCAGCTAGCTGACTTGCCTGCCCTGTCTGTGCCAATAAATTGGTAGTTGGTAGGAATATCTGGCCTTTTAATTAAGGAGCTTACATCTTACAGAGGATGAAATGGAAGAAGAATATGCCATGCAGGGAAAAGTGAAACAAATTTTAGGAGAGGAAGACCACTTCTCTCTTTCTTGGGGAGCTTTTAAGTAAAAGGGCAGAAGAGAAAAGGAAATTGCCAAAGATTCGCCTGAAATAGGAGCTAAACAAGACTGAAGAGTATTTTCAGGGAGTGTTGGACCTCTCTCCACACAGAAAAGAGCTATAGAGGTCAAAGGACAACTCTGGGAACCTTAAAGCTTTCGAGGTCAATCCATGGGCCCAGAGTCATAATAATAGCTAACATTTATATATGACTTTAAAGTTTGCAAAGTCCCTTTGCAATGTCCTTTCTATTTATCCTCACAACAACCCTGGCAGGTAGGTGCTTTTACTATACTCATTTTACAGATAAGTAAACTGAGGCAGGCAGAGACTAAATGACTTGTCCAAATCATACAGCTAGGTGATCCTACACACACAGGTTTTCAACATGAATGTAAATCCCTGGGATGCCATGACCATAGTAGAGACATTGAAACTAATATCAGAGAGAGCAGAGGAAAGTCATCCTCTAACTCAGGGGTGTGGTCTTCTAGGTCCTTGCATGTGGCCTTTTGACTGAGTCCAAGTTTTACAGAACAAATCATTTTCTCAAGAGGATTTGTTCTATGAAGTTTGGATTCAAAGGGCCACACGTGAGGACCTAGAAGGCCACATGCAGCCTCGAGGCTGCAGATTTTCCACTAATCAGTTGAGATTGCCTAATCAGTCACCTAACTCTTTAAGCAAATCCTTTTTGGTCATGGTCAGAAGTACCTATTTGTTTGGTATTTTGGATTTTCAAGTTTGGGTTTCAAACTTCTAAGCTGAATTTTGCAAAAGTTCTACCTTCAGTCCATTCATGCAACCCATGGCTTTAACCATCTATCCTTCGCAACTTGGCCCTAAGGTACCTTTCTAGAGTCTTTAACCACCACCCTCTTCTTACTGCTTTTCACACACAACACTCTATCGCACATCTCTGTGCCTGGAATGTGCTCCCTCCTTGTCTCCATCTTGTACAATCCCTTGCTTCTTCCAAGCCTCAGTTCAAGTCTATGTAAAGCATTTCTGCATTCCTTGCTGATGTCTTCCCTCCATAAACTACCTCATATTCTTAATATTAATTTTTATGTTGTCTGTGTTTCTAGGTACATGCTGCCCCAATCAAATATAAATTCTGTGAGTGCAGGACTGTGTAATTTTGGTCAGCCCATTGCACAATGTTTGACACATATGGGTTATTCAATTGTTTCAGTCATGTCCTATTCTTCATGACCCCATTTGGGGTTTTCTTGGCAAGATACTGGCATGGTTTGCCATTTCTTTCTCCAGTTCATTTTATAGATGAGGAAAATAAGGCAAACAGGGTTAAGTGACTTTCCAGGATCACACAGCTAGTATCTGAGGCTGGATTTTTAACTCAGGTCCCCCTGACTTCCAGTCCAACACTTTATCCCTATGCCACCTAGCTGTCCACATCTACTTGGCACATAAGAGGTACATAAATACTCATTTATTGATTCATCAATTGATCTTTATCTTTCATCTTTTAGTCATTATCCCCAAGAATAATGTTAAGAATATATTACATGATCTATCAAGATTTACAGAGATCTTCCATCAATGATAATACTATGGATAAAGTCATATGATCATAAGATTTAACTGGAAGAGACCTTGGAGATCATCTAATTCAAGCAATTTAATTACTGATGAAGAAACTGAGTCACATAGAGGCAAAATGACTTGACCAGTGGGAATGGAGAGCAGAAAACAGTAGTGACTATGTGCCTATTAACTGCCTTGGCCCCTAGCTGTCCCTGTATCCCCCAAGCTGGATTGTGGAAGAATGAGTTGAGAATCTGCAAAAGCCCCTGCAAGGATGACAATTGATTTGAGAGCTGGGAGGAGACATAATCTTGAGCAAATTTTCTGTGTGCTTACTGCTTCTATCATCTCCTCCTAAGCTCTTCTTTTATTCATTGTTAAAGCATAATTAGAAGATAGAAAAAAGTGCCTTCAAATCTAAGTAGTTTTCTCTAATTGGCCGGAAAGTTTGTCTGACAATGGAAAATTGAAAGAATACTACAAGAGTCAAAGCCCTTTTTTAGGCTGGTAGAGTCTGATAAAAATAAACAACATGAGAAGTCTTGAAAGAAGCAAACATGTTCACTTTCAAATACATGAAAACACAAAACTGACAAACCAAGGTGGTATATCTTAAAGGTGAATTAAATACTTCAGCCAAACATCAAGTAGGCTGGATACAAATATTCTTACCAAAAATTGCTGGTTGATATAGGATTAGATATAGTGTTATCCTTCACTGTAAAGAGGAAACAATTTCCTGAGATACGGTATTTAATTTCTTAGGGGTCAGCCCCCTGTTTTCCCATAGAAAAAGCAGAGCAATCTATGCATCTGCACTGTTTACAATTTTGTAAAATGATGGGGTTAGGGGGCAGAGCCAAGATGGCAGAGTGAGAGCAGCCACTCACTTAAGCTCTAAGACAAACTCCTTCAGATACATCTAAATAGAGAATCTCAACAAATTTCAGAGTGGCAGAATCCAATAAGGGACAGAATATGGCAGATTTCCAACCCAGGACAGACTGGAAGGTCAACAGAAAGGATCTGTTGCACACAGTGTGCAGTGCATAGGCTCTACCAGTACGGACCCCAGAAGGAAACCCCAGGCAGTCTGAGGTAGTAGGAAAATTGTGGAATCTCAAATATATCACCCCAGTACAGGAGTTCAGTGAAACTGAGCAAGGGAGAACCTCAGAACCTGCAGGTAATTGCGGCAGCCACTCCTGAGACTATCAGTCCACAGATTAAATGTCTCTAAGTTATCCACTTGAACTTCTAGGAGCCAAGACAGCAGAGTGATCAGTAAATGCTCTATCCCCTCCTCTTGTTGACCTTGAAAAACCCACAAAGTATTTCCATAGGAAAAATCCTGGAACAGTGGGATCAATTGAAGGGGTAAAAAGTCTCTTAGCCTGTGAGGCTAGCAAAATCACAAAGGGGGGAGGTCCCTCTTGCTGTGGCTGAAGGGGACCAGTGCAGAACTGGAGCTGTCCCAAACAGCCCCACCTCAGCAAACCAGGAGGAAATCCTGAGCCCCAGGCAGGTAAGTACATAATTGCCAACACCAAGACGCTGGGCATGCCTTAGCACAGTCAGGGGAATTGGGAAGACACTAGTGTAAAGGGGGTTCACCAGCCAACGAGCCTGCCTGTGCTCAGGAGAGGAGACCTCCTGTGGTCAACCACCCCCTCTCCCATACTTAACGCAGCTAGCTCCAGGGTAAATCCGAGAAACTCAGAAAGACTTCACCTGGTCTCTGCTTTGGCACACCAGCCAGGTCAACACCAGGTGAGCTACAGCATTCTAGCTTCGCTGAAAGAACCAGAGGCCACAATACACAAAGTCTCAAATTTTAAGCACAAGAACTATGGGACAGAGTCCCCTATGCCCCAGAAGCAGAGATCCCCTTTAAAAGCCAGGAAAAGGGTGATCACCAAGAGCAAGAAGCAAATCAGAAAAGACCATAGAATCTTTCTATGGAGAAAAGGACTAAAACATGAATACCAAAGAGGTCAGCATTGAGACTGAACTCCCATCTGAAACTTCAGAAGGGAATATGAACTGGTCTCAAGCCCAAAGAGCATTTTTGGAAGAGCACAAGAAGGATTTTAAAAGCCAAATTAGGGAAGTAGAAGAAAAACTGGCCAATGATTTTAAAAATATGAAAAAAGAAATCACAGATGAATTTAAGAGGAAAATTGGACTAATGGAAAAGGAAGCATAAAACCTGATTGAGAAAATTGGACAAATGGAAAAGGAAGTACAAAAACTAACTGGAGAAAATAACTCATTCAAAAGAACAATTGGACAGCTGGAAAAAGAGATGCAGAAGTTAACTGAAGAAAACAATTTGATAAAAATTACAATTGAGCAAGTAGAAGCTAATGACTCTATGAGGTATCAAGAATCAGTGAAACAGATCTAAAGAATGAAAAGATAGAAAAAATGTAAAATATTTCATTGGAAAAGCAACTGACCTGGAAAATAGATCCAGGAGAGAACATCTAAGAATTATTGGTCTACCAGAAAGACATGATGAAAAAAGACCCTGGACAATATCTTCCAAGAAATCAAGGAAAACTGCGCAGAGGTCCTAGATACAGTGGGCAAAATAGTCATCGAAAGAATCCATTGTCCACCTCCTGAAAGGGATCCCAAACTGAAAATATCAAGGAATATCATTGCCAAATTCCAGAAGTATCAAGTGAAGGAGAAAATACTGCACGTAACCAGAAAGAAACAATTCAAATATCAAGGAGCTACAGTCAGGATCACACAGGACCTTTCAGCTTGTACATTAAAGATCGGAGGGATTGGAGTATAATATTCTGTAAGACAAAGGAGTTGAGACTACAACCAAAAATTAATTACCCAGAAAAATTGAGCATAATATTTCAGGCAAGGAGATGGACATTCAATGAAATAAGGGATTTTCAGACTTCCTGAGGAAAAAGTCAGAGCTCAATAGAAAATCTGATCTTCAAACTCAAGTCTAAAGAGAGGTATACAAAGGCAAACAGGGGGGAAAAAAAACTTGTTATTCAATATCAACAAACTGCTTAAGGGAAGATAATACCTGTTAATCTTGACAATTGTATATTTATTATGATGTATAAAAGGGATATACATAGATGGAGGGAGTGGGTATAAATTAAATGATGTGATGACAAAAATGTGATTTAAGGGTGCAAAAGGATTGCAATGGGAGATATGAAAAAGAGGAGGCAGAAAAAGGTAAATTACATCACAGGAAGAGGCACAAAAATATATTACAGTAGAGGGAAAGAGGGGAGAGAGATGAGCATTGTTGGAGATTTGCTGTCATTTGATTTGGTTCAAGGAGGGAACAACAAACTCAGTTAAGTATAGAAATCTAACCAGCTCTATAGGCATTAGGAGGAGAAAAGGGAAAGAAAAGGAGGGGAGGTTAAAAGGGAGGGAAGAAGTAGTAAGGGAAAAGGGAAGTAAAAGGGAGTGGGGCTGAAAGAAGGGAGGGAAGACAGAGGGAGGCAGTGATCAAAAATTAAGACTCTATTATGGAGGGGAAGGGAAGAGGGAGAACTAAAAGCATAAAAGGGGGAAAGAAGATGGAGGGAAAGACACAGATAGTAATCATAACTGTGAATGTGAATAGGATGAACTCTCCCATAAAACCAAGATGGATAGTAGAATGGATTAAAAACCACAATCCAACATTATGTTGTTTACAAGAAACACATTTGAAACAGGAGCATACACACAGGGTTAAAGGTAAAAGTTTGGAGCAGAATATATTGTGCTTCAGCTGATATAAAAAAAGCAGATGCAGCAATCATGATCTCAGACAAGCAAAAGCAGAAAGAGATCTAATCAAAAGAGATAAGGAAGGAAACTATATCCTGCTAAAAGGCACCACAGACAATGAAGCAATTTCATTACTAAACATATATGCTTCAATTGCTATAGCATCCAGATTCTTAGAGGAGAAGTTAAGGAGTTACATGAAGAAACAGACAGCAAAATTATACTAGTGGGGGACCTCAACCTACCCCTCTCTGAACTTGATAAATCTAACCTCAAAATAAACAAGAAAGAAGTTAAAGAGGTGAATAAAAGTCTGGATAAAGTAGATATGATAGATGTCTGGAAAAAAATGAATGGGGATAGAAAGGAATATACCTTTTTCTCAGTGGTACATGGCAAATTGACCATGCACTAGGGCATAAAAACCTCACAATCCAGTGCACAAAGGCAGAGATAGTCAATTCATCCTTCTCAGATCATAATGCAATAAAAATTATATGTAATCAAAGGCCATGGACAAATAAACCAAAAATTAATTGGAAACTAAATAATCTAATCCTAAAGAATGAGTGAGTTAAACAACAAATGGTAGAAAGAATCAACAACTTCATTTAAGAGAACGACAATAATGAGACAACCCTACCAAAACTTATGGGACACTGCAAAAGCAGTTCTTAGGGGAAGTTTTATATCATTGAATGCCTATGTGAATAAAATACAGAAAGAGATCAATGAATTGGGCATGACTAGAAAAAGAACCAATTGAAAATCCGCAAGTAAATATCATATTAGAAATACTGAAAACCAGGGAGGAGCCAAGATGACAGAGTAGATAGACTCATGTATGCTAGCTCCGAACACACAGCCCATATATTTTCTCTAAAAAGAACTCCCCACAAATTCTGGAGCAGAGTAAGCTGAGCACCAATGCACTGGAGGAGATTTCCGTTCCAGAGAGCCCGGGAAAGCCATCCCCAGGGGTCTGTCATGCTCCGGACAGCAGAGCCCACCCCTGAGCTGCCCTGGCCACACTGCCGAGAGGAGCAGATCTGAGCAGGCTTCAGGGACAGAACCTCCAGCGGCCGCGAAGGTCCCTCCACCCACAGGCGCTACAGGTCAGTGAGAGAGACTTCTGAGCTGGCCGAGAGGGGAGCGGGGTGCCTCCGTGACTCAGGCCCCCTTGGGAGGCAGCGGCAGAGGTAGCGGCAGAGGCAGCAGTGGCGGCCTGGAACTCCCGAAGCAGCAGGCAGGAGCTCAGGGCCATTACTGAAGGTCTCTGCATAAAGCCCCTGAGGGAACTGAGCCTGGGAGGAGGCCCTGCCCCCACCCAAACACCAGAACTTAAGCTCACACTGAATAGCAGCCATGCCCGCCACTGAAAGCCCTGAGGCTGGGCAGCAGCATTTGAATCTCAGACCCTAAGCACTAGCTGGGCGGATCTAGGAGGAGGTGCAGAGGAATCTCAGAAGTCAAGTAACTGGCTGGGAAAATGCCCAGAAAAAGGAAGAAAAATAAGACCATAGAAAGCTACTTTCTTGGGGGACAGATGTTCCCACCTTTCATTTCTGATGATGAGGAACAATTCTTACCATCAGGGAAAGACGTGGAGGTCAGGGCTTCTGTATCCCAGACATCCGAGGTGGATGTCCGGTGGGCTCAGGCCATGGAAGAACTCAGAAAGGATTTTGAAAATCAAGTTAGACAGGTGGAGGAAAAACTGGGAAGAGAAATGAGAGAGAAGCAAGAAAAGCATGAAAAATGGGTCAATACCTTGGTAAAGGAGACCCAAAAAAATGCTGAAGAAAATAATACCTTGAAAAATAGGCTCACTCAATTGGCAAAAGAGGTTCAAAAAGCCAATGAGGAGAAGAATGCTTTCAAAAGCAGAATTAGCCAAATGGAAAAAGAGGTTCACAAGCTCACTGAAGAAAATAGTTCTCTCAAAATTAGAATGGAACAGATGGAGGCTAATGACTTTCTGAGAAACCAGGAAATCACAAAACAAAACCAAAAGATTGAAAAAATGGAAGAGAATGTGAAATATCTCATTGGAAAAACAACTGACCTGGAAAATAGATCCAGGAGAGACAATTTAAAAATTATGGGACTACCTGAAAGTCATGATCAAAAAAAGAACCTAGACATCATCTTTCATGAAATTATCAAGGAAAACTGCCCTGATATTCTAGAACCAGAGGGCAAAATGAGTATTGAAGGAATCCATCAATCACCATCTGAAAGAGATCCAAAAAGAGAAACTCCTAGGAACATTGTGGCCAAATTCCAGAATTCCCAGGTCAAGGAGAAAATATTGCAAGCAGCTAGAAAGAAACAATTCCAGTATTGTGGAAGTACAATCAGGATAACATAAGATCTAGCAGCTTCTACATTAAGGGATTGAAGGGTGTGGAATAGGATATTCCAGAAGGAACTAGGACTAAAACCAAGAATCACCTGCCCAGCAAAACTGAGTACAATGCTTCAGGGGAAAATATGGTCTTTCAATGAAACAGAGGACTTTCAAGCATTCTTGATGAAAAGACCAGAGCTGAAAAGAAAATGTGACTTTCAAACACAAGAATAAGAAGAAGCATGAAAAAGTAAACAGCAAAGAGAGTCAAAAAAAATACTGAAAACCAAAGGAGAGATTAATAAAACTGAAATTAAGAAAATTATTGAACTAATAAATAAAACTATGAGTTGGTTTTATGAAAACCCCAATAAAATTAATAAACCTTTGGTCAATTTGATTTAAAAAAAGAAAGAAGAAACCAAATTACCAATATCAAAAACGAAAAGGATGAACTTACCTCCAATGAGGAAGAAATTAAAACAATACTTAGAAACTACTTTGCCCAAATGTATGCCCATAAATTTGACAATCTAAATGAGAGGAATGTTTATTTTAAAAAATATAGATTGCCCAGATTAACAGGAGAGGAAATTGAATACTTAACCCCACCTCAGAAAAGAAAATTGAACAAGCCATCAATGAACTCCCTAGCAAAAAATCTCCAGGGCCAGATGGATTTACACTTGAATTCTATCAAACATTTAAAGGTTAATCCCAATACTATATGGACTATTTGGGAAAATTGGTGAAGAAAGAGTCCTACTAAATTCTTTTAATGATCCAAATATGGTTCTGATACCTAAACCAGGAAGAGCCAAAACAGAGAAAGAAAATTATAGACCAATTTCTCTAATGAATTTAGATGCAAAATTTTTAAATAAGATATTAGCAAAAAAGTATACAACAACTTATCACAAGAATAATAAATTATGATCAGGTAGGATTTATACCAGGAATGCAGGACTGGTTCAATATTAGGAAAACTATCAGCATTATTGATCATATCAACAACAAAACTAATAGAATCCATATGATTGTTTCAACAGAGGCAGAAAAAGCTTTTGACAAAACACAACACCCATTCCTATTGAAAACACTGGAGAGCATAGGAATAAATGTAACTTTTCATAAAATAATAAGCAGTATCTACCTTAAACCATCAATAAACATTATATGTAATGGGGAAAAGCTGGATGCATTTCCAATAAGATCAGGAGTGAAACAAGGATGTACATTCATCACCACTGTTATTCAAAATAGTACTAGAAATATTAGCTTTAGCAATAAGAAAAAGAAATTGAAGGAATAAGAATAGACAAAGAAGAAACTAAGTTATCACTCTGCAGATGATATGTTGATATACTTAGAGAATCCCAGAGAATCAAGTAAAAAACTACTTGAAATAATAAACAACTTTGACAAAGTTGCAGGTTACAGAATAAACCCACATAAGTCATCTGCATTTCTAGATATTGCTAAAAAAGCCCAACAGCAAGAGATAGAAAGAGAAATCCCATTTAAGCTATGATAGACACTATAAAATACCTGGGAGTCTACCTGCCAAAGCAAACCCAGGGACTATATGAACACAATTGCAAATCACTTTTCACAGAAATAAAGTCAGATCTAAGTAAGTGGAAAAACATCAGTTACTCATGGGTAGGCTGAGCTAATATAATAAAAATGACAATCCTACCTAAATGAATTTCCTTATTCAATGCCATATCAATCAAACTACTAGATAATTATTTTCTTGAGCTAGAAAAAATAATATCAAAATTCATCTGGAAGAACAAAATTCCAGAATATCAAGGGAACTAATGAAAAGAAATGGTAGGGAAGGTGGCCTAACCCTACCAGATCTCAAATTGTATTATAAAGCAACAAAACTACTTGGTATGGGCTAAGAAACAGAGGGAATAGGTTAGGTCCCAGTGGAATAGGTTAGGTATTCAAGACACAGTATTCAATGAATATAGCAATCTATTGTTTGATAAACCCAAGGACCCCAGCTTCTGGGGTAAGGACTCATTATTTGACAAAAATTTCTGGGAGAACTAGATAACAGTGATAACAGATAACTGGGCATAGATTCTGACATTGTACATAAGAATAAAGTCCAAATGGTTACATGATCCAGGTAAAAAGACTGATACTGCAAAGAAATTAGGGGAGCAAGGAATAGTGTTTTTGTCAGATTTATGGAGAAATTTTTGACTAAACAAGGGACAGAGAACATTATGTAGTGCAAAATGGATAATTTTGATTATATTAAGTCAAAAAGTTTTTGCACAAACAGACCTAATGTAACCAAGATTAGGAGAGAAGCAGAAAATTGGGAAAGAATTTTGTAACTAGTATCTGTGATAAAGGCCTCGTTTGTAGAATATATAAAGAATTTAGTCAAATGTACAAGAACACAAGTCACCCCCAACTGATAAATGGTCAAAGGATATGAACAGGGAGTTTTCAGAGGAAGAAATTAAAGCTATCTATAATCATATGAAAAAATATATATCATACATATATTATATATAATCACTATTGATTAGAGAGATGCAAATCAAAACAGCTCTGAGGTACCACATCACACCTATCAGATTGGCTGCTCATGAGGATCAATAACCTCCTCCATCCCTTTTCCTGACCTGTCAGATGAATTCCATAGCTTTTAAGCCTAAACACTTTGACTTTTCTTAACCCAATTTTAAAAATCTTTTATTTTTATTGGGTTAAATGTATTTCCCTTTGATCCTAATCAACTTCGAGCCTTTCAACAGATGTAGTTTCCTACATGAGATGATTTATAATGAGGAAATTGCTCTCTGATCTGTAAAACACAGTATATCAAATCTTGGGGGATTAATAATATATAATAATTCTCATCTACATATGTAAGGCACTTTACATTTGTTATCTCATGATTCTCACCGCAATTCAATGAACTTGATGTTATTACTATCACCATTTTACAGGTGAGAAAACTGAGACTTCAGGAGAATGACTTGACCAGGGTGATAGAAGACATTAAGTGTGAGGCAGGATTCAAATTCAGATCCTCCTGATTCCCAATCCAACACTATTCATTAGGCCACCTAGTGGTTAATAAAAGAGATTGTGAGGTTAACTGACTTGTTCACATTGACTCAGTCTGTAAACTTCAGAAATTCAAACCCAGGTCTTCCCATTCCAAACTGAGGATTCTTTCCACACCGCTCTAAATTCTAAACCATGCCCTGACAGGTGGGGCCATATCCCTTTTTCTTTACCTATTTATAACTTTTATGTCAACCTATTCATAGTATTAAGCTTGTTACATTAAACAATTACAATGAATTTTCCTGCCATGTGATTTCCTCTTAGGATGTTATCAAGCTAGCCATCAACATTGCTTTCAAGACACCCATCCATCTGGGATTGATTAATTCTGAGTCACACGCTGCGTTGAGGAAGGGAGTTGTGTTAAATTACTTTAGAAGGCCTCTTTCCCTACTAAATATATCCTTCTAGATTAACTGGTTCACAGGTTTAAAAGCTCTCTCCACTGAGGTTACATCTGCGTCTAAATTTGAATTGGAGAACTAAGGAATAATCTATAGCCAAATAATCTATTCCACAATTTTCTTCACTTCACACATGCCTCAGTAGTCAGGATGAGAACTCTATTAAAAGATGTAATAGTCTTAAAACACTTTGTAGATAGGAGCAACGAGGCTGGGAGATGGTTAATTAGCCAACTCATTAATTCATCTCCCTATACATCTACGGTCAACAAGCATTCATTAAGCTATAATGTTCAGTGTCCCTATGTCATTTCTCCTGTTCAAGAAGTACCAGCAGCTTCTGATCTCTAGGTAAAATACAATTTCTTTCTTTGGTCTTTAAAGCCCTCCACAGTCTGTCTCCCTTGTCTTTCCAGACTTATTGCATGTAATCCTCTTTACAGACTTTTTTTTCAGCCAGACTGGTTTGCTAGTTGTGCCCTGCTTTTGTACAGGCTGTCCCCAACACCTGAGATGCAATTCCTCTTCCTTCTTCCATTCATAGAATTCTGTCTTGTCGTTCAGTCTCGTCCGACTTTTTGTGACCCTGTTTGGGGTTGGTTTATTGCTGACATTTAACAGATGAAGAAACTGAGGCAAACAGGGTTAAGTGACTTGCCCAGGGTCACACAGCTAGTAAGAATCGGAGGCCAGATTTGAACTCAGGAAGATGAGTCTTCCTGACTCCAGGCCCAGGCCCTGACTGGGCCTAAATGCCTAACTGCTTTCTTCAAAGATCAGCTCAGGAACCGAAGCCTCCAGTGGCTTGTGGGCAAAATGCTTTCTTTGTACACTTACGTCTTTGTATGTCCTTTGTACTTCATTTTTTTAGTGCATTCTTCATCCTCAATGCCATGTGAGTTCCCTGAGGGCAAGGATTGTTTAGTTTTTAATCTTCTGTATCCCCAGATCCTGGCAGTGTCTGGCATGTGATAGTTACCTAATATATGATTGTTGCATTAATCAATAAATTAGTTAATTAATGTAAAACACTGTGCTAGGTCCTAGGGTTACAAAGACTGAAAAAAGAAACTGAATAACTTTAACTAGCCCCCAGCTTACTATCCACTAAAAATTCTTAAGGATGACAGCCACCCACCCCACCCTGCCATGAGCCCACCTCTTACTTACTGATGCTTAGTGCTGGGTGACCTTTGAGATTCTGTAAAATGAGGAGATTTAACTAGAATACTTTGAAGGTCATCCCTTCATCCTAAATTACCAATCTATTGTTTGAGGATGGTATGTACATGTGTATTATTATTATGTGTGTATGAATGTATATTATATTATATATATTATTGTGTACATATAATGTATGTTGTGTAGGTGTATAAATGTATGTGCATATATGTTGTATTATGTAGGTATATGAATGTATATGCATCATGTGTCTATATGCATGTGTATTATTGTATCCAAACATTGTGTTGTGTGTGTGTGTGTGTATATATATGTGTGTGTGTGTGTGTATATATACACACACATATATATCCATATACATGTTATATGTGCATGTGTATTGGTGTGTATATATGTAGATGGAAACAGCCTTCAGCATGCATGGATCTCACCTACACTTTGAGCCTCTCACATGTTATGCATGCTTCCTCCCTCCCTCCCTCCTTCCCCTCTTTCCATATATATAAGATAGATAGATAGATGTATATGTGTATATATGTATATATACATTTATGTATATATACATACACACATCTATGTAGTAAGAAACACGGCTCTGAAGTCAGAGATTCTATATTCAAATTTTGTTTCTGATAATAACTGCCTCTGTGACCTTAGTCAAGTCCCTTAACTTCATCAGGTTCTTCACTGGTACAATTAGAGGATCAAACTAGATGCCTTCCAGATTATCTCCAACACTACCAATGATCTGATGTGTCACTGGAATTAACCCAAACATATGCTCAGTGCCATCATCCCTGTTTACATATGATAATTTTTCACACATTTATGTTTGATTCAGGTCCCTTAATTTGACCTCACGTGATAGACCCTTTCCCTTTAGTTCTCTTACTAATGTCCTATTATAGAGCTCACTTTTCAGAGAAAAGGAAGCTTGTTTTTGTGTTGTTTGCATTTCAATTAACTTCAAGGAGTGAAAATAAAGGAGACATCAACTCACTCCCATTAAATGCTCCCAATATCTCTTCAAGTAAGCCCTTCCAGCACTTGCACTGTTCCTGGAAGGCTCTTAATAAATGTTAATTGACTGACAAAATTGCAACAAAGCTCAGCAACCTCTTTCCTCCCCTTTTTTGGTGGGCATAGGAGCGGGAGGAGGCAGTTTAGAGAAACTGAAACCTTGTTTTGGAGACTGAGCCCCTGGCTGCCTCACTCAGGCTGCCCATACTGTACCACCCATGGTTCGATCACAGTGCTGATCAGCATGGAAGCTTTAACCGCCTCCATTTCTAACCGTGGCTGATTCACCTTTCCTTAAGCACCCTAATGCTCCCTCCCAAGGGCTCACAATATTGATGCCAGATTTTGTGTGAACACCAGATAGGCTTTAAACCTTTCGGAGCTCAGGAATTCCAAGGCTGAGCAAATCATTCAAGCCTCAATCTCCTCTGTAGCTAGAAATACCAGGGTGTGCCACCTCACCTGGTAAGGGAAACTGAGTCTTAAAAGATTTCAGAAGAGGAAGTCAAACAGCAAGGCAGTCAGGAAGCTTTGGGTTTAAGCCCAGGTATCCAGACTCCCAGTTCAGTGGGACTACCCAGACTACCATCAGTGAAAAGATTCATTGTTTATTTCTTCCACATGTGAAAGTCTTGTTAGGCAGCCTTGCAAAGAGGCTTCCGGGCAGTCAGCCACATGTCCAGCAGCCTCATGAAAGAAAGCAAGAAAGATGGTGGTCCCTGAATGCCTTGCTTTGTGTGTTTCCAAGCACAAACTGTATCAGAGCCAAATGGTAGAGAAGGTGTTGCTCAGTGTGGAAGGGACGGAATTGATCAACTTCAGCAGGTTTGCATTTGCCAGTTGCTGACCATGAAAATTATACTTTTTTTCGTAAATTTCCTAGAGGGAGCAAATTAATTCCCCTCGAATGCTTGGTCTTGCATAATAGCTGCTTGTATAAGCCACTCTTTCTTTTTCTTCCTCCCCTTGGGATCGCATTAAGCATCAGCCAGAAGGCAGGCTTTGTGTTCCTAGACTGCAAGTCACCCTGCTGTATGTTGTTGATTGGATCACTTAATCTCTAGATTTGGGGTAATAATATCATGTCTGTCTCACAGGGGATGCTGTGAGCAGTGATGACCTTTAGCAAAATGGTGAACTGGGAAAACGCATATTGCATTCATCTTTCCATCACAGGGCTCCTCCCTTTCACTGTCCCTCACAACCAGGGTCTTCTGATGACCCTTTAATGTTGAGGGCTGAGCCATGTCTGGCTCTGTCTCTCTTATGACTCTAACCTGGATTATCCTTAGCCCTGAGTCCCTCCTGCTTTCGGTCACTCTCCCCATGCTCCTGGGTGTCCCCATTTCGATACTATACTGGCTAGGAGCCTCCTTCCATTCCAGGCCCTTTTCTCCACCATTCTTCTCCATCAAAATTTACCCATTTTTTGTTCCAGTTTTTCATGGCCTGACTCTCAGAAAAGTAACCAAAAATAGCCTAGTGTTACCTTATACGCAGGACATTTGAATCTGGGCCTTATGGACTATAATTTTGGATTTTAGGACAAGCGGTAAGGTTGATATTTTTGGTCAAAGGCGACTTCTCCAGTTCTAAAATCACACCACATATGACTCTTACTTATAAAGCAGTGAGTCAAAAGTAGTTTGACATCATTTTTGACGAAAAGAAATTTTATGCTTTACAATATAATTGCACATGCGTAACCTGTATCGGATTGCTTACCGTATCAGGGATGAGGGAGAGATAGAATTTGGAACTCAAAACTTCAAATAAATAAATAAACAATGAATTTTTAAAATTGTTTTTACATGTAATTGGGGGAAAATATTTTTAAAAGAAATTTTAGAAATACAACCAACTGCAACAAGTCCATCAGTTTTGCCACTTATTAGCTTTTCTAGTTGTTTTGGAATAGGTTGTTAAGTATGTGTATGTGAGAGAAAAACATATTCACTGACAGATCGATATGGGATTGTTAAGGAAAGTTAAACATGTTGGGGGAATACCACTGTGCTTTTAAAAATGATTCTGTAGACCCCTGGGTACCTTGAGGCTGCCATCAGAGACAGAATTGCAGATAAGATGGCTTAAGGAAAGGTATATGGCTGTATATTAATTTAACCCCTCAAGCCTCAGTTTCTCTGTCCTTAGAGTGAAGATAATAATAATAGCATCTACCTTACAGGATTATTGTGAAGAGTAAATGATGCAATGTAAATATGTGCTTCTTTCAAACTTTAAAGCGCTATATTTGTCAACTAACATTGTCAGCTATTTCTTTTTTCTAGCTAGCTAGCACTCACTAGACAGTTAGGTGGCTCATTGGATAGAGAGAGCTGGGCCTAGAGTCAGGAAGACCCAAATTCAAATCCAGCCTAAGACACTAGCTGTGTGACCCTGGGCAAGTCACTTAACATCAATTTGCCTTAATCTACAGCTGACTTTTCACAATTGCCTGTGTGACCCCAACATATATACTCTGTGTACAAAATGATTTACTGAACACACAGCAGCATCTCTCAGCTAGTCCTTTCCTTAGGGATGCAGTGACACACTGGAAGGCAGTCATAAGAGCAGTGTCTAACCAGGGCCAGTTTTGGGGCTCGGTCAGCTTGAGAATCAAAGGGAAAGCAGAAATCATTTCAACTCTAATGAGAACAAAAAGATGAAGGTGATCTCTAATACAAAACAACTCTCTGCAGTTGTTGAGAGAGGCCTGAGAAGGCTGATTTCTGAAGTTTCATTTCCTGCTCTATAGTCAGCAGATGCTCATCTAAGAAGATACTGCTTTTAGCTACATAAAAAAGTGACTAGGTGGTATGGTGGATAGAGCACTGGACCTGGAGTTAGGGGCCCAAGTTAAAAGAGGGCCTCAGACACATACTAACTTTGACCCTGGGCAAGTCAATTAATCCCATTTGCCTCAGTTTCCTCATCTGTAAAATGATCTGGAGAAGGAAATGGCAAAACACCCCAGTATCTCACAAAAAATAGAATGCAACTGAAACAACTGAATAAAAACAACACAAGAAAAAGCTGGGGTTTTGGAAATTACTTTTCTATGGTGTGACTAAATAGTCCTTCTCTGGTATCCCTTTGTGGACTGGAAGAAACCCTGGGTGCTTTAAGAAAAAAGTATTATATGGATGCCTTTTTTTTTAACATCAGCTATATCTCTACTACAGAAATGAGTCCTTAACAGAAAAATAATCATTAAAAACCAACCACCACAGTGACTACATCTGACAGTCTAGGGAACATTCCATACCCGTATTATCCCCACCTTTTTACTGAAAAGAAGGAAGTGTTTCTAAATCTCTTCTCCATGGCCAAGATTTGAGCCTAAGATGACGGTTCCTGAATACAACTATACCACTCCTCTTACTGAACTGTGGTTGTATATTTCTTTTATGTAATGTACTTTTGTAATGTACTTTTATGTAATCTGTATGTGTCCTTTGCCCTAAACCCTTCTTCTCTTCTATCCTCTCTCCATGCTCATTATTGACTCAGGTAAAGCCTTATACTTTCCCTTGTATGAGCTAAAATTCTTTTAGCATCACTGGCCAGTCTGCCTCTTCAGAGAAAGCCTTAGGAAAGCCAAAAAGTAGCATAATGGACTGAGATGGCCACCAAGATAGTGTTTGGGGGCTACAGTAATACATAAAGACAATATCATAGGGGTAGAGGGTATGGGATCTCTCTCAGGGGAGAGAATGCCTATATTGATGAAACCAGAGATCCAGTTAAACCATAGAACCATAGAGCTAGAACTTGAAGGACCTCAGTGGTCATTTAGCCCAATTCCTTCCTTTTTCTTACTTTAATTTTTTTCAATTAATGAAAATATTTTGTCTTTCCTTTCTACCTCCCCCACATCCACAGCTGGGGCAGAGCAGAAATGAGGTACAGAGAAAGAAAAGAGAAAATCTTGTAACAAATATGATAATCAAACAAAACATGGTCCATGTCTAAAACGATCCCTTCATTCTACAGATAGGTCACTTAGGTGGTATGGTGGATAGAACAGTGGGTCTGGAGTCAAGAAGACCTGAGTTCCAATCTGGCCTCTCACATACTTTTACTAGTTGTGTGACCCAGGGCAAGTCATTTCACTCTGTTTGCCTCAGTTTCCTTATCTGTAAAATGAGCTGTAGAAGGAAATGGAAAATCATTCCACTATCTCTGCCAACAAAACTCCAGATGGGAGTATGAAGAGCCAGACACTACCAAACAACGACAACCTTTTCATTTTTACAGATGAGGAAACAAAATCTGAAAGTTTGGTTAAGAATTGCTCAAGACTGCACAGTGGCAAAGAAGTATTAAACTCTGATAGTCTGTTCAGGATTCTTTCTGTGGCACAACACTAGGATCTTTGTTTGTTCGGGGGGGTGGGGGGGGAGAAGGGGACTTTCGACACTGGGCCTCCCTATCTTGCCCAGGCTAGAAGTACATCAGCTACTTACAGGTCCAATCCTACTACTGATTCATTCAAGAGTTTTAAGCTACTTTGCTTTTATGTGGCCCAGTTAACCCCTCCTTAGACAGCCTGATAGACTCTACCACCACCATCCTGAGGTTCTACTATATTGGTGTTGGACTTAGTGCAGATCCAATTGGCTTTAGCCCATGGCAACTCAGAAATCCAGAGCTCAAAAGATCCATCAGTCCCAACCTTCTCAGTAAGGGGAATTCTAGATGTTCACCACCACATTTAGACATCATGTCCTCGATGAAGAAAAATACCTAAATGGGGTAAATAATGAAACATGGAAATGTGCTGATTCCAGAAATAGAGCTATGCTTTGGGTGATAGGGTTTGAAGATGGGGGTGGGGGGGAATCCTCACATGCAGCACAATATAACTGTAGGAATAATTTTTAAAGCATAAGCCATTTATAATTAAAATGTAGATTGTTCTGTGTAAAATGACATGAAAATTTGGTTATAGTAACAAGATAACTCAAATTCTAAATTCTTACTAAAACATTCTCATGTTAGTCAACTGAGTTTCATTTCATTTCACACCAAGAAATTAATCCTCTCTGCCTTAATGGAAATAGTGGGGGGTATTATGATCAAAGCAACATAAATCAGTCATCCTGCCTTGCAGCTATGCATAATCCACTGATACAAAAATAGTTCTCAGAAAATATTGGAGATTTTAGAATGATTGGAAATAGCAACAGTTCAAGACAGAAGCAGCTACATTGGAGGAGAACTCAAATCATCTTTGATGGAACTTGGGCAGAAGAAAAGGACATTTCCAAACTATCAATGAGTTATTCCTCCATTCCTTCAATTTTGCGTCCAGTTTAAGTGTTGTGGGCTTTGAAATTTAAAGAGAACTTTAAGAATTTATAAGGTCTGCTATTATCATATGACGTTGGGGATATAGTGCTGATCTTTTTTTCTTTTCTTTTAAATAGTCTAATTTCCCTGATAGGAGCTGAGGAATGGATCAGGGAAACGTGTTCTTAGTTGGCTAGGGGAGTGTGTTATGAAGAGAATAAGTTTGATATCTTCTTTACTCCCTTAAAGCAATACTGTGGTCTGTGGGGCTTCATGACCCAATTGATAGAGATACTGACATCTCTGATTTTAATATGCTGAGGGAAAAAGAGGAGGGAAGGAGGGAGAAAGGGGAAAGGGGAGAGAGAGAGAGGAGGAGAGAGAGACAAAGTATGAAAGAGAGAGAGAGAGAGACAGAGACAGAGACAGAGAGACAGAGAGAGAGAGAGAGCTAAAGAGAAAAGACAGTGTTTTCAAGGACTCAGCTTTCCTAGAACTTAAAATATGGATTCATCATCCATCACTGCCTTCTTGGTGTCCCCTGTGCCCAAGGCATAGGAAGTTCTGCAGCATTCCTGGCACAGATGATTGCCTTGGACACATACATGACACAAGGGAACACAGATTCACAGAAAGAAAACCACCTAGGAACACCAAAATTACACCTCCCTCCCCATCCCCATCTCTCTATCTCTCCCTGTGTCTCTCTGTGTATCTCTCTGTCTCTCTCTCTCTGAGTGTCTCTGTGTCTCTGTCTCTGTTTCTGTCTCTCCATCTCTCCTAGGTAAAATAAATTCTGTATTAGTGATATGGTTGGTCTTCTTTCAAATACCAGTAGAGAAGTCTTGCTTCTCACTGTTTTTATTTGCTAGCTGAAAGGCAAGGTGTGAGAGAGATGTTGCTCTCCTTGGATTACTGACAACAGTCACCATCTTCCATCCCAGGAGTTCAATTCCTTTGCTCCCTTTACTGTGGTGATAATAATTCCCTGCCTGTATTCTTGTATGCTACAGTTATACCTCTACTAACAAATGAGTAAGTGATCGGTTCTGGATCTGAAACACTTGTTTACTCTCTGAAATTAGAGACTGTATTGAAATAGTTCAATTCCTTTTCATTTACATCATAGGATGGACCTAATTACATCTTTCCAAGATTAAAAAAAGGAAAAAAAGTGACCTGTTGGTTGAGGCCGGGGAACCATATATTGAGGTTTGGGGTGGTTGGGATCCCAAAATACCAACATACCCTGCCTGAATGAATTCGACCCAAGCCTTCTTTCAGTCAAAGTAAAACAAAGTTTATTAAAGATCCTCCATATTGAGTTGACTCTTAAGAAATCTTACTATTTGTGATGCTTGTATTAATAAGCAGGCCAGATAGAATCTGAACTAGACGAAATCTGAGTCAGGCTGAATCTGAACACCTTCATGGAGACAAGAAGGATCTTATACGCAGAAAGACTGTGAGAAGGATCTGAGGAGTGGTCTAGGAGTCTGGAGTAATGGGCAGAGAGGTTTAGGGAAGGTCTTGAGGAGGAGTCAGAACCAAAAGTGTGGCATTTCGATGTGATCAAGGGAGGGAAACAAATGGAAGTAATCGGGAAATAACAAATAATGGTTATGTTTGTCCTTCGTTTGCAAAGGAGGACCATGACATTAGAGAAATGATGACATAACTTGCACTTGGCTTTGTTTTGAATGAGGAAGGCTGTGCAAGGTCACCAGCCTCTCTTCTCCTCCAGAGCCATCTGGATCCAGTGACAGATATTCATCAGGATGACTGGAGATGGCTCAGGGTACAATGTGAGACCTTGGCCTTTTAGCCTAAGGCCTTTTCAGGTGCTCACTTAAAGTGAGGTAATACCCTTTCAGTGAATAGGCCTCTTTAAAAAGTAGTCAGAGGGATGGTCCCTTTAAATAGAAAAAAAAAAAGTAAATAAATAAATCATGCTTGGAGGGGCAGGAACCTCAGGGTTGATGTTTCAAAGAGAAACAGTTACAATTGACATTCACTCTAAGCCAGGAGGGTCCAAAAAACAGCCATTGAGTGGAGCTTGGGCAAGGACCCATTTTGTTCAATCTATGGACTTCAGAGTGCACTGGGTCTAAGATTTCAGGGAAGACAAGGAAGAAAGGAAGAGAAGGAGGGAGGGAGGGAGAGAGAGAGAGAGAGAGAGAGAGAGAGAGAGAGAGAGAGAGAGAGAGAGGGAGAGAGAGAGGGAGAGAGGGAGGGAGGGAAGGAAGGAAGGAAGGAAGGAAGGAAGGAAGGAAGGAAGGAAGGAAGGAAGGAAGGAAGGAAGGAAGGAAGGAAGGAAGAAAAGATTCTTTCTAACAGACAATGGAGGGTTAGGGTGAGAAGCAGGTGGGGCAATCCAGAGGTAACAGACAATGGAGGACCAGGCTAAGTTAAGGGTAACAGATTTGTGATGAAAAGCCAGATTAAGTGGGAAAATTCTAGGAGAGTTCAAGGAGATTCCCAGAGTCTGGACTCCATCATGCCTAGGGTCACACAGCTAGCATGTGTCAAATGAAGGGTTTAAATGTGAGCTTTCCTGATTTTGAAACCAGTGCTCTCTCTGCTATGCCAGGCTGTCTCACAATCAGGAAAGCCCTGGGTTCAAATCCTACATTTGACCCTGGGAGAGTCACTTAATCTCCTAGTCAGAGACAACTCAAAGTTGCAGAGTTAAGTGCCAGTCCATATTGATCCAAGGAGTTTTTTATCTTTCCCATACTACGGAGGTCATGGGACCATTTTATTTTTTTTAAAGCATGAACTCATAACGTACAAATAACCCATATATATTGAGTCAGTTAGCCTTCAAGCATTCATTCAGCTTTACTGTGTGCCAGGAACCATACTAAGCACTGGGGATACAATACAAACAAAAAGATAGCCTCAAGGAACTTATATTCTAATGGAGGAAGGAGAGGGAGGTACCTGCAAAGAAACATAGGAGTGATGTCTGGAGAATAAGAAGCAGAACCAAGAGAAGAATGACAGATGATAGTCGTGGGGCTCCTCCTCAAAATGAAAATTCCAGGAGGAACTCACCAATAGAGAAGGAACCACAAGAGGAGAATGTCCCAGGTAATGAGGAAACATACAGGGTGAAGAGGAAATTGAAGTATGGTGATGAAATCTGGAGATTCAAAAGCAGAAACAGGAGAATTAGGAATGATTGGCCAAACACTCAGGGGAGGTTCTGTGAACGCAGCAATGGGAGGTGGGAGCTGTAGGGCAGAGGGACTGAAGTCAAGTTCAAAGATGAAAAGCCGTAGAGCATAGGCATGTTCTAGAGTGAGAAGGTTACAGGCAATACTCAAGCCAAATAAACCCCATACTAGATGTTGGGGTGGGAGCTGGGGAAAGTTCCCCTATGCTCCAAAGAATAAGAAGAATTTCCCAAACCATCATGTTTCCAAATTAGTTTTTCTAGCCTCTCCAATTCTGACTTGGAATGCATTTTTTCATAAAAGTTTGGAATTCATTACACTTCTTCCATAATTTCCTCTGTGTATATGCAGTCTCCATACCTTTGAAGATGACTGCTGTGACTTAAACAATTCGTCAGCTGGGGGTCAACATCCTGGTGACCCATCCCTGCCTTATATAAATCCAATTCCCTTCCAAGTCAAGACATCACCCTCCTGACATCCTTGGTCCTCTTCCAGAATGAAGGGTAAACCACTCCACAACCATTGTGAATTTTGTTAGACTGGCCTTTGGACAAGAGTCACTTGGTTGGTTGGTTGTTGTCCCTCATCGAGAGAATTAAAATGACATTTTCATGTTAGGGTGAAATTGCAATGTGTCTGACTATGGCTGATCAAACCAATATGAGCTTGGAATGTTGTACCGCAAGTCAGGCACGAATGGTCCCTGGGAAAATTCAGGGTGGATTTTTTAAAATTTATGCATCTCATGTTTCTTTTGAGCTACTTCAACTTTGCTTTGCTCCGATAGGACAGAACCTTCTCTGATGAGGGCATGCCATGCAAGGCAGTCCTGTGCTAGTGTCTCCCGTGTCATACAGTTTCAAAGTCGTTAAGAGAGACCTTGAGAGCATCCTTGTATCACTTCTTTTGACCACTACGTGAGTGCTTGCTCACAAGAGACACTATCTGTCACTGGGACCATACTCAGAATATTTCCGCTTGAAATGAGCTTACCAGACCTTACATTGTCTTGATATAGCCTTTTAGGATCTAGAGTTCTTTTTATCATTTCTGGTGGCACAATATTATTCTGTTACATTCACAAGTCATAATTGCTTTAGTCATTACCCAACTGATGGACCCACCTTCAGTTCTTTACCATTACAAAAAGATCTGCTTTAAATACTTTTGTGCATATAAAGAGTTTTCCCCCTCTTTCTTTGATTTTTTTGGGCCCACTATTGATGGGTCAAACAGTATATACATAGTTATTTTCTTGGGGAGCACAATTTATTTAATAACAAAAATTGCGTCAAAACAAACAATTTTGAAAGATGTAAATGACCAATCACAATTCCAAAGGGCTGATGATGAACAATGCCACCTGCCACCAGATAGAAAGGTGATGGACTCAAGATAGAGAATACTGATTTTGGACATAGTCAATGGAGGAATTTATTTTGCTTGACAACATATATGATTTTTCCTGGATAATTTATGTTTTCCACTTAATCAAACACTGGGGCTATTGAGTTCTGTTGTTTCTGATTTTCCCTTGTCTGATATGTCCATTGTCCATTGCTTTATTTTTTTAACCAATACCAACCAGTTTTGACAACTTCTGCTTTATAATATAGTTTGAGGCCTAGAAGTACCATTTCACTTTCACCCCTACTTCTTTTCATCATTTTCCTTAATATTCTAGATGTTTTGTTTTTCCAAATGAATTGTTATTATTTTATCAAGTTCTAAGAAGTATTACTTTGGTAATTTGATTAGCGTAGCATTAAAAGTATAGATTAATTTTGATAGTATTGTCTTTTTTTAATATTGGCACAACCTAGCCATGAGCACCAAATATTCCTCCAGTCATGTAAGTTGCTAATTATTTCTTAAGGAGCACTTTGTAGTTGAACCACCACAGGTTTTTTGGGAGGTCAATTCTCAGATATTTTATATATTTTGGGATTATTTAGAATGGAATTTCCCTTTATATTGTTGCTTCCTGTATTTTGTTATCTAAAAATGCTGTTGATTTTTGAGGATTTATTTTATAGCCTGAAACTTTGCTAAAGATAACATTTTAATTGCTAAAGATAGTGCATTAATTGCTGAAAATATTGTTTCAATTTATTGAAACATATTTTTTCATTTATAGTTAAGCTCACATTTGCAGGGTAGATCATCCTGGGCTGCATCCTGAGCTCTATGGCTCTTCGGAATATTATTACATTTCCTCTTACATTTTCTGGTGAGTGCAGAATAGTCTTGCATTATTAGAGTTTCCTTTCTTTTGTATTTGAAGGTCTTTCTCCTGATAATTTATAGAACTTCTTATTTTTTAATGGAATCATTCAATTTTAACCACTATGTGTCTTAGAGTTTGCAGCCTTGCTGCTTTATTCTCTGGAAGTGATCTATGAATTTTTTCAAGTGATATTTTGTTCTCTGTGTGCAGAAGTTCTGGGAAATTCTCTTCGGTTATTTCCTGCATCATGGTGTTAAGGCTTTTTTGTCCTATCGTGTTCTTCTGGGAGACCTGCGATCTTTTGACTATCTCTACATACCTTGTTTTCAAAATCAGGATATTTTGCTTGCATAGTAAACATATTTTTTCTAATGTAGTTGCTTTTTGCTTCTCTTCTAGATCTATTTTTATATTGAGTATATTTGCATTGACAATCTATTGTCCTCTATTGTTTCTTCGCTGGGAGTGGTCATCACAGAATTCGGTTTTTCTGTTCTGCCCACTATTTTTGCTGCTCAGGCAGTCGTGCTTGCAGAATTCTCATTTCTCTTTTGAACCACTCAGGAACAATGTGTTATGGTTCCATATTTTCCCCACATTCTACAGGGTCCTCTGTCTCATCAAGTGCTGGATCATTTTCCTTTGTCTTGTAGCATGTATTCATAGATGCCTGAAATTATTTACTAGGTATGGAGACCACATTTCCTTCTGTTGTTATTGTTTTTCCTGTTAATTTATCTGTTTATGGTTTATTTTTTTGAGTTTTCTTTTTCCTGAAATATTTGGTAATTTCGGTCCTTTTTTTTCCTTCCTGATTCTGCCCCCTCTGATGGGGGTTTCACAGGGGGCTGGATCTCAAAGCAAGTCAGCCTCCTTTCATGCTAGGTAAGTCATAGTTCACCAGCCTAGATTTCTGCCCCAAGTGACTTTTGGGTAGTCAGAACTGATCTCATTTAGACGTTACGCTCTTTCAGGCTTAGTGGAATTCTATATAGCTTCCCTGCCTCTCCCCCCCCCTCGCCCCCCTTCCCCACCCCCCACACACAGTGTCCTATTCTGGTATCCCATCCAGCTTCCTCCAGTTCTCTTTTCACTGGGCCATCACCACTCTGGTGCTAAGGGGTTGTCCATCCCAGCAGTGGCAGTTTAGAGCTTCCCATGGTACTACAGGTTGTGGCCCCCTAGCTGGCTTTTTAAAAGATTTGAAGTTTCATATGCAATCCTTTTCTTTATTATACACTCATGGAAATGCTTATTTTATTCCATAAATGAAAAATAAAACAAATTTTAAAAACAAATAAATGAACTAATTAATGAATGAATTAAAAGGATTGCTGGCTGTCTTTTGTGACTGAGCAAATTTCCACAGCCTGGAAAGGAGGGGGACCAGGGAGTACGAAGCTGAGTTTTGTTTAGATCTCTGTGTCAGGTCCTTGGGCCTTTTAGTGCAGCCTCAGTGCTGGTGGCATGGGAGGTAGGGGGGAGGTTAGACAGAGTCAGTTCATTTTTTTAAAAGTATTTTAGGCTCCTTTTGGATTCTGGATCTATTCCAGATCAGGGGACAGCTGAAGTTACTCGATCTCTGACACATAATTTCTGTTTTGGAGAGATTTAAGAGGTCATAGAGATTACACAGAGAAAATGTCTACTCCTCCAACTTGTTCACATGACCCAGAAGTCAACTCTGCATATTTGTTTCAAGGGTTTTCCTTTTCTTTTTCTTCCATAATGGTAGGGAGAGATTGTAGGGAGAGAAAGAAGGCTTTTGTTCTTTGAAAAATAAAAGCTTAATTTAAAATACATAAATATTTAAATGTGTATATATGTGTGTGTATATGTGTAATATGTATATATGTGTATATATGTGTGTATATATGTATGTGTTTGTGTGTGTGTGTGTGTGTGTGTATAGTCACCTCCAGGCCACAATGAGATATCAGAGTAGAAGTTTAGTGAAGAACTTTGAGTTTTGTGTGCTACCCTGGAACCTAGTCACCTTTTATAATATTTGCTTTTATGGTAAAATAGGGTCTGACTCACCAAAAGGTTTTGTCTCAAAAATTCATTTGTAAGAGGAAGGCTGCCCACACAAGGTACTAGTTTCATTATATCCACTGAGACGCACATACACATGTACACACATAAATCACAAAAAGAGAAAAACTTTTATGCTGCTATTGGACAGCATTGAGTGGTTCGAACACTGTTTCCCCAAACCTGGGTACTTTTCCTCTCCATCATACTGAAGTAGGAGAGTAGTTAATCAAATGATGGCACAGCAGGTTAAAATCACATCAGTTGCAATGGAGTCAGGTTTTTCTCCCTTGAAATTATCCTCCCTGGTAACAAGACTGCCTGGTTTTTAGTGAGACATTTTCAACTACATGAAGTGTTTTCAGAGAGTAGCAAAACAGGAGAGTTATGGGCATCTCAGGAATGTGTTTCACAGTGGCCCCTACCTCTATGACCACTGCCAATTTGGAGCATTTTGGGGAAGCAGTATCACTATAGGGAGCATCCCCGAATACTTTTATAGGGTTTCTCCTGAATATATTCAACATTCATGGTCCTCTGTATCTTCTGGCCTATGATGTCCAGGATTCCTCCTGAGTCAGAACCAAAATCAAGGGAGCCTTGATTTCAACCAGATATGCCTCTTGCCTTTTCACTGTCAGAGAGATGTCTGCCTAACTGCAGATACCATAAGAGGCAGAGCAGCTAATGAATCTTCACAGAGACATATGATTATTACCAAGCTTAATGAGTCTACCTACAGCCTGCTGAGAGACTCCAGCTCTATTTCCTCAGCAGGTCGAATTAATTGAGATACAAGCAGATGAACCTGAGGTGGAAGAAATTACCATCAAATACAGTCTAACCATCACAAATGCAAGAATGTGTGTCACCCATGCTATTGAACAGGTGCAGGAGCTGCAGGAAAAATGCCAGATTAAGAAGCAGTCATAAGATCTTCCTTAATGGTACAGCAAAGAAATTTAATGCATAAACAGCAGAGAAAATAGATGGATAATTTTACAGTACAGCAACTAATTTTTTTAATCCTGCATTTTTTCCCTTTAGCTCTGCACATGATCACTAATATTCACATGGTATATTCATATAACTTTCCCCAACTCAGTATTTAGGGCAGCTTAGTTGTGTCCTGGATACAGTATTAGGTCTGAAGTCAGGAAGACTTACCTTCATGAGTTCAAATATGAACTTCTGGCTTCATAAACTTACTAGTTGTGTAACCCTAAGCAAGTCACTTAACCCAGTTTGCCTCAGTTTCCTCATCTGTGTGTTTTCATCCTTCGTTGCGAAAAAAGACCATGCCATCAGAGAAATAATGACATGACTTGCACTTGACTTTGTTTTGAGTGAGGGAGGGCTGTCTCATCTGTAAAATAAAATTGGAGAAAGAAATGGAAAACCACTCCAGTATCTCTTCCATGAAAACCCCAAATAACGTCACGAAGATTTAGACACAACTGATATGACAGGACAGCGACAAACTCAGTTTTTCCCTCAAATCCAAAGAGACAGTATCATTGGAATTTGTAACCAAGAGACCTAGGTTCAAATTCTAATAGTTAAGATCTTTGAGGGAAGGGACTATCTTTTGCTTTGTATTTGTAGCCACAGAATAGAAACCTGATAAATACTTTTCCATTCATTCAGGTCCCACCATTTATTAACTGCGTGACTCTAGGAGCCAAGTCATTTGATATCCCAGAGCTTTGGTTTATTCATCTGTAAAATGGAGATAATACCTATCTACCTACCTCACCAGTATGTTACATGGAAAAAAAAATTTTTTATAGATTTTTAAAGTTCTATACTATTGATATGATTTAGAGGAAACAAAAGAATTTTTTAACATTTACAGGTGCTCACTGGGTCACTTTTTAAAATTTTTGTCTTATTTTTGTTTCCTTGAAGTTAAAGCTGATATCAGTGATTATCAATCAGTCAAATCTATTGTCAATGATTATTTGAAAAACAGTTGAAAAGCTTCATAGTTCAGAAGGGTTCCTGCCATGCTGTGTATAAGGAGAGCCCAGATTCTAATTTGTGACTGCAGGTGCTGTCACAAGCATTTACCTTGATGCCATTTGTCAAAAATCGTCTCCATCTCCCTCCGACTACTAATGTCAGGTTGATCTGTCATCCGCTGTCACTTTGTGCCATCCTGGAGGCACAGTGCCTCCTTCGCGGTCTGGCTTCAACATGTCCTTTAAGTCTTTCTCTGGCACACACTGCTTATGGCTGCTTTTTTTCAGCTCACCTCATATATATCTGCCTTTCCCAGGTGCTGTGTCAAAATTCAACTGTCATCAGTCCAGTCCAGTGGTCTGTATCACCTCAGTACTACATAAGGCAGCCCCAGAAGAGTGAAGAAAGCACTGGATATGGAGTCAGAAGACCTGTCTTTAACTCCTTACTCCATTGCTCTGTGGCCTCAGGCAAGTTTCTATGCCTTGGGTCTCTGATCTCACAGATACGTACATAAAAGAGATATGACCACCCAGTCTAACTTCTACATTTTGGCACTGAGGAAACTGAACTCCAGAAAAGGTTAAGAGACCTGCCTAAGGTACTATAGAGAGTAAGTAGTAAAACCAAGATATGAACCTATTTTTTTTATTTCAAATATAATGATCTTTTTACTATATCATCCTGCCTTTATAAAATATGCAAAGTAGTGATTACTTCACAAGGTTGTTGTATCAGATGAGATAATGCATGTCAAGAGCTTTAAAATTCATAAAGCGCCATGTCAAAGGGGGTTTTGTAATTGTTGTTCTTGTAGTTTTTATTAATATTGGGAGTCTGAGTACATTCCATAATGTAACTGTGACTGCTGTTGCATCTTGATGTCCTTCTTCAATGAGATCTACTCTTCACTGCCCTTCCAAATTCAGAAGGGTGGGGTAAATCATCCTCTTAAAAACTTTGCTAGTGCAGGCTCAACCCTAGGGCACCCAGTTCGTTCTGTCACTCCTGTGCATGTTTTTGAGAATGGATATTTGGAAGACCCTTTTGGTTACTACGCATCTAGGGGTTAAATGATACTGCAGGCATACCTTTGGAGATATAGCCAGTTCGGTTCCATATCACTACAATAAAGTAAGTTCACAATAAAGCAATTCATGTGAATGTTTTGTTTCTGTGTGCATATTAAAGTTATGTCTACACTATAATGTATTACATTAAGTGTGCAATAGCTTTATGCCTAAAAATGTACATATCTTAATTTTAAAATACCTTATTAGTAAAAAAAAAAAAGTGCTAACCATCATCTGAGCCTTCAGCAAGTCCTAATGTTTTTCGCTTGTTTCAGTGTTAATAGCTGCTAACTGATAAGGCTGAAGGTTGGAGTGGCTATCATAATTTCTTAAAATAAGACAACAATGAAGTTTGCTTTATTCATTAATCCTTCCTTTATTTTGAACATATAGAGACCATTGTAGGATATTCATTGATATGATTTCAATATTGTTGTATTTCAGGAAAAAGGAGACCTAAGGAGAGGAAGAGAAAGGGAAAACAGCTGGTTGGTGGAGCAGTAAGAACATATACAATGTTTATCTATCAAGTTCCCTGTCTTGTATGGGTGGGTTCATGGCATCCCAAAATAATTATAATAACAACATCAAAGATCACTAATCACAGATCATATAACAGATTTAATAATAATGAAAAGTCTGAAATATTGTATTACCAATATGTAACACAGAAACAAGTTGTGAGCACATGCTATTGGGACAAAAAGGTGCCGAAAGACTTGCTCAATCCAGAGTTGCCACAAATCTTTAATTTGTTTAAAAAAATGCGACAAAGCAAAACCCAATAAAATGATGTGTCCCTGTCCATGGCCATATCAAGAATAACTGACTAGTCAGAGGGAAGTAAAATTGAAGAACTGTCTATCTTGAACTTATGGAAAACAAGCCAGGGAGATATGGGCCGGGCCATAGTATAGTTAGGTATATCTGGATCTGGTTCAATGATGGACCTAAAGGGTAGTCATCCATGGTTCTCTATCAATGTGGAAGGAGATCTCTCCTGTAAAAGTCCAGGTGCTTCTGTTTGAACCTATAACACCAAACATTTGTGGCAGTGATTTGTAAAAAGACACAGAAGGAAGAAAGTAGAGGAATTTTGTCTCTGCCTGGATGTTCTTTGTCAATCTCTCTCTTTCTCTCTCTCTCTCCATACATAATATATATAATATATATATATATATAATATATATAATACACACAAGCACACATATTTAAACAAACTGGTTCACTGCAAGAGATCAATTGGTGTTAGGTAAGGTTTGAAATGATGCTGGTGAAAATTCTCCATGTGACATCTTGAGAAACCAGAATTATAACACCATCTATAGGAAAATGATTGGGGAAACAAGATGTCAAACATTAAGGTGATGATTGACAGAGGCAGGAGTAAGTAGTATCATCATCAGGGCCTACTACAGACTACCTGGAGAGGCAGAGGAAATAAATGAGATATTTAGAAAACAAATCCCAAGCCTGGCAAGTAGACTTGATAAAGTCAGGGTAAGAGACTTCAGTTACCAGGACATCAGTAGAGCTCTCTGTCTACCAAAAGCTGAGCAGTTAATAATTTCTTGACTTGCTAATGATAATTTCATCTCTCAAAAGACAGAAGAACTGATGAGGGGAACTGCCATTCTGGACGTGATTCTCGACAAGGTAGAAATGATGGGAGCCTTGAAGAAAAATGAAGACTCTATATTAAAATTATTGCCAGGGAAGAAGAAAGCTGAAAATTTATCTAATGTGCTCCCAATTTTGAGAGAGAGAGGGATTCAGAGAAAGGATAGGTGAAATATCAAGGAATAAAATTTTATAAGGAAAGGAAGGATGGAAAGTTCACAAGAATTAAGTTCTGAAGATACAAAGACACAAAGATAAATGATTCCAAGAAAAAGGAGAGTTGTCTAAGGCAGAAGTCTCAAACATAAGGATTGCATCTGAGGGCACCAGAACCAGATTAAAATGTTATTGGAAAATATTAAATGAAATAAATATAAATATAATAGAGCACATGTGGTTGTCTAAGTGGATATTCAACTGCAGGGATTCTTATGTATGGGTTAGGGGCCTCTGTTTTATTTGAGTTTGACACCACTGGTCTAAGTACATGGTATAGAGTCAGAGAACTCAATGACCAACTTAGATATTTAAAAGATGTGTACAGAAGTTAGAAGCAAAGGCAAAAGAGAGAAGAGGACTACAAAAGTAGGGCAGGTCCTGGAAGAATAAGACCGATTGTACTAAAGTTCAGAAGGAACCTAAGCTGGCAAGAAAACTAGGGGCAATAAATTGGGTTGGTTTGTTAATTCAGTTGGTTGGTTTTTTATGGTATTCTTGGGAGGAATCCAAGAAATGCCAAGATCACTGCTTTTGGTAGAAGAGATGACAATGAGAGTATAGAGGTGGCTTACTCTCTTTACTCTTGCTTACTTTACTTACCCAAAGTGAGAATCTGATAAGACCTTAGCCTAAAGTGAGACTGGTGACCCCGCACAGCTCTCCCTCACTCAAATCAAAGTCAACCACAAGTCACGTCATCATCTTGATGTCATGGTCCTCTTCGAGAAGGATGGACAAACATATACTACTTTACTTACTTTCTTACTTAATTTCTATTTTTTTCTGTCAAGAAAATGACTTTTGAAATAAAAAAGATAAAATTAAATAATAAAATAGGTGCCCAATAAATGGAGAATGACTAAAAATTATGGTACATGTATATGGTAAAATATTGCTGTACAGTAAGGTATAGCAAACAAAGAATTTCAATAAATTTGGAAATTGGAGGAGTCATATGAAATCATACAGAGTGAAGAAAGTAGAAATAAGGTATAATAATACTATATGTTAATATATATACTATACATATATATGTATACATGATGAATGTAACAATATAAGTAAATTCAATATGGAGAGGCAACAACACCGTGACCAAATATTACAATCAACATTAGTACCATGTTAACTAAATTAAAAGATGTAATCCTCTTTACTGTTAATAGTTAAAAAACTCTGTTTTCAAGGGATGTACTTTGTTGGATTGGGGAAAGGGGATAGCAGAGAGAATATCTGTAGGGACATGTCTGTTTTCTCAAAACAAAACATATAGTCAATTTAAAAAAATAAAATTAAGGCAGTGTATGAATCTGAAAAAATGTAAAGAGCATTAGCACCTTGAAAAGCAAAGAAAGAGACAGAACAAAAATGCCTATTAAGGAATTTATAAAGAGGGAGTTAGTAAGAGAGTCCCTAGATGCCTTCAAATAGTTCAAGTCACCCATCCCAGATGAACTATACCTTAGGGTATTCAAAGAATTGGTGGATGTTTTTGCTGAGCCAGTGTCAGTGATATCCAAACAGCCATGGAGAATTGTGAAAGCTCCACAGTATTGGAGAAGACTAAGTATTGTTCTGATTTCTAAGGGAAAAGATTAGAAGCTGCAAATGATAAGCCAGTGGATTCATGAATTCATTAAATTTATGTCAAAAAAATCTAAAGTATACTATTTAGGGGATGATTACTGAATTTAGAAAGAGGTAATAATTAGAATCAACATGAGTTTGTCTAGGGTAGATAATATCAGATAAATATCATTTCCATTTTCAACAGGGTGACTATACCAGCAGATAGCGGGAATGATATAGATATTTTTTACCTAGACTTTATAGGAATATCTGACAAATGGATGGACATAAGGGGTAGTCATTCACAGTTCTGTCTATATCAGTGTGGAAAGAGGTCTTTTATGTAAAAGTGCAGGTATTTGCATTTGACTTTATGACACTGAACATTCGTATCAATGATTTGGAAAAAGACATAGATAACATTCTTATCAAATTAGATCACATGACAAAGGAAGGATAGTTAACACATTAAATAAAAACTCAGAATTTAAAAAATATCTCAACAAGATAAAACATTGGCTTAGTCTAATAAGATAAAATTTAACTGCAGCAAATTTAAAGTCCTAAATGAGTTCTGAAAATCAACTCTGGAAAAATAAGATGGAGGAGAGGTGGAAACATAGCAGTTTGTCTGGAAAAGGCCTGGTGACTTAAGAATTCTGATCAATAGATTAACCAATCAGAATTCTAGAAGTATGATGATGAAACATGCTTCCTACTGACAAAGAATGATGGACTCTGGGCGGCAGAATAAGATTTATTTTTGGACATGATCAGTTAAAAAATTAGTTTTTCTTGAGCATGCGTTTTTTTAAAGTTTAGTTTTTCTTTTTATAAGGGAGAAGAAAAGAGATTTGTTCATTGAAAAAGTATTTTTAAAATTTCAGTTTTAGAAGGAAAAGTCTTGAGATATTAGTGGACTACAAGCTCAATATAAGTCATCCGTGTGAAATGGAAGGAAATGAGATTGTAATAGTCCCATTGCATTCTATGCTCATCAGATGACATTTGAGATACTATGTTAAATTTCAGTCACCACATTTTTAGAAAGACATGGATAAGCTATAAGGTATCCAGAGGAGATCAATAACAATGGTGAATATTATGTACAAATAAGACATAAAGGATCAGTTGTGGTTGATCAACGGAGGGAAGAGACTAACATCAAAGAGGGATCGAGGAAAACAGAAGCCAGGGAAATAATAATAAATAACGATGATAACAAATGATGATAGAGTGAAGGAAAAAAACATGCTCACCCTGAAAAATTAAAAGGGAGCAGAGGAGAAAAGATAGCTTTATTCCAAGTATTTTGAGGGTGGCCACATGGAAGAAGGATTGTATTTATTCTACTTGGTCCCTAGAAGAGAAAACTAAGAGCAAGTGGGTGATGGTTACCAATGATCTCCTAATTGCCAAATCTAATGGACTTTGCTCAGTCCTCATCCATGATCTCTCTGAAGTTTTGACACTGTTGGCTACCTTATTCTCCTAGATGATCATTTTTCCCTAGGTTTTTATAACTTCTTTTCTGGTCCTGCCCCTATTCATTTGCCTGCCTTTTTTTTAGCCTACTTTGCTGGATCTTCAGCAAGGTCATGATTGCTAATGGCAAGGATCTCCTAAGGGTCTGTCCTGCAACCTCTTCTCTTCCCCCTCTATAGTATTTCCCTTGGTAATCATGGAACCTCCCATAAATTTAATTTTCATTTCTATGCAGATGATTCTCAAAACCCAGTCCCTTTCCTGACCTCCAGTCTCACATGTCCAACTGCCTATTGGATATATTAAACTCAACATGTGCAAAACTGAACTCATCTTTCCCCTAAAATCCTCCCCTCTTTCTAATTTCTCTATTACTATCAAGGGTACTATGATCCTCCCAATAACATAGGCTCACAACCTAGATGTCAGCCTCTGCTTCGCACTCTCTCTCTCACTTCCTATATCCAATCAGTTGCCAAGTTCTGTTGTTTCTACTTCATGACATCTCTCATAAATACCCCCCTCCATTCTCCTCTAAGAGTGCCACCACCCTGGTTCAGGTCCTCATGATCTCACACCTATACTAATATGAAGTCTGTTGGTCAGCCTCCCTGCCTCAAGTCTCCCCCTACAACAATTCATCCTCCCTTCCACAGTTCCTGATGCACAAGATTAAATGTAAAATCCTCTGTTTGACTTTTAAAACCCTTCATAATGTCTCCCTCCCCACTTCCCAGTCTTCTTACACTTTACACACCTCCACATACTCTGCAATTTAAAGACATTGTCCTTCTTGCTGTCCCTTGCACTAGAAACACCATCTCCCAACTTTAGGTATTTTCTCTGACTGTCTCCCATGTATGAAATGTCTCCCTCCTAATTTCCCTGGCTTCTGTCAAATCTCAGCTAAAGGTCCACCTTCTTTAAAGAGTTTTCCTCAATCCCTCTTTGATGTTAATCTCTTCTCTCTGTTGCTCAACCACAATTGATCCTTTATGTCTTATTTGCACGTAATATTTTGCATGTTGTCTCCTCCATTAGACTATAAGCTCCTTGAGGACAGAGATTATTTTTTTTGTTTCCTTAGTGCCAAGCACAGTGTAAACATTTAATAAATGCCTCTCAATTTGACTTGTGGACAATTGCAGGCTGGTAGATTGAGACTTCATATAAGGAAAAACTTTCAAACCATTAGAGCTTTTCAAAAGTAGAATTGGTTGCCATGGGAGATGACAGGTTTCCACCCTCACTTGAGATTCTCATACAAAAGCTGGATGACCAAATGTTAGGTACATTATAAAGAAAATTCTGGATCAGGGATGGCTTTCAATAGATAGCCTCTAAAGGCCTCTGTATGAGGTTGGTAAATTCCCAGTATAAAGACTGCCAAAGCAAACCCTTTTAAAAGGTTCTATGAAATAAAACTATTTCAATGAATAATCTAAAAATACACAAATGTAGAAATAACATAGAATCATTATGGAAAGAACATTGTGCTGGCAAGGAGAAGGCTTAAGTTCAAGCCCCAGCTAAGTCTAATTGACTATGTAACTTTATCCAAGTCAAATGGCCTCTCTTGTCAAGTGTAGATCTCCAAGCTCCTTTTCAGTTCTGCTCTTCTGTTCTGTTCTGTTCTGTTTCCAAAATGCCTTCCTTCATCCCTATTCATACAATAGTCACTGTCATTACAGTATTTGATTATGTGCTGTTTAAATCACTTAGGAGAGAAAAACTGACTTTCAAATGAGCTTTTTTAAGAGTTGCCACTAAACAACAATTATCTTTCAACTCTCCTTCCTACCTCCCTGCCTCCAATATCCCATCCTGCTTAAAGTCTCAAACCACCAGCCAAAACAACATAGACAAGAATCCAAAAAACAGGAACAGTTAAATGGAACACTTTTCTCCTTTCCCTTCTGGGTTCAGAATATTTTACTTCATCTGCTAAGTCATTCAAAGAGGCCACTCCATCAGTTCCACTTCATATATACTGACAAGCTATGTGATTTACAAAAATATGTTTATAATAAAATTCTGCTTATGATAACAACAAAAACATGTTCCATTATATTGTACGGTTATACTGTAATGGAATTTTAGAAAATTAGGAATCATCACCTCAATACATATTGTGGCTTGGCTTTGAGTTTAATTTCAGGTTAGTTTCATAATCTTCTAGTCTCCATGTTGATGGTCTTAGCATGTTTTGTTTTATTTTTTAACTTTCACAGCCCTGGCTATAATAGTGCCAGTGCCTTGTGCTTCTACTGGAATTCATCATTACTGCTGGGAGAAGAGAAGAAAACCTAAAGAGAAAAGGTATCAAGGAAAAGAGGGTGATCTCTTGCTGTCTGTCAGCTACAGAGGGGCCAAAAAGGATAAGGACTGAGAAAAGACCATTAAATTTGGCAATTAAGAGATCATTAGTAACTTTGGAGAAGACAATTTCAGTTAAATGATGAAGTCAGAAGATAGATTGCAAAGAATTAAGTAGATAAAGAGAAAGGGGGGAGAAATCTAGGTACCTATTGTAGATGGACCTCACAAGGAATTTAGTCACAAAAGGAAGAGAAAATGGGATAATAATCCCACAAATGGATCAAGTGAGGATTTTTTTGAAGAAGGGGGAAGACATGGACACATTTGTAGAGAAGAGGAAAGCAGTCAATTGATAGATTGAGACTGAATATAAATAATAGAATGGAGATGACAGAGGGGGACAATTTGCTGGATTGCAAGGGATGGAATCACTTGAGCATTTAGGAAGGTTTGGCAAGGAAAAGGACACACTCTTCATATGAGATGGGGGAGATAGTAGCAGAAGGCATCAAGTCCAGACCTCTAATATTATCAGGTTAATTACGGGGAATTCACCAAATGGATCCCGAGTTTTCCTGATCACCCCTGCTACATGGGTGTCTTTTATTCATAGTCCATTACATTTCGTTTAGTTTTGTATGCAGATGTGCAAAATTTGTGTAGCAAGTCTATGTAGGTCATCTTTTTAAGGAATATCTGCAGAAAGGAGTGGAGAAGAGGACAGAAGAATGAAGTATGGAAGGAAGGAGAAGGGAGAAAGAAATGAATGCTACTAGATAAATCCTTCAGGAGCACTGACACAATCCATCTAGGAGAAGACAGTTTTGTCTTATACACATTTCTAAGAAGCCCCAATCCCTTCCTCATGAAAAATGACATCTTGGCCAAACTTAGGTCAGATTTCAGCAGCCTTCAGCTTGAGCTTTTACATGCTATAAACCAGGACTTCTATTGCTTTATTGATTGTGTAGCCTCAAGAAAGTGATGGAGAAAGTGCTAATACTACAGATTAAACTTAAAGGTGTGTTCTGCATACTTTCCCTAAAAGAAAACTTGTTGTTAAACATTTACCAGCACCAACAATCTTGTCAACAAAGTTCTATGCTTAGGAATAACTTTAGTTCAATGGAAATATCCTTATAGATAGCCACCAGATCATAAGTAACAGAAGGATATTTTTGTTCACTTTTTACATGTGAAATCATGTAAAACATTTTCATGTTAGCCGTATTTCAAAAAAAGAAAGAAAAATAAAGTAAAAAATTATATTTTTATTTGCACTCGGAGTTAATCAGTTCTCTCTCTGGAGGAGGATAATTTTTTTTATCATATGCTTTGGAATTTTCTCACATCATTGCATTGATCAGAGTAGCCAAGTCTTTCACAATTGATCATCGTTACCACATTGGTTACTGTGCCCAATGATCTCCTGGTTCTGGTCACTTCACTTTGCATCAGTTCATATAGGTCTTGCCATGTGCTTTTCTGAAACCACTCCCTTCGTCATTTCTGACAGCACAATGGTACTTCCTTACAATCATAATTCATGTCAGCCATTCTCCAACTGATGAGTACCTCCCAAAATTCAATTCTTTGCTACCACAAAAAGAGCTGCTATAAATATTTCTGCATATATGGGTCCTTTTTCTTTTTCTTTGATCTCTTCAGGGCATAGACCTAGGAATGATTTTGCTGAATCAAAAGGTATGACCAGTTTTATAGCCCTTTTGGTATAGTCCCAAATTGTTCTTCAGAACCAGTTCACAACTCATTACTGTACCTATTTTTTTTGCCCTCTCTAGCATGTGTCTGATAGGTGTGAGATGATACCTCAGAGTTGTTTTAATTTGCATTTCTTTAATCAATAGCAATTTAGAGCACTTTTTCATAAGACTATAGATAGCTTTGATTTTTTCTTCTGAAAACTATCTGTTCATATCCTTTGACCTTTATCAATTGGAAAAGGATTCTTATTTTTATAAATTTGATTCAGTTCCCAATGTATATGAGAAATAGGCCATTATCAAAGAAACTTACTGTAAAAATTGTTAATATTGCTTCATTATCCATGGTAAGTTTTTAGCAAAAGGTAATTTCCCTGATTAACTCTTTTAATGAGGTCTATTTTTGCTTTTGCTTTGTCTGAGATAGGATTACTACACCTGCCTATTTTTCTAACTTCTGCTGGAGCGTAATGGATTCTGCTCCAGCCCTTTATTTTAACTCTGCATGTATCTTTCTGTTTCAAGCATATCTCATATTTAAAAAAAAGAAAAACCACTGTTGGATTCTCATTTCTAATCCATTCTGCTATCCACTTGGGTAAGCTCATCTAATTCACATTTACAGATATGATTATAACTATATTTCCCTCCATTCTTTTTTCTTCAGTTAAGGATATTTTTATTGTAGAAGGATAATGTTCCAATCCTTAATGGCAATTATAGGATTTCAAGAGAGTCACAAAAGAATCCAACAAATTAATTATGTGTAAAAGCAATAGGGCTTCATTATGGAACATTTTAACTTAAGAAAAGAGAATAAAATTAACTTTCTGGGGCAAGGGCATATGAACCAAAAAATATAATGGAATGATATGGTCAGTGTTGCTTTCAGGACCTCAAATAGCCAGGTGATCCAATCACATCAGGAAAAAGAAGGTGGGTCAGCCATAGTCCCTCAGAGATGACTGTCTTGGATTAAGAATATTCAGACTATAGCTTTCTCTTGGTCAATGAGGTGGAGGAGGGGAGTGCCTGGATAGTAATCATCCTCAAAGCAAGGCAGCCTCCTGAGCCAGCAGAACATGGGAAAGACTGGATTGTCACTCAAACAGCAATATCCCAAGCAGGGAGATATTCAGGAATGCCTAATGCAATGGACCCAGCTAAAACAAATATGGAATATGATAATGGGCAGGAAAAGGGGGGATGCCCAGTGTCTATATCAGAGGCATCCTTCTGTGTATAAGCTTTATGTGTCTCAAAGAGATCCATAGACTTCAGGGTTGCAGTTTTCTGTGGGAGAAAAGTGCCAGGGTTTTTTTAAAGACCATCACAAGAGCAAAGAATGTTGACCTTGTGTTTTAAAAAACAAAAATTGGACAGCATTAACTATGTAACTAGGGCAAAGAAATGTTTTATCTTTTAAACTCAGGACTCTTCAGCCAGGCTAAATGAAAACATTCTTTACATTTCACCAAAGTACTATGGAACAAATTCAGTAATCTTGAAATGGATCAAAGATTGAGACTAAAGCTAGAGAACCAATATTTTCTTACTCCTACTAGTGCTAAAAAGAAAATGTGTTTGTGCCTATGTGAACTTATGGCTATAAGACCTCCTCTTTGGTTCTTTATTGATCAAGAGTTTGATTGATCAGACTAGCCAGTTGTTTCAACTTCATGTAGGCCAAGACACTGAATTTGTTGAAAAAGAAGAGGAGTTGGAGAATTCTAATGATGCAAAAATAAGGCCAGTACTATGAATTGGTCTAACTCCACTAGAAAATAATTTTGAAAAGAGAAAAGTCACTATTTATTCATACCCTTCGACCCAGAAATCCTCGGCTTATTTGCCAGGAAGGTCAAACTCAGAAGCAAAGGACTCATATTTGCCAATATTCATAGTAGGAATTTCTTTATGAAAGTACAATACACATAACAAAGTGAGTGCCAGTTGTTTGAGGCATGTGAAAAATGAGTATGAGAAATGCACAGAAATGTGAAAGGACTTGAATAAATTCATGCAGAGAGTGAAGGAGAACCAGGAGAAAAATGTATACGTATTGTTAATGAAAAGAATATTAAAATGAAGCAAAAATTAGGGTTAATTAAAGTATTTGTATTATACCTTTTAATAATTGTAATGACCATTCTTGGCCTTGGAGATAAGGAAGTACCTCCCTATTTTTTAAAGAAAAATAGTGAACTGCAAGTGCAGAATTTAAATATTTCATCAAATAAAGTCACTGTGTCAACTGGACATGCTAATTGTTTCTCTTTGATACAAGGGAAGGTTCTTTGGTTGGATAAGATGGTTGGTATATCTGGAAATGATGAAAATATTAGAACAAAAGATATCAATAAAATGTTTTTTAAAAAGAAAGCTCATTAATTTTATTTATTACCTTACCAGTATTGCAGCAATAGCCCTCATATGTTCCTCCACTATATTACAAACCCCTGGAGGCTTCGGACATGTCTCATAATTCTCTGTGTAATCCACAGCACTTGAACAGGGCCCCATAACAGTAAGTATTCAGTAAATATTTGTTGTTATTGTTGATAATTATGATGGTGATAGTGATTATATATGCTAATGCCAATCCCTTAATCAAGATGGCTTTCTCTTTTCTCCAAAGCAAATTAAACTAATAGCTCAAAAGTTTGGGGATTATAGTAATGGCTCCCATTTATTGTTTCCTTTAAGTCTTCTCTAACTGAATGTATGTTGGGGTGTAGAGGGTGTTCAGGGAGGACTAGCACGTCTCATGTGACGGCTTACTGAGCCTCATCCACCGTTGGTGTCCATTTTTTAAAATGTATTTTATTTTTAATTCATTTTTATTTTCAATTCAATTCAAGTCTTAGAAAGGTATGGGAAGACTTGCACAAAGTGATGGGTGTTCACTTTTTACCCTATTCTCACGTGTGGCTCCAAGAAGCTTTGGTATGTACAGTAGCTACACAATGGAAAACTGTCTTGGCAGTTGGGCTAAATCAGGTTGAAGGCAACCAAAAGACCTCTAACCTTCCAGTGAGGTAGGAAGATTTCTATCCCCAGCATTCCCCTGGCAGAATGAGCAGAAAAGAGTGATCTGTTCCATTGTCCATGGAGGTGACTGAAGCAGGAGCTTGGTCAGACATTGAAGATGCCGAGGTCATCCACCACATCCAAGGCCATCATTGGTCATCTTCATTTTTACCTTGCCACTGGACTTCCAAGACTCAGGAAGAGAGAATAAGACTGGCAACTTTGTGTAGCTCTGCCCCACCCAAATCCAATTCATGCCTAAGTCAAGACATCACCAAGATGTCATTGGTCTTCTTAGAAAACAAAGAACCAACAATTGGATGTAGCCTTTATTCCCTTCCAACAAAAATTCCCTTCCAACAAAAAGAGTGCAAGTACCCTTTGGAGACCTCTCATTCCTCTGACTCTTTGCTTCTAAGAATGTCAGAATATATTTTTGCATTTGCCTTAAGACAAAGACAGAAGAAAGTTCTGGAGAGTGGTCCCAGTGGACCACTTCCCTTGGTTAAGGGCTTTCCCTAGATCAAGTCAGGAGTCCTCATCTTCTCACCTGTCTAGTATAAAAAGAACCTCCCTGAAACCCCATTTGGCCTTCACCCAGACTAGCCCAGCTGATTCCAGGAACCTACTCCATCCTCCAGAAAATCCTCTCCTCCCTTCTACCTGCTCTGTGCCCCTGGCAAGTAAGCCCTCTGCTCTTCATATTTGCTCATATGGCTTCCCCAGCATGCCCACGGAGCTGTACGCAAAAAAAAGTATAATTACTGAAAAAAGGCAGTGCTGGTCTGATACCTTTCTGGTGGTGCTCTAAGGAGCCCAGAACTGAAGACAGCTTTTCTTCGTGAGATTTCTATCTCTGTCCCCAGGAGTTCAGCTCCTTTCTATGGCTTTTCAGTTCTACTCTAGAATATGTGCATCCTCTCCCAAAGGGAAGCAAAGTATTCACCTAGGCAAATGACTTTGGAGCTTGCATCCTTCCTGAATGCATTTCCAACTTAAAACCCCATCTCCAGACCAGTGTCTTTCTTCTTGAGAAAGCTTCTGCTCTACATCCAGGTATACACCCTCATCCTTACACACAAAGGGTCTCCTGTAATGGCTGTAGGAACTTTACATCCATGGATCATTTCAAAAACATCTGTTTGAAATCAGTCCAGTTTAGCTCTTTCCTCCCCCACAATCCAGCAGTGTGCCTTCTGTTCACATCTTAACCTCCCAGTGAATCCTGTGGTTTGGAGATGCACTCCCCATATACATTTCTCTTTCTCTGACCAGTCTATTTAAATTGCCATAGGGATGCTTTATAAACTCCATTCAGAAGGGAGAGAGGGAAGCCCTTAAAGGGAACATGTGTGTCCTTCTTACATGTAAAGGCTAGGAAAAAAAATGGACTTACCTCACAAATCATATGTACAAGATGAGCTGAACTCCTGCTGTTCAGATGTTTTAATAAGGCTGAAATACCTTATGATTATAAACTTTTATGTGACACTTATAAGAACAGAAAACTATACCCTAACTTTGACCTTTATCTACTATAGACAAAAGAATCTGAATATTTTACACAGCTGACATCAACAAGAAATGGGGGGCTCCTAATCCTGAGAGAAAAAAGACTGCAGGCTCTCACAGTGCTAAGATGTACACCCTGTGGAATGATCTAGCAACTCAGTGAAGAAAAGAGAAGGGAGATAAAATTCATTTTATCCATCTGATCTACTTTACTCCAAAAGGAGTCCCCAAAAGGAACTTACAATTCAGTTTTCAATTTAATAGCTGGGTGTTTTTTAATTTTGTTTTGATCATAAGATATCATTTCTCATAGTATATCTTTGCTAAACAGATCTTATATTTTTATACTCAATGGGGAAATTCATTAAAGTTCATTAGACTATGTAAACAGCAATCTAATTTGGAGATTTGTGTGTATGTGTGTGTATACACACATACATATATATGAATGTTTATATATAATGGATGTATATATTATGTGTGTATACACATATATACATAGAGAGAGAGAACAAAATGGTGTAGGTCATATGGATGGAAAGAAGATTAGGAAACTGAGATGGAAAACCCATAAACATATATGTATAGTTATCCCTTCCACATCACAACTTTCCCCATCACAGTTTTAATATATCACAATTTGGCATAAAAATTAAATGGGAATTTTTTGGTGGTTTTGTGGAAGCCAAAGACAATGAGCAAAGGCCAACAGATAACAGAAAAAAGTTTAGAAACTCTGAAATGTATAAAATGCATAATAACAATATATTTTATCTTTTAATGGCATAATAATTCAGAAAGGAGGTATAAAAGAGGGCCAAAAAGTTTTATGCAGGTTTTTCAGATCATGTGGGCACCATATCGCTGACCTCCACAACGTGGAAAGGAAAACTGTACACACACACACACACATACACACACACACACAGACATGCACACAGACATATGCATACATACATATATATATCCATAAATATATATAATTTACATATAAAAACTGATAGATATATTATATATACCATAAACACGTGTGTATATGAATGTCTATGAGCATTTCTATATACTCATACATTTTGTATTTCTAAACTCATATATACCTATATGTGGGGAGGTTTATATGCATGTGTATATATATATATATATATATATATATATAATATATGAATTTTTCATCTCATTCTCCTAATCTTCTTTCCCATTCACATATCCTTTACCATTTTATTCTGTTAAATAACAGAACATAGGGAGCCCATAAAAGGCACCTCCTCTTTGGCTCCCTGAGCCCAAATGTGTAGAATTCCTCAGCTCTCCATCTCCACTTTTGCTCAACACAGGTATGTAGTAATAAGAAGTTATGAAACATCGCCTACTCTACTTAAAAATGGCTTATCTTTACTTCCATCACATAATAAAAGATCTCCCCAACTGTTTCAGCATCATCTTTTGAAGGAAATACTGAGTGAACGGTGTCTCACCTGAGCAGAATCTCTTCTCCAGTGTATGTGTATCACTTAAAATAAGCCATTTCCTTCCTATACTTTACTTGTCGACAAAACAGGGTGCAGGGGAAAGAGCATTGCCCTTGAGGTCAGAACTCCTGGGCTGAATTCCTTCCTCTGCCAGTTACATGGATGACCTTGGGCAAATCATTTATCTCCTTGAGTCTCTGTGTCCTCATTATGTAACACAAAGGTGTTGTCCTGGTCTCTGGGATCCCTTCTGGCTCTAGACTGATGAAAGATCAATTTCACTCTAGGATTTAGAGCAAGAAGGAACTCCAGAAATCATGTAAGTCAAACTGTGCTTCACCATGAAAAAAATGAGGCCCACCCAGGAAAAGGAGGGCACTCTACCCAGCATGACACAGCTAAGAAGTGGCAGGGCCAGAATTCTAACTCAAGGCCTCTGATTCCAAACCTGAGGTTTGTTTGTGCAGTTTACCCCACAAAGTCTGGTTCTTCACTGTGAGTCTATCTGAAAAGCTAAAGCAAACCCCAAAGACATTTCCTGCAGAAGTCAATGAATTCATGTAGCAAAAACAAAAAGAAATAAGTAAGATTTTTTTTCCCTTCAAAAGTAACTGAATGATCCATTAGGAGTTCCCACAGTTCATTACCCCTATGTAATTAATATCACCTCAGCAACTATTGCCCCTTGGGCCGTAATGTTACCTCTGGGAGACAGGGAAACGAAACTTATCGTGTGTGAGTGTGTGTGTAAGTAAACTTATAGAAAAAATATTTATAGCAACTCTTTTCATCATAGCAAAAAAACTGGAAACAAAAGAGGTGCCCAGATATCAGGGAACTGCTAAACGGAATTATGGTATAGGAATACAATGGAATATTACTATACCATGAGAAATGATGAAATGGGCAGTCTCAGAGAAAATAGGAGGACCTGAATGAACTAGTGAATAGAACCAGGAGACCAATTTTTATAATGACTAAATTATAAGGAAAACATCTTTGAAAGACTTTAAACCTCTGCTCAATGGCACAGTGGAGAGGGCAGGTGGCCTGGAGTCAGGACTACCTGAGTTCAAATCTGGCCTCAAACACACACCTCCTAGATGTGTGAGGCTGGGCAAGTCACTTAAATATCTTTGACTTAGTTTCCTGATCTGTAAAATGGGTTGGAGAAGGAAATGACAAACCACTCCAGTGTCTCTGCCAAAAAAAAAACCCAAATGGGGTCACAAAGAATCAGGCACAACTGAAAAAATCTGAACAGTAATGACATAGAAAGACCAAAGTGGAAGCACAGTACTCACCCAGAGAGATGATGGTCTTACCATGAAAAATGAGATGTACATTTTTCCACATAACTAGTAGGGGAATTTGAGCTGATTATCCTTGCATATTTGTTATAAGACTTTTCTTTTTCTTATTTTAACAACTTTGTTCAGTTGTGGGGAGGGGAGGATGAAATAGATGTTCATTAATCAGAAAAAATAATAAAAATAAATTTTTAAAAAATAACAGTAGAAGTAAGTGAATGTAGCTGAGCATCACTGAAATTCTTTTTAACTTTGTAAGAAATTGACCGGGAATGGGATGATTTGTCGAATTCGTGCTGCCTAGAGGGCAGTTGGCATGAATGGGAGACATGGGTTGTAATGCATCTGTATACCCTGACTAATTCCTATGCTTAATAGTGGGAGCACCCATATCAGTTACGGGCAAGAACAGAGGGAGAGATTATCAGAGAGATCCTTGCCTTTTGTGGAGCCTAGTTTTATATTCAAAATATAAAAATTAAAACAATATTATTTTAAGAATAACTTGGACTATTATTAATATCCAAATCAACTACAAAAAATACATGAAGGAAGATACTGTCTTATATTGACAGAAAGAACTGATGATTAGAAGTACATGTAGAATGGTGTTACATATTATTATAGATCTATAGATGTGTGTATGTATGTATGTATTTGTGCCTTACTGGGGGCAGGGGTTGAGGACAGGAAAGGGAGGGAAGAAAAAAAGAAAGTTATATGATAACTTTGTTATATATTTAAAAGAAATAGCAAGTTGTACATAATAAATTGGTAGTTTAATGTTCAACCATCTTTTTTCTATTCTGTGTTATGGAAATGCTTGTTTTATTTCTTAAGTTCAGAATAAAATAAAGAAAATTTTTAAAAAAACCTTTTCTTTCTGTCTCTTCCTTCCTCTAGTGTCTAATATATCTCTTCTATGCAGAAGGGATGAGATTCTGTTGCAGAAGGCCTGGGACAGACTTTAAAATACTGAGTACAGGGGGTAATTTAACTCAGCTCTGTTCCTGGGGACTAAGATCTATTCACTAAGAGGGCCTTGGGAGCTTCAACTATTCTGTGAATAAGGGATCCTAGAACAAAGAAAAGTGAAAGGCAAAAGCATCCAGGCTGCCCTTTCCCTGCTGATTTTATAATAAACTGACACTTGCTCTGCTATTTGATTGATAATGGTCTTTATTATTTTGGTTTGGGCCATTTTATTTGCTTATTATTTCATTAATAAATCCCTCTACTAGTCAAATAGACTCAAGGCACAAGTGCAAATAAAAGACTGGAAGAAAAAAGACATACTGAGTTTACCCAGTACCTTTCCTGTACCCAATATTAGCATTTTCCACAAAAGACCATTTTAATTGAGAACATACTGTACTCAAAGCCCTGGAAGGAGGGATGAGGGTTGTGAGAGGAAGGACAAGGAAAGAACATGAAAGAAATATATAAAATAGACTTTGCCCTGAAGGAATTTAGGAGGAAAAAAAACACACCGGCTGAGTCTCACTGTCTAAGATATTTGCAACACCCCCCCCCCCCCATGAGAAAACTCACTTCAGGGCTCTCTCCTAGGTCTATCTTTTGTTGAAAAGAGAGCTAGGTTAGAATTCTGACTGTGTTAAGGACAAACTGTGCCACCCTAGGCAAGTTTCTCAGCCTCTCTGAGCCTCGATTTTGTGATCTGTAAAATAGATGTCACCTTCCCTGTCTATCACAGGACAGTTGTAAGGTTCCAACAATATAATATCAGATAAGGGTCAGTTTTTCTTTTCTTTAACCAAATTTGTTCTTTTGACAAAAGAGAAAAATTTTGGGGGGTCAGTTCTACCAAAGAAATCCTAGAAGTGTTTAGTCATTTGAAAGATGGGAAACTCCATGCTAGGATTTGTCAGGTATGCAAAAGAAGAAAGAGATTTAGGCCCTGATTCCCAGGAGTTTAAAATTTAATTAATAAGGTAAGTACATAAATAACCACATGACAAGGCAGGACTCGATTCTTGTCCTGTGAGGAGTACTGGCAATGAGTGTTATGGGAGCTCAGAGAAGGATGGACAAAAGCTCTTAGCTTACCTAGCCTCCACTTAAGTCTGTAGGGCTTGCTTCTCACTAAATTTTGTCTTTTGGATTCATGCTCCTCCTCATGGTTTCCCCTGAGAAAAACAGAATGTGGCCTTTTTTGCCCCCACTCATGGTTTTCTCTGGGAACATTAGAATCATAAGCCTCCATGACTTAGACTTTTGGAAAAGAGTTCTCCCAATCCTATGCAAATATTTAGGCTAACAACATATCAGCTATGGAACAGGCTTTGCGTAACTGAACCGTGTCTCATCCCCTACAATAACAACACAAAAGGATATACACTAGAACTCATAAGCTATCAAGACAACTCCTTCCTTTTCCAGTGAATTTCTATCTCCCAAGATCCCTTGACTACAGGAAAACATTCTGAGTCACTAAAAACTCAACCCCTTTCCTCAGACCTGCACAGCCCACAGAAGTCACAATATCAGTGAAGGGCAAGGACTCTGTCTGATCTTCCACATTGTAGCTCTACTCCAGAAACCACTTCTCAGTTTCAGTTTTTGAATGGTTGATTCCAAGAGCTCCTCTAATGCCCAAATATTACAACTCCATTGCTGCAAACTTGCCTATTTGCATGGCTTTCAAACTTCTCAGCACTCAGCCTAAGTCTGGCGTTACCATAGACCTTCAGGCCTTCCTCTAGAAGACTGGAGTCTGTGTATCCCGTTGACTTTTGTCTAATCTCTCAAGTTGGTTCCCGTTGTTAAAAGCTAAGACCCAGTGTACAGCTCGGGTATTAATTTCAGAAGCAATGAGGTATTTAGTGGGTTGCAATTTCTTTATTCTAGAGGAGGGGTTAGCTCAATGGTACGACAGAAAATACCATTCATAATCATCCACCATATTGGAACATAGGCCTCATCACTGTTAACTGTTTAAAAAGGAGTTACCCTTATCAAGTGAATCTCATACCTGATTAGAAAGACCAAAGAGAGATTCAAGAAGTCTTACTGGGCTCCTCATTGGCATACACTTAATATAATAATATGTAATAATAATTAGAATACAGCTTAGAAAATGATTTGCATAGAAAGAATGAAACAGTGTACCCTGAGACATTTAAGAAGGGTGGGATCTTCTAATAGGAGAAGTTAGGGAAGGATTCATAGATAGAGGAGGTATTACAGATGAGTTTTCAAGGAGGGAAGGATATTGGAAGAAAGAATTCTGGAAAGAGTCTACTGTAGGCATGAATGACAGCCTACCCAAAGGTAGAGGGGCAAGAGGAAGGAGAAGATGAAGGACTAATGACTGGCCTAGTTTACTTGGGAAATAGAGTGCATAAAGGTGCTAACCAATGAAAACAAGTCTGGAAAAGTCAACTGGAGCTACGTTGTGGAAAGAATCGCCAGTTACTTAATTAAAATACAAATGTTTTCAGACTTCTTGCCTAACTGCTTCTCCTAACTTGGGAGTATTTTCTCTGGCTATCCCTTGGTGCTTAATAAATGCTTATTGATTGGTTGAATGATTTCTGTTTCCTGACTTCCTCAGCTGCCTTCAAGTCCCAGCTAAAATCTCACTTTCTACAAGAAGCCTTTCCTAATTTCCCTTAATACTGATATCTTCCTTCTTTTAATTTTCTTGAATTTATCCTGTATATATATCTTGTTGCTACTTAGTTTTTTGCATGCTCTCTAGACTATAAGCTCTTTGAGAGCAGGGACTATTTCTTTGTCCTTTCTTTCTTTGCATGTCGAGAGCTTAGCACATTGCCAGACAGATAGTAGGCATTTAATTTATGCTGGCTAACGTTAGGCAAGGACCTAAAGAAAGGGGACACTGGAAAGGGCAAGTTTTGATAAGGAAGAAAAGTGAGGGGCATAGGACAAACCTAAGAACTGTGGGAGGATGCCCAATATGAGGGTACTGTATATGTGTATTTTGGGGTGGGGGATGGTGGACTGGGGAGACAGCACAGAAAATGGAATGCAGAGGAACTTAGATCCTAAGTTGACCTGATTCACAGCCTTGCCTAAGGCCAACAAAGGCTCATTTACTGTTTGGTAGCTGTGCTTTCCTCTCTGTTACATGATGAGGGCAGCGAAAGAGAAAGAACTCATCAATAGAAATATGTATACAATGATTTTACATACATACATATATACACACAAACATATGCATGCATATTTGAGTCTAATGGTAGCCAACTCTGGAACGGGCAAAGGAAAAAAAAGATATTTACATGATAATTTTATTATATATTTAAAAGGAATGGCAAATTGTACATAATAAATTTGCAGTTTCATGTGCAATTTTTTTTATTCTACTGTACTATGGAAATGTTTGTGTTATTTCATAAATTAAAAAGAAAAGAGGCTGGAGACCTTTTTTGTTTTTAGTGTATCTATGTAAGCAAAGTGTAACATTAAGGTAATTATCTGGCTAAGTCGGGTATAGCTGGTAGACAGAGAGCTGGCCCTTGTACTCAAAGACCTGGGTTCAAAGTCTCATCTCTTGCTTATACCTGCTGTGTGATGATACAGGTCATCTAACCTCTCAGGGATTCTTCTAAGACTGTAAGTTACAAGGAGGGTTGCCCATCTGTATCAATGGAGAGAGTTTCCACACTGGAAGTCCACCCCACCCAAACACACACGGGTGAAATCACAGACCCAAGTCCCCTCAACCCCCTGGTAGGGGGAAATGGTTTTCTTAAATCAAAGATTAAAACATAGAAATCAATAGCTATTGAGGAAAAATTCATTTATTAACTTGAATTCTATCACTTAACTGTCTATAGCACCTACATTCACTGGATAAACTTTTTTTTCACTGTCTCCATTTTGTCATTTGGTTTATCAAATTCTTCTCAGAGGGAGAGAAATGAACAAAATAATTACACCGACCGGCTCACCAGAGCTGAGAAGTCTGTATATTTGAAGCTGATTCCAGCTGGGGCCTTTAAGAAGCAGCCTGGTGCCACTGCTGGAATGGGCTCAAGAAGCACGTTCTCCCTCAGCCTCCCTTCTGCTCAGTCAGGCCGGCTCAGGCCAGCTCTCTGTGCCAGCCCCCACCCCCCCCCAAAGCCCATAATGACCATGGCCCTGCTAAGTTCCCTAAGACGAGAGGCAGGAGCTAATCTACAGGGGTACACAGTGTTTCGCAGGTGCTAAATAATAGATGTCCCTGCAGGTTCAGTCATCACCCTATTTTTGCTGTAGGGCAGAATTACAAAAGCCAGGCCCCAGGGCAAGCTGAAGAATTCCTTCTGGTGACCCTCACCCCCACAAGTAATTGCTTTTTACACAACCTGTTCAAAAGAGAGAGACATGACAAATTTCTGAAAGGTCAGCAGAGACAGGCACAATCTGTTTTTGAATCTCAGCAAAGGGGAAAGTAACGCCCAGAGAAACAAAACATACAAGATTAATGATCTCCCCACACTGCAGAGAGAAGCCAGCACCAGCTGGGGAATAGACCTGCCATAGACAATGAAGGTGACGCAGGCAAAGCTGCTGATATGTTCATTCAGGGCTGAATTTAAATCATGGCTGAAGATGATATGGGGTAAGTACAGGAGAGGCAGCTTGTCTCCACTGCACCACATTGATGAAGCCCAAAGAGAAAACGAGTCACACCGTCCCATGCAAGGCCTTCCTATAGACACTCGCAGGCCTTTTTTTGCTACTAACTTTCTTAAGTTTCTGTCTTCCTCTTCCTAGTATTGACACACCATATTTTAGTTCATATATGTTCTAGAGAAGGAAAACGTATCATTTAAACAAAAAAGGTGGGAGGTTTTCCCCCTTAATATTTCAAAACTCCTTTTAATAATGCATTCTTTCATTTATAAAACAATATTTTGTTTCTTCAATTCTTTGTTTCTTCAAATAGCCATTTATAAAATATGTACATGTATAATTGGTTTATGACCTTGGGCAAGTCACTTAACCCTGTTTGTCTCAGATTCCTCGTCAACAAAATGAGCTAAAGAAGGAAATCACAAATCATTCCAATATATTTTGTCAAGAAAACCCCAAATGGTGTCACAAAGAGCGGGACATAATTGAAATGACTGAACAACATGCTAGGCCTTGAGGTGAGATTTGAATCCAATATTAATAAATATATTCTTTGTCTTCATATATAAATATATGTGTGTATATTATGTATATATGTATACATATACATAATACATGTGTATTATATATGTGTAATCTGTGTACCTGTGTGGGTTTATATATTCTATATATGTGTACATGTATACATATTTATTTATATGGATGTACATATATACATGTATCTATGCTTGCACACATATGTGTATAAATATATATTTATGCCTACAACTCATTGCTTATATTATCGCCTATGTAGGCAGACATCATCATAGAGGAGATGAGTTTCACGCTCTTGCTCACCAAAGCTTTTACCAAACTTGGTCATAATAGCAAAATGAACAAGTTAATAAAGGCAGCTGGGTGCTCCTAAGCAAGTCATCTACCTCTTTAGGTCTCAGTTTCCACTGCTGTAAAGCTAGAGGGTTGAACTTGATGACCCCTAAGGACCTTCCTAGCTCCAAAACTTCCAGGAAACTGAACCACTTCCATTTGAATTGTCTTAGGAAGGTTCTGAAGATCACCTGGCAGGATGAGATGCAGGACACTAAGGTCCTTTCTTGAGCTGAACTGCCAAGCTTTCAAACTCTACTGCAGAGAGCCCAACTCTGATGTTCTGGCCACACTGTTCAAATGCCAAATGTAAGTTTGCCTAAAAGACTATTTTATGGAGGATTCATACATGAAAGTCAGAAATGATATAAGACTATTCTCAGAGTCTCTCTAAACAATTTTAGTATCAGCTGGGAGACATGGGAGACACCAGCACAGGACTCCCCAGCATGGCATGCCCACATCAAAAAAAGTGCTGTGCTCTAAAAGAGAAGCAGAATTGCAGTAGCTCAAAAGAAATGAGAGATGCACAAATTTAGAGCCATCTCCACTCCAAATGTTCATATGACTATTTGTGTCCAACCTGTGGTAAAGCCTTCTGAGCTCATATTGGTCTGATCAGCCATGGTCTGGCACACTGGACCTTGACTCTGATGTTCTCTTCAAGCACAAAGGAAAACAACCAGCTCCAAAGTCATCATGAGTCTCTTCCCTGAGTTGTACCTTTCCTTGTTTATCTCTAATGGAGGGTCAAGGAATGGTTCCATGAATAAAAACAAGAGTGGTTAGAGGAAAATGAAATGAAACCAAAGGTCTGGATGCTCTCCAAACTAGATAATCAGTCTCTGAAAAACTGAACCAGAAAATTTCAAAATGGCAATTGATCCCTGCAGTTGAAAAGAAAAAAACCAAACCTGATAAAATAAATGTTGACCTCATACATCAAGAGTGGAGAACCTAATACGCGGAGACTGACTCTACCTCCCAGCATCATTTCATCCAGCACAAAAAATAAAATAAAATAAAATACAGGAGTTGACCATAGCTTTAAAAAAGGAAGTGTAGCTCTGAAATTCTCTAAGTCACATCCCACAGAGCCTCAAGATGGGAACATTCCTTCAGGAAAACAGATTTCATTCTCTGTAATGACAAATGGCACTTTTTTAAAGCAGGGAGTCAAGGAATTTTTCCATTGTAACAAAAAGAATGGATGTTAGGAATCGTCATGCATCCCAACTTTAGGAATTAGAAATCTTGAATGACAATTTTGGGTCATGTTTACTCATTTTTTAATTTAGAAGATGGTTCTTTTATCTCCAGAGAAGAGTGCACAATCTCTCTCTGCCCCTTCCCTTCTCCATCTGTCAATTTCTATCTCCCTTTCTTTGCCTCTCTTTCCCACTCTCTCTCTCTCTCAAAATGTTACCTCACATTTCTATAGCACTTTAAGATTTACAAAGCACTTTATGTACATAATCACATTTAAGCCTTTATAACTACCTTGTGAGATAGATTCTACTGGTATCATTATACCCATTTTACAGATGAGGAAACTGCAGTTCAGAGAGATTATGTGACTTGCCTGGGGTCTCACAGTTATTCAAAATCAGGCTTTTCCTCTCATCCTTTCCTGTTTCTTTCCCCTATTTTAACTGGCTTATAATTTATAGCTAAGACATAGCATGAAGCAGCAGTGTTGTATGATGGAAAGAGCACTAGCCTCAGAGCCAGGAGGTGACATGCTTCAGACATAAACTGATTGTTTGACCAAGGGCAAATTCATTAAGTGTCTCAGTGCCCCAGATAGCTCTCTGAGAGAGAGAGAGAGACAGAGAGAGAGAGAGAGAGATCTGGTGTGCCCTTATATTTATGTGTGTGTGTATATGTATGTATGTATGTATGTGTATATGTATATAGGTATATGTATGTATATATGTATATGTATACATATATGCACATATATATGTGTAAATACACACCCAGAGGCAAGTCACTTAACTTCCTTCTACCTAGGAAATCATGGTACCAGTATATATACATTAATAAAACTATTAAAAGTCAAATAAATTATCAAGTGATAATATATGTATTATAAATCTATATATAATATAAGTATATATGTGTGTGTGTGCAGGTATATATATTAGGAATGCATTATATGCTCATATATGTATACATATTTACACAGTGGACAAGTTGTATATGTGTATGTGTATGTCTCTGCTTTCAAGGAGATCACATTCTATTAAGAAGAGAAAACATATACATAAAACTAAATACAAATACATATTTATATAACATTTATATATACAAAGACACAAACGTGTGTGCATACATACATGTGTACATATTGACACAGTGGACAAGTAATATATATGTATGTGTGTATATGTGTATGCATTTCATGCACATGGACAAGTTGTATGTAAATATATATCCAAACCTATATATGTATAGGATATTCTATGTATATGCATGATACTACATTTCTGTGTAGCTATGCAAGAGTATATGTACATGTATACTTACATACATATGTGTGTACATACATAATGCACTGTCATTTGTTTTATTTAATAGACTTTTAACCATCTCATTTCCCCTGGGCTTTTTTTCCTTGTGGCTCAAGGCCCATCAGTAAAATGGGCCATCATGAGATCAAGGTTGTCTGCCCTTGTCATTCATACATCTTGGCTACAGGAAAAATAATCTTCCCTCATCAGAGAAACCATCCATAAATTACAATGAATTTGTTTTTTGAAGAAAGTGCTTTGGCTTTGTTGGCATCCTTTCCAATCTCTGGGAATCCCATGATTAGAAGTGCCCACATCTGTTTCAGGCCTGGGAAGCAGCAATATGTACAAGCTAATCACTCAGGGAGGGGTAATTGAGATTTGACAGGAAATCTTGGCTCCTCTCTGTTCGCTTACCTGTCCAAAGGGAGTGAGAGGAAGACAGAAACTTATCTCTGTAGCATTCTTCAGTTCCCTTCAATTCTATCTCAAAGAAACCTGAGGGTTTTCAGAAGGTTCTGCCTATTTCTCCTTCTCTGGGCTGGAGATTGCTCTAAAGACATACATATACATATGTCTTCCCCATGACCATATAGTTGTCAAGCAAGAGCCTGGTTTAGGGATTGTACTTTACTGAGGACTCTCTGCTTTAGTATGCAACAGCAAAAAGCTCTAATTGTTCCAAAGTAAACAGAAAACCACAGTCCCCAGAAAAGAGCAGACCTTACTACAGAAAGACAGCAGCGAGAATTCCAATCCAACCTTGAGAAACCACTCATTCTTGCAAGATTTTCCTTTGTATGTGAGATCACCAGGTCTGGAGTACATCCTATAAGCAAAATTTAGAATTATAGGGAGAAAAACCCACCTTAACAAATAAGTTCTGGATTTCAGGGTCCCTTTTAGTGGGTTAAATTTACCAAACTACATAGTGAGTGAGAATGCAACATAGATCCAGAATTAAAGCTGAGATACTCTTCCTCAGCAGAGCATTTCTCATTTCAACAACCCAAAGGCAGTGTCCTCAAGAGTCAGAGGAAGTCAGCTCATAACCCAACTTTGCTGCTTACTCCAGGTGGGACCTTAAATCAATCAACTCATCTCCCTGGGTCTCAGTCTCCTTATCTGATACAGAGATGAAGGACTTGAAGGCAGATTGAGATACACATTTTTTTAGCATGGCCAATACATGGATTTATTTTGCTTATTTTTATTTTGTTACAAGGGAGGCTTTTTTGTACATGGCGGGAGCATTTAAGAAGAAGCAGGGGATCGGCAATTGGAATGCCAAAAAAAGAGAAGAAAAGAGGGTAAATGTAGTATTTTTAAATGCACAAAATAGAACTGAAAGAAATTCAGAAGAAAACACAGATGAGTAGGGCACCTTTGAAACATGCTGAATGTACTGCATTTTAAAGAAAAAATATAAGCCATATTTATGGAGATTTGTGGTATCATGCACAATCCTCTTTTTCTGTTCTATATATATGAAAATGCTGTTTGGTGACATTTATCAAGTACAGAATAACAAAAAATAATGTTTCTTGCAAAAAAAATTAAATTAAGAAGTTAGACCAGATGACCTCTCTTCCTTCTCTAAATTCTGTAAGGAGCTGTTTCATCTTGCTATGCTCTGATGTCCTACCTCAGTCTCTAAGACCATCAAGGTCAACTTCAAAAAACCCTCACTTGGTTCATGCAGTCCTGATCGCTATTATGCTTTTACGGCGAAAGTCCTTGGAAAGCCCTCTACAATATATACCTCCAACTGTCTTTCTTCTCACTCAGAAGAAGTGATACAAGGACACTCTCAAAATCTTTCTTAAGAACCGTGGAATTGATTGTGTGACATGGGAGACACTGTCACAGGACTGTTCAGCATGGCCTGCCCACAGGCACAAATTTAGAGAATCCACCCCAAATGTTCACATGGACACTTGGTGCCTGACCTGTGGTAGAGTATTCTGAGCTTGTATTGATCTGATTAGCCACAGCAGGACATAATGTTACTTGATTTTAGCATTGTGATATCATTCTGGTCTTCTCTGAGAATGAAGGACAAACAACTCTTTCCAAGGTTACTGATGATCTCTTGATTGCCAAATCCAGTGACCTTTTCTTAATCCCTCTCCTTTGTGACCTCTCTGCAGCCTTGGATACTGTTGGTCACCCTCTTCTCCTTTGGATTCTCCTCTTTCTAGGTTTTCATGACTCTGCTCTCTCAGTTCTCCTCCTGTCTGTCTGACCACTCTTTCTTGGTCCCCTTTGTTGGATCTCCCAAGGCTCAATCTTGGGCATTTCTCTTTCATCTATATTATCTCCCATGGTGATAATAATATAATAATAATAATCTCATCAGATTCCATTGATTAAATTATCATCTCTATGCAGATGATTCTTGGATCTATTTGCCCAGTCCTAACCTCTCTCCTGACCTCCATATTTCACATATAACTGCCTATTGGACATCTCAAACTGGATGTCCCAGAGATCTCCTAAACTCAGCATGTGCAAAACTAACCTCATTATCTTTTCTACCAAAGACTCCTCCCTTCCTAATTTCCCAGTTACTGTTGAGTTCACCACCATCCTTCTGGGCACTAAACTTAGGTGTGATCCTTGATTCCCCACTATTCCTTCACAAATCCCTCACAAACCCCATATCCAATCACGTGCCAAGTTCTGTCCTCTCTCTACTCCAGTTTATCTTCCATTCAGCTGTTAAAGTGATCTTCCTAAAGTGTTAGTCTCATCATATCACTCCCCTATTCGGTAAATTCCAGTAGCCCCCCTATCACCTCTAGGATCAAATGGAAAATCCTCTATATGGTTTTCAAGGTCATTCATCAACCAACCCCTCCCTACCTTTCCAGTCTTCTTATATGTTTCCCCCTTCCACATACTTTAGAGTCCAATGACACTGGCCCACTGGGCTGTCCCTTACATAAAATACTCCATATTTTGGGCATTTTCAGCAGTTCCCCTTGCCCAGAACCCTTTCTCTCTTCAAGTCTGCCTCCTGGCTCAACTGGCCTCCTTCAGTTCTCAGCTAAAGTCTTACCTTCCACAGATAGGCTTGCTCAGCCCTTCTTAATTTTAACAACTTCATTTTGATATTATCTTTATTTATCCTGTCTCTATCCTACTTGTGCATAGTCGTTAGCATATTTTCTCCCCTATTTGACTGTGAATTCCTTGAGGATGGGGAGTGCCTTTTACCTTTCTTTGTATTCCAAGTGTCCAGCACTATGTCTGGCACATAGTAGGCACTTAATAAATGCTTGTGGACTCAACAGTAGCATAGTGTTTCCTTTTTCTTTTTGGCAAGGCAATCAGGATTAAATGACTTGTCCAGGGTCTCCCAGCAGCACAGTGTCTTCCATTTCAACACGTTTTCACATACATCTCCTTGGAGACCTATAACCACCCTGTGAATTAGGCAGTGCAGGTATTATACTCATTTTACTGACAGGGAAACTGAGACGCAGTTCACACCACTGGTTGGATGGTGTTGGGATCCAGTTCTAGGATTTAAATGGGCTTTGCACAATGTTCTCACCCTTCTGCCATCACTGAAGAAACTCTATTCCTCGGAGGTTTATACTATTCCTATGTAGCACCCAATCAAAATCCTGGTAGCTGTTGCCTAGAGACCCCAAAGTCACTCTCCTCCCCTCCTCAATGAGTTTGGTACATAGTTCATAATTTTCCTCTCCTTCTCAACTCCTAATATATATTCACTCTCCCTCAAATACTCTAATTACTCAATTTTTCAACCTACCCCTTTCTCATGAGCTACTCCTCCACCCAACTTTAGCCACATATGATGTTCTTTACACTTCACCTTGCTGTCATCCACACATGTATCACCTCTGTCTTCAAGAATTCTGAAGTCTCTGACTGTCATCTTTGGCTTTTCACCTCTCCCTGCCTTTACGTAATTCTACCCTTTATCTCCACACCATTCCTTCCAATCCCTTGACCACTCAATTTTCTCCCAGGCCACCTCTTCTGCCCTACCCACTTTCTCCTCTTCATCCCTTGGTAAACCAATTCAAGACTACACTGTCTTCTTCTTTTGAATCTCTTTCCCCCTTACCATATCATTGATTATGCCCAGTCAAATCACTCCTACATATATGCTGCTAAACAAAAACAAACAAAAGGAAACTAAGCAAACATTATGACTGGATCCACTACAGATTTATGTGACACAACCTCAACTGGGTCCTTGCTGTTGCTAGGCAATCCTACTATACCTCTCTTATCAACTCACTATTCCACTCTTCAAAGTAGCTCTTCCAAATCTTTTAATTCCCTCTTCAAACCTCCCATGGCTCCCTTCCACCCATTCTCTCAGTTGAGAACCTTCCCTCATATTTTATAGAAAAAACTGAGGCCATCTTACTCCTGACCAAAGCTAACCTCTCTGCTTGTTCAAGTGATCCTGTTCTATCTCATCTCCTGCAAAAGATAGCTGCTTCTGTTACCGTACTTTTTCAATTATTTTCCTGTCTATTGGCTTATTCCCTACTATCTGCAAACACTCCCATGTCTTCCTTATCCTGAAAAAAACCATAATTTGATCCTTCCATTCCTGCTATCACCCTATATCTCTTCTGCCCTTTATAGTCAAAAAAGCTATCTACAATAGGTGCTTCCACTTTCTCTCTTTCTCACTCTCTTCTTAACCCCTGACAATCTGGCTTCCAACCTTATCATTCCACCAAAACTGCTCTCTCCAAAGTTAATAATGATCTCTTAGTTGCTACATCCAATGGTCTTTTCTCAATGCTCATTTTCCTTGACCTCTCTGCAACCTTTGCCACTGTTAATCACTTTCCACCTTGATACTCTCTCCTCTCTAGGTTTTTGGGACACCACCCTCTCCTGGTTTTCCTCTTACCTAGCTGACCACTTCTCTCTCTTCTTTGCCCTCCAACAATAGGTGTCCCTCAGGGTTCTCTTCAGGACCATGTTGCTTCTCCCTGTATAGGGCTTCACTTGGTGATCTTATCGGCTCCCATGGTTTTAATTAGCATCACCATGCTGACGACTCTTAAATTCACCTGTCCTGTCCCAAACTCTACTGCATTCCAGTTTCATATTTCAAACTTTCAGATATCTCGAACTGGATTTCCATTAGATATGGACTATAGACATCTTTGGACTATGTCTAAAATAAAGTCATTGTCTTTCCGCCAAATTCTCCACGTCCTATCTTCCCTATTACTTTAGAGGGCAACAAGTTTATAGGCAATGTGACTAGATTTCTTTCTCAAAAACCAAACCTCAAACCCATCTCATTCTGGAGCTCATAGATTGGACAACAATAGGTCTCTGCCCAAGCACCACTTCGTGGCTATTTTGGGGGCCCTCCTGGCTCAGAGTAAATGCAAATACTAACTACTTCTCTTTTGACCAGCAACCCTGAGGGTCTTCCCCTCCCAGTTTGATTTATTTTTTAAATAAATTAAAGAGGCCATCCCTTGATGTACTTCTTAAAGAGGCCTATTCACTGAACGGGCATTACCTCACTCAAAGTGAGAACCTGAAAAGGCCTTAGCCTAAAATAGTCAGCCTCTCCCACTGCATCCTGGGCCATCTCCAGTCATCCTAATGAATATCTTGTCACTTGACCCACATGGCTCTGGAGGAGAAAATGAGGCATGTGACTTTGCACAGCCCTCCCTCACTCAAACCAAAGTCAACTGCAAGTCATGCTATCATCTCCCTGATGGAATGGTCCTCTTCAAGAATGGACAAACACAACAACAAGAGGGCAACACCATCCTCTCAGTCCCTCAGGCTTACAACCTAGGAGCTATCCTGGATTCCTCACTATATCTCATCCTCGGTATCTAAGCTGTTACCAAGACTTGTTGATTTCACCTTCACAAAATCTCCTCAGTATGCCCCCTTCCTTCCTCTGACATCACCACCATGGTGCAGGCCCTCATCACATCACACATGGATCATTGGAATAGCCTGCTGGTGGTTCTGTCTGCTTCAAATCTCTCTCCATTCCAATCCATCAATCACTAAAGTAGTTTTCCTAAAGTGCAAGAACTATCATATCAATTCCTCATTATACACTATCTCCTCCTGCCTTGATCCCTCCCTCCCCAACTCAGTAAACTCCAATGATTCCCTATTGCATCCAGGATCAACTACAAAAGGCTCTATTGGGCATTCCTCTTTGTAACCCAGCTCCCTCCTACCTTTCAAGCCTTCTTACACCTTATTCCCCAACACTGACTCCAGTTCAGTGACTCTGACCTTCTGGCTGCCCCACAAACAAGACGCTCCATCTCTTGGCTCTGGTCATTCTCTCTAGCTTGTCTTTCATACCTGGAAGTCTCAACTGAAACCCCACCTTCTACAAGAAGCCTTCCCCACCCCCTCTTTATGCTGGCATCTTCCCTCTGTTGATTGTTTCCTATTAAACCTGTATAAAGTTTGCTTTGTATGTATTTGTTTACACATTGTCTCCCCTTTAGATTATTGTCTCCTTGAGGGCAGGGATTGTTTTTACCTCTTTTTGTATCCCCAGTGTTTAGCACAGTGCCTGGCACATAGTGGGCTAAGTGTTAAAAAGCAATAGACCCTTTTATTTGGTGTGTTTATAGAGAAGTTATGTTGTTTAATCAGAGACAGTCAAGGTAGCATCAAAGAAAAGGTGGGGGCAACAAAGGATAAGTACTACAGCAGATGTACCCCCTCAACACTGGGCAGTAACTGATACCTACAAACTAGGGCAATCTGCTAACCATTCCCTCCCCTGACCCTCCACATGCACACGAATATACACACAGGATTCGTACTTCTAAAGCAATACTGAGCAGGAGGGAATGCGACCTGCGATGTTTCCTGGGAGCCTCAGGATCATTTGATGGTCTTCAGATCACGGCAGGAGGAAGTAGTTTACAATGGTCTTGTGAAAGGCTGCACTGAGACTTGGCATATAGTTCTCCAAGCTCTCCCAGGGACTCCTGGGTTTATATTATCTGCATGTGTCAGGCCAACTCCAAGTTTTATAGGGAGGAATGGATTCCCATTCAGGTGCATCTGCTTAGTTTTCTATGCCAAGGTCGTAATCAAGGAGATACCAACTGGCATTTTTTTAGCCTGGAAGCTTCTAGGTCAAGAATATTCTGATGTAGAAAGTTCCAGAGAAGGAGAAAGAAGGGGGCATAGGAGGGGAGAGGTTGTTCTGGTTAATCAAGGTGATATAATATGGTTAGGGGTCCATAGGATCATAGATGCAGAAACTGAAACAGTCTAGTTCTAGAGGAACATTCCAGAAAAAGGTCATCTAGTCCAACCCCCTTTTTTTTACAGATGAAGAAACTGAAACCCAGAGAAGCCATTACTTGCTCAAGGTCAACCAAGTAATAAATGACAAAGCCAGAATTTGAACTCAGTTCCTCCTCCAACAAATCCAGGACTCCTTCCACTGCACCACGTTGCATAAACAGCTTGTTACAATGAGCAGGCATCCCCTTCTCCTTCCCAAATAACCACAGAGAAACTTTTCTGATCCATAACAGTCAGCAAAGGTAGGATTTGACTCAATTCCTCTCATTCCAAGTCCAACACAATTAAAGCTAAATAGCAGTATTCCAGGCTTTACTCCCACGCAGTCATTTCCAGGAGCAACAAACAATTCACCCTCCCCTCCCCCTTCCTGATTCCCATAAGAGCAGTACTGAACATTCCATCCAAGTTTCTTCTTTAGACTGCACCTCAAGATCCCTAAACATCTTAAAAGCTGATTAATAATTGCCCAAAAGAATGGTTACCTACACAGTGTTAAAGGATCGCTTTTAAGCCCCAGGGCCAAAGCTGATATTTCTTCATCCTACAGATACCCTCCTAACAATCAGGACCAGCCTCTCTTCAACTGAAGCAATGGGTCAATAAACATTCATTTCAGAAAAACTCTGCCCCTTCCCCTTTGTTAAGTGCCACTAAATCTCTGACAAACAATGATGTGCCCTTTCCCTTTAGTGTGCCTAGAAATTGTCGACTTCAATCAGCATTGATACCTATTATGAGAACATTTAGCCAAACTAATAGTCCCCTCCCACCAAAATCACCTACTATCTATTTTTATGTATTTTATAAATCTATCTCCATATATGTACACACACACACACATATAGTCTTGTCTATATTGTGAGCTTCTAAAAGTCATTGACCATCCTTTTTTTTTTTTTGTCTTTGCAGCCCCAGTACTTAGCACAATGCCTGTAATACTTAATTAATAATTATTGAAGCAGGAAGATGGCTCCGGACTTAGAGTAAGGAGCACTTGAGTTAAGATTTTAACTCAGATGCACTTTATGTCCTGGAAAAATCATATAACCCTTTCCAGCTCCACTTTCTCCACCTATAACAAAGAGATAGTAATACCACTCATCTCATAGGGCTGTATTAAAAATCAAATGAGATAGAACATGTAAAGTGCTTGGTAAATCTTAAAGCTCTATATTCATGTTAGTTGTTACTGATTGGCTAGAGACTGGGAGAGACTACAGTGAAAATTTACTCCAGCTTTGCAGAGGTTACTCATGTAGTTTAAAGCACAGGAAATGGAAACTGGGCAAATGGCAGACAGACTCTTAAAAACTCCTCTACTACAGAGAGACACAGATGACTGTGGAGGAAATGTAAGCAGGGGAAGCTTTTAGAACAGATAAGCTATTCCACTAGCTTCTTCTCTCCATTCCTCTGGAACAAAGAAAGAGAGTGCCTGTGAAGGAGAGAGAGCCTTCTGGGAATCTTCCATGGTCCCTGTTACTGGGGACAGCCACATAGTGGCTGTTTATATCTGAATCTTGCCTAGTCTATCTTTCAGGAATTGGTGAACAGTTATTCTTCAACATCTTTCCATGTTCACATTTTCAAATATTTAGGAATGGGGGGAAATGAGCTTCGAAATTATAAAAGAAAAAATACAATAAAAATGAATTGCCAAAAATATTTCTAAAACATAGTAAGAGACAAAGGAGAAAGAGACAAGGTGATACAGTGAATGGTGCTGGACCTGGAGTCAGGAAGACCTAAATTCAAATCCAGCTTCAGGCTACTTACTAGCTATGTGACCCTAGGCAAGTCACTTAACATCTATCTATCTGCCTTGGTTTCCTTATCTATAAAATGGGGATAATGATAGCACCTACTTCCCAGGGTTTTTGTGAAGGTAAAAATGAGAGAACATTTGTAAAGTACCTTAAAGCACTATGTAAATTCAAGTTTATTATTATCATTTTAAAAGTAGAGTTTTTGGTGAGAGTAATTCAAACACATCCCACTAACTTCCATAAAGCACATCAAAAAATTGAGGCCATACCTCTTGCCCAACTGAACTTTCTGGGATCAGATCACAGAAAAATAGGATTGAGAACGCTAGATAGATGCTGGCAAAATATCTAATAGGTTTTGGAATTTAGACCATGTCTGCTTACTTCTCCCCCGCAAAATAAAAAGAGAGAGAGAGAGAACATTGCTTGCAAGGAAATGGAATTTCCCTCTTTTTCTTGAAGCAATGAAGCAGAGAAATAAATTATCTGAGAGAAAGCCAAGGCCTGTTTCCCAGTGCCAGGTTCCCAAAATGAAACCAACCTAAAGAAAAAGTAAATTCTTACTCATGCTTTTGAATGAAAAGGATCTGAACTGGGTGTTTCCTCTCATTAGATGGGTCTTTGTATAGTACAGAACTTTTTCAGTGAATGGAAGAATTTCTAGATCTTTCAAACTTATGTATGTATATATGTGTATGTGTGTGAATGTATATACCTTTGTACTTTCCTTGGACAAAAGATAGACTTGCTAACTTGTAATCCATCTTTAACCAGGATCCTAAGATTCTTAGACTTTGAGATTCCACATTTCTAAATCATGGCCTTGTTATACAACTTAACTGCCTCAAAAAATAGCATGCTATTATGGAAAGAGTACTGCCTCAGGAGTCTGAGGACTCCAGTTCAAATTCTGTCAGTAATGTTCACTATTGTACAACCTTGGGTAATTATTTCTCTTCCCCCAGGCATGCTTCCCTAAATATAAAATAAGAAGATTGAACTATATGATCACTGAGGTCCATTCCAGCCAGGAGTATGATGGTTTAACAACCAGCCTTCCAGAAATTAAAAAAAAAATGTATATACAGACCATTTTAAAGTTTAACTCACATCATTAACATTTACCCCATCACTTTCTTAAGTTGATACAATCAATAAAACAATAAATGAATCCTTGATTTGTAGAATTTGATGATTTCTGAGGTGTAAACACTCACACTGAACATTTAGCATACTGAAAAGTTAACAATCAGCTCTCCATCCCACCCTTGCTTCTAGCTTTATTTATATGATCTTATAAGGAAGAAAATTTACAGAATTAATGGGGAAGAGAATACAGTATATAATGGAAAGAGTGTTGGATTCAGAGAAGGAAGTCCTAAGCTTATTTCTGTCAATTACTACCATGTAATTTCAAGGAAATTGTTTGAGTTTTTGAATCTCAGTTTTCTCATCTATAAGGTAGGGATCTACGTACCTACAGTACCTTAGAGTTGGCATGAGAATCCAATGAGATAATGTATACAAAATGCTCTGGAAATCTGAAAACACTATATAAATAAAAGCTCTTATAGACCAAGCAGTTCCAAAGCATGTAATCAACAAATGCCTATCAAGAACTATTCTAGAAGCTGCAGGAGATACAAGTCTAATATGGTAAGTTTTTCTCCCTTCAAGGAGGAGTTTACAATCTAGTTTGAAAGTCAACGTAACAGTGATTATGCAAGAACAGCTCTATATCTATCTATATGTCTATTATTCTATCTCTGAATGTCTCTATCTTTCTATTTATATATACATCTATCTATCTCTATATCTACTTGTCTATCTTTCTATATCTATGTCTCTCCATATATTTTTATATGTCTGTATCTATATCCTTATCTCTAGATATCTAGATCTAAATATCTAGTTCTATAGATCTATCTATAGATCTGTGTATACATACATATACATATACACACATATGTATGTGTGTATATGAGTGTGTATAAATGACTCCACGGCAGGAGTTAGGCAACATATGCAGAAGACAAGGCCCAGGAAGGGGGAGAACAATGAGGAACTGAATAGTCAGGGTAGGCTTTATGGAAAGGGTGGGACTAGATCTAAGTCTTGAAGGACATTACTACTATATGTGTCTCCTACTGTCCTAGAATTTAAGGAGGTTCTACTAGTTGACAAATTGCCCACCTGATGACGAAGAATGGCAATCTAACCATCCCATGCACTGCACCCTCTGGTCAAGAACATGGACCATTGTTCTTATGAGCCTATGCAAAGCAGGTTGATTAAATATGTATGCTCAGTGAATACTGAATCAATAAATAAGTGATTATTGCTTGTCCATATGAGCCCAAAGCTTCTAGCTTGAGCTAAATACAGAAAAGCTTCTTATGCCAAACTTTGTACCAATTATGCAGTTGCCCCTGTACCAGTGGGTTTTCATTCTGGAAAATCACACTGTAACTGCCCATGTCCTTTGAGCCTAGAAGAAAATGGGCTGAGTCTAGTGGGTTCTATTTGCTAACTATTACTATTTAGCTGTGTGACTTTGGAAAAGTTATTTGGTCTTTTTGGCCCTCACTTTTCTCATCTGTGAAATATAAATTTATGGATGGTATGAAAATTGTTTAGTTCCTAGAACTCACTGTCCTCTTTTCAACCAGTCAGCCAACGTCACTGCAGAAACAGAAGGGAGGGCCTTGAAAGTACAAAGAACTATTTGGGGTTTTTATTTTCCTATGGGTTGCCAAGGCCAAAGAATTCAGCACCATATGGCCAGCCTACTGGTGATAAGTCTCTCTCTGCTTAGCTAGACTAGTCCTTGGAATGCAGGCATGGTCTAGTGCTGGAACTATATTTAAAGTCTTTTCATGATAACAGTACCTGCTCAAGTTTGTATTCTGCTGGTCTACTCCTTGACAACCAAGGCTCGCCTCTGAGTGAGGCATCAAAGTCTTTCAGTCACAATTTATGTCTGCAAGTCATGGAATGCTATAGTCTCTGAAGAATTAAATTTGAAGATCACCCAAGGGGCAATAAAGAGGGGCGTGATGGACAGGAGCAGGCTACAAATACATTAAATCAGTGAAATGCATGACCAGAAAAAAAAACAGGCCTGCCACATAGCAAGAGTGAAGGCAAGGAGTGGCAAGTCTATGTGCTACGATGACTTCCCCACAATGCAAACAAAATATTAGGAATGCCCTGAGCATTCTGGGACCACCACCACGATCACAGGGAACTTATGGGAGGACATAGATAATCATTGCCTAGGATAAGCAGGTGTAGGTGCCTTGTGATGTGAACTGGGAAAGAATCCCCCCAGAGAGATGACATCTCTTAGACTTAGTTGGGGGAATTGGATTCAATCTCCAAGGAACCTTCTTGGCATAACATTGGCCATAGAAGAGACAAAGGAAAATAAACCAAAATGTTGGCTTCTGGTTTTTCCCCATAATAGTCCTGAAAACTGATGTCAGATATTGGAGATGCCATGGAACAAAGAAGCAGCCTTGGACCTGAAGCTGTGAGGGCAGCTGCTCCCTGCAAATTCACTGACACTGTTGAATGACTGTAGGAAATAGCCTGGAGACTGGAGCAAGTCATTTGGAATGGTGGAGAAGCAGGGTAGATATGGTAAAGAGAGAAGTTTGAATGGAGGGCTAGCATTTGTATAAGTGCTTTGAAGTGTAGGAATTCAATTTAAAAAACATTTATTAAGTGCCTACTGTGTGCATCAGTTCATACAAGTCTTTCCAGGTTTTTCTGCTTGTCATAACTTATAGCACAATAATATTCCATTACAATCATATACCACAGCCTTTTCTGTTCCATTAACCAATCTAATACATACAAAGTAGTACCTCAGAATTATTTTAATTTGCATTTTTCCAATCAATAGTATTTAGAGCATTTTTATATGTTGTATAGCTTTGATTACTTAATCTGAAAACCATTCATATGTTTTGATCATTTAACAATTGGGCAATGGCAATTTTTATGAATTTGACTCAGTTCTCTATTTTTAAGAAATAAGGCCTTTATCAGAGAAACTGGCTTCAAATATTTTTCACAGTTACAATTGCTAACTACATTTCACTCCATCCTATTTCCCCGTTTATTCTATTCTCTCTCTCTCCTTTTACATTGTCCCTCCCCAAAGTGTTTTGTTTCTGACTACTGCCTCCCCCAATCTGCCCTTCCTTCTATCACACCCTTCCTCCTTCTCTTATCCCTTTCCTCTTCTATTTCCTGTTGGGTAAGAAAGATTTCTATACCCAGTTGAATTTGAATGTTATTCCTTCTTTGAGCCAGTTCCAATGAGAGAAAAATTCAGTCCTTCCCTTTCACCTCCCCATCTTCTTGTCCACTATAAAAGCTTTCTCTTGCCTCTTTTATGTAAGATAATTTGCCCCGTTCTACCTTTCCCTTTCCTTTTCTCCTAATGCATTCCTCTCTCACTCCTTAATTTTGCTTTTTTTAGATATCATCCCTTCATATTCCACTCACACCTCTGTCGTCAGTATATACTCCTTCAAACTGTCCTAATAATGAGAAAATTCTTATGACTTACAATATCATCTTCTCATGTAGGAATGTAAACAGTTTAACCTTATTAAGTCCCTTGTAATTTCCCTTTCCTGTTTACCTTTTTATGCTTCTCTTGAGTCAGTATTTGAAAGTCAAATTTCCTATTCAGCTCTGATCTTTTCACCAGGAATGTTTCAAAGTCTTCTGTTTCATTGAATGTCCATTTTTTCTCCTGAAGATTATACCCAGTTTTGCTGGGTAGGTGATTCTTGGTTGTAATCCTAGTTCCTTTGTCTTCCAGAATATCATATTCCAAGTCCTCTGAACATTTAATGTAGAAGCTAATACTTATGTTATCCTGACTGTGACTCTATGATGCTTGAATTGTTTCTTTTTGACCACTTGAAATATTTTCTCCTTTACGTGGGAACTTTAAAATTTGGCTATAATATTCTTAAGAGTTTTCATTTTGTGATCTCTTTTAGGAGTTAATCAGTGAATTCTTTCACTTTCTATTTTAGCCTCTTGTTCTAGAATGTCAGTTCAGTTTTCCTTGATAACTTCTTGAAAGATGATGTCTGGGCTCTTTTTTTGATCATGGCTTTCAGGTAGTCCAATAATTTTTAAGCTATCTCTCCTGGATCTATTTTCCAGGTCAGTTATTTTTCCAATAAGATATTTTACATTGTATTCTATTTTTTTAATCTTTTGGTTTTGTTTTATTATTTCTTGATTTCTCATAAAGTCATTAGCTTCCATTTGCTCTGTTCTAATTTTTTTCAATGAGCTTTTGTACCTCCTTTTCCATTTGGTCAATTCTACTTTTTATGGAGCTATTATGGCAGAATTTTTCTGCCTCTTTTCCATTTGGCCAATTTTGCTTTTCAACACATTCTCATCTTCATTGGGTTTTTGTACCTCTTTTACCATTTGCCCTAGTCTGTTTTTCAAGGTGTTATTTTCTTCAATATTTTTTGTGCCTCTTTTACCAAGCTGTTAATTTTTTTTTGCATGATTTTCTTGCATCACTGTCATTTCTCTTCCCAGTTTTTCCTCTTGATTTTCAAAATCCTTTTTGAATCCTTCCATGGCCTGAGATCAATTCATACTTTTCTTGGAGGCTTTGAATGTAGGAGTTCTGACTTTATTATCTTCTTTTGAGTGTGTTTTGATCTTCTTGTCAGATAACTTTCTATAGTCAGAGTTTTTGCTGTTGCTTGCTCATTTTTCCACTCTATTTCTTGACTTTTCATTCTTTATTAAAGTAGGGCTCTGCTTCAGGGGTCAAGGATGCACTGTCCCAAGCTTCTAGGGACCTGTAAGTTTTCAGTTCTTCCAAGGTGGCATGATCTAAAGAGAGGTGTTACTACTCTCCTGGCCTGTACTCTGCTCTGTGAACAACCACAAGCACTCTTTTCTGCCATGGAACTGTGAGGAGGGTTCCTCCTCCACTGTGACTGCAACCTCTGGTGTGCTTGGGCTCCTCCTTGCCCTGGGACTGCCACCTAGGACTGTGACCTGGATCTAAGTATGGGCAAAGCCACAGAGTCCTGCTTTAGTGCTAGCAAAGAGACTCCAGTAATCTCCTTAAGGTCAGTTATTTGATCCCTTGTCATCTGTGGGTTGATAGCTGTTACTACAGCTAATTCAGTGGCTCCCAAGGTCTGCTCCTGATTTACTGGGGCCTGATCTGTGCTTACCTGTGCTGGTCTATGCAGCACTCTGACACTAGTGAGACAGACCTTTCCTGCTGACTTTCTAAGTTGTCTTTGCCTGGAAAATTATTTCACCTTGTCCTTTCGTAGGTTCTACTGCTCTAGAAATTGTTTTATGGCATTATTTAAAGATGTTCAGAGAGCTTTTGGAGAGAGCTCAGGCTAGTTGCTGCCTTTTCTCTGCAACCTTGGCTCTACCTCCTAAAACTTTCTCTGGCAGAACCAGTATCTGATCTGCATTTATAAAAGAAATTCTTTATCAAGAGTTCTCTAATCTCATGATCATTTCATTTTATTTTAGGTCCCAATAAAATCAAACCCTCTCAAAATTAATTTTTTTACTAGGTACAGAGAAGGGAACTCTTTCTAGACATGAGGAAGGAAGGGATATAGGAGATACACAAAAAAAGTTATTAACTTTCCTATTAAACTATTAAAGTTAATACCACACTAAGACTTTTGGAACCCCTTGTATTTTAACCCCCAAAGTCCTTCTGAGAAAGAAGCCTTTCTTGGAATTTTATGGTACAAAGACATCAGTAGACTGCATCTTTGTCAAAGAAAGATGTGTCCAGGCCCATAGTGATGTCAGTACAAAGGAGTGAGGGGAAGGGGTAGTTGATACCCTGGTGCCATAAAACAACTCCAGTGGCAATCTCTCATGAGACAAATCATCATCTCATCAATTTCTAGTGTTCTATTCTTTTTCCTGGCCTTTTCCTTGACTGATTTGACCACTACTCTCCCCCCTACAGCCATTGCTTCTATGATTCCTAACTAGCCCTTTGGATTGAGTGATGCCAGTTGCTCTGGTTTGATCTGACATGGCATTCTCTTTACCTTCATGAATCATGACTTAGACCACATGCCTTCTCCCTCAGTAGGACTCTTTTCATTCAACCACTGTTAATTGTCCCTAATCATCTCAAGTGGGCTCCCTTCCTATAATGTTAGTCATTTAATTTTTCATGTTTCCCCTGAGTGATTATAAGTTCTGTCCTGAATTATATCACTTTGTGATTTCATACATAAATGCAGGAAAAAACAAGTTGTTTCATGCTGTTTACTATCAGACTCTGTGTACTGAATATACATAAATTTAACATAATAGCTACATAGCATATAACATTCAGTTGAATGGTGGATAATCTCATAAAATCAGTTGGACAAAGGGTCATCTTAATATTTTCCCGAATAACATTTGGTTTATGCCTCTACTACACCAAATGAATGGGCAGCAAGGTGAGCAGTGGATAGAGTACCAGGTTTAGAGTCAGAAAAATTCATCTTTCTGAGTTCAAATCTGGCCTCAGACACTTACTAGCTGTGTGACCTTGGTTAAATCACTTAACCCTGTTTACCTCAGTTTCCTCATCTAGAAGATGAGATGGAGAAGGAAATGGCAAACCACTTCAGTAACTTTTTGCCAAGAAAACCCTTACAGGGGTCATGACAAGTCAGATACAACTGAAAAAGGACTGAACAACAAGCAATGATGAATGTAATCAACTTTTCATTCAAAGTCAGTTACTTTAGGGATAATCAAGGAATTTACAGGGAGGTCACTTCAGACTTAAATTATACAAATTTGTCATCCAAGGCACTTTGCTATTTCTCACAAATTGCCCTACTATTCAGCAACATTGTCAAGTAGTAGCAAATAATCAATAAACATTTATTAAGAGCCTACTATATGCCAGGAACTATGCTAAACACTGAAGATACAAAAAAAAATAAAAATAAAAAAAGACAAGTCCCTGCCTTCAAAGAGCTTGTACTTTAATGACAAAATGCTATAGTCATTGAAGCCATCTTATAATGAGTTAGTTTTTCCCCAGATTCACATGAACACTCTCTACTCAAGTACACAGATTTTAACAGTTAATTGCCATATACATTATATAAAAGTTAGATCACATTACTAAGGCAAAATCAAGATAGATAACTGCTATTAGAACAAACTTTTAACACTAGCTAGCTAATTCTAACACACACCAGGTATCTTCCTTTGCTATTGCTTGACTTATGTATCGGCTTTGACTTTTTAAAATTCCCTTACTTGGCTTCAAAGAAAGAAAATGGGATCCTTTCCTTCATTTACTTAACTTTGTCTCATCAGCCCCTTCAGCTACTTTTCTTCAACTCTTCTGGCTTCACGTTTGTTCATCATTAAAGCTCCTCTAACTTTTCTCCTAGACAAAAGTCCTTTTCCCCAGTCCTTTTTTCTCTCAATTATCAGAAGAATCAGCTACCAGAGGGGAAAAAAGGATATACTCTCTTAGGGCCTGTTTCTACAGTTCCCTGTTCTGAAATGTCTTCTATTCTTTCCCTGTAAGGAAAGATGAAAAACATCCCTCCATTTGGGAAGTGTAAAACCCCCTGTGCAACCTTTGCCACCAACTAACAGGAACACACACTCCCCTGAGGCTAGTTAGCTCCCCTTCTGTCATTCTGAGGAGTTTAGTCAGCTGCCACCAGGTATATGAATAGTAGTGCCTCTTAGGGCAACATGACTAAGAGATGTAAAAGATTCAAGCACAAGATCTAGTTCTTTTGCTTTTTCACAAAAATATAACTTTTTACTAAAGTAGCACTGTAATTATTTCACTGCTCTGTAAAAATTGAAAAAATACATAGATATGAGCTGTAACAAGAGAGCTGAGCTCAGTAACATAAGGTCCTTTCCAACTCTGGCATGATATTATTTTGAGGAAATATAGCATCTTATTAAAAAGTTATACCTCCCCACATTAAACTTTATTGCTTATCACTACCTTAACTTAATTTGAGTTATTAGTGTACTCTGAATTTTTTATTATTGTCAAAATCCTCTAGGGATATTTAACTCGATTTGATTCAACAAACATTTATTGATAAATGAATGATAAAGCATTTATTAAATACCTATTTTATGTCAGACATTGAAGCAAGCCTGGAGGTACAAAGACAAAAATTAACATGTAAATTTACAACATGTTAATAAATAAGTAGAAGTTTATCCAAAAGTCTACAAAGGAATTTGAGGAGGGAGAGAGGGCTGACAATCTTAAGAACTTTATAGAAGGTAGTCTCTCAGCTGTGCTTTGAAGGAAGCCAGACATCCTTCAAGATAGAGATGAGAAGTGCATTCCAGGTATAGGGAGAAAACTGTGCAAAGATATAGAGATAGGAGATGGAACAGAGAACACCTAATAGTCCAGTTTGACTGAAACAGGAAATGATTGAAAAGGAGCAATACGAAATCTAACTGGAAAGGTAGATGGAAGTCAGATTACAGATCAATTGTGGGTCCAGTTAGATGGAAGCCAAATTGTAGGTCAATTGTAGGTCAATTTAGCACCTGTAGAAGATAGATTAGAGGTGAATGGCAGGAAACAAAATTCGGAGACTATTGTGAAAAAAACAAATGAATAGTGATGGACTGAACTGGGGTGCAGGAGTTCTTAACCTGGGGTCCATGTCCTTGTTTTGATAACTACAGTTATTGCTTTCACATCAAAGAAGTTTAGAGCACAGTGCTCCCACAATCTGGAAAATCCATGTAAAATTTTCTGGTGCTGTCTTCATACCAGAGAAGTCTGAATTTTTTTCTTTTTCTTTTGTGGGGTGTTTACAGTGCCTTATTGTAAAATCTAGGTTGATGTTATATAATACTATACATATATTTTATGCATTTCTAAGTTTCTAAACTTTTTCTGTCTCACCTGCTGACCTTTGCATGTCATCTGTGGCTTTCACAAGACTCCAAAACAATTCCCATTTAATTTCTTATGCTGACCCATGATATTTGGAAAACTTTTGGTGAGGAAAGTCATGATATAGAATGGATAACTATATTTAAACAAAATTGGTTTCTTTTGTAGTCCTATGTATTTTATTTTATGCATTTAAAAAGATGATTCTGAGAAAGGCTCCACAGACTTCCTGAGAGAGACAGAAAAAGACAGAGAGAGAGAGAGAGAGAGAGAGAGAGGGAGGGAGGGAGGGAGGGAGGGAGGGAGGGAGAGAGAGGGAGGAAGAGAGAGAGTTAAGAATCACAGGTAGAGGTTATGTGAATAAAGAGCCTGGGATGGATACAAGTCATAGAAGTAAAATATAGAAGAGTATGGTTACAGACCTGGATGAATAGAAGCATTGCAGTGCCCTTAGTCATTCAATCAATAAACATCTATTAAGCACCTACAATGTGCCAGACACTGTGCTGAGCACTGGAGACACAAATACCAAATGAAAACAAAGGTAGGACCTGCCCTCAAAGAGCTTCCCAGCTAAAGAGTGAAGACAAGGGGAAGTGAGGAGTAGGGGTGAATACTGGAGAAATCCAAAAAAGTCCGAGAGCAGTATAGTTTGATATAGCTCCCTCCAACAGAGACCCAGAATCATGACCCTGCCCTCCAGCCAAAGAATCCAGTCAGAGAAACAGATGATATTGAGAAGATGTGAATACCAGGCAGATTCAATCTTGCAGAATAATGAGATTTCCCTATCATGAGTTACTGAGAAAAGAAGGCATGATAGAGAGAGTCAAAGAAGTCCAAAATCAGTGTAGCTGATGGGAATTGGGAAGAAACACAACAGAAGTAGGGACATTTGAAGGAGGAATAGGTTTAGGGATAAATATAATGAGTTCCATGTTAGACATGCTGACTTTGAGATGCTGATGCAACCTCCAGGTAATATAATTCACAAAAGGCAGTTGATAATCCAGAAATGAGGGTTCAAGAAAGACATTAAGACTGGGCATATAGATTCTGAGTGATTTGTACAGATATGCTCACTGAACCTATGAAAATTAATGTGATCACCAAGAGAGAGAAGGTAGCGAGAAAAAAATAAAGGAATTTGGATAGAACCCTGACTATACCTTGTCAGAAGAACTTAGGACCTACATCATCACCTCTCTTCAGCTAACTTACTCAAGTTTTGCTTTTACCCTTTTTTTCAAATCACCTACATTTTACTCAGACCTCTGGACCATCTGCTTTTACAAGGAACAACACTTGTTCCTTTTATTTGTTTTAGAAGAAACCAGTTTGAATATAGTCATACAACGGTTTCTTGACTGTAATAGCTTATATTTATATGATATCATAAAATGAGATCATACTCACATGATCTCATCTGGCCTTCATGTCCTTGTGAGGTGTGTGTTATTATCCACATTTTGAAGAGGAGCAAACTGAGGCTTAGAGCTGTTAAAAAAAAAAAAAAAGACAATCTGTATTACTCACCTCATGAGTATCTGAGCCCAGCCTCTTCTTGACTCCCAGGTCTTGACACTATATGGTTGGGTTCTCCATGTTCTAAGGTTTGCATGCCACTTTGTTCTCTAACAGGAAATTTCCTCCTCCCTGATAGGGTTTCTTTAGTTAAAAGTTCAATTTACTAAAGACTGATTCCAATGCATCATTAGGTTATGGAAGTGACCTTAGATTTTGGAAGACTATGTCCCTTGAAAACAAGCTCCCAAGCTAGAAAGATATTTAGTACAAATACAGTAATGATAGATAGGTAGATAGACAGGTAGATGGATGGATGGAACATAGATAGATAGGTAGATAGATAGCTGGATGGATGGATGGATGGATAGATGGATAGATAGACAGATATTGACTAAGGGAAAGTTAAATTACACTAGAAAAGAATAATCTGTGCCTCAGCTTCCTCATGGGTCAAATGGGGATGATCAAAGCACCTATCTCTCAGAGTTAATGTATGACGAGAGAATATACATAAAATGCTTTGCAAACTTTCAAGTGCTATGTAAATACCAATTATTGTTCATAATGACTATAATCACTAAGTAGACTTCATGCTAACATGAGTTATCACCTCATTACATGGTGTTTACATTTTCACCATATCAACTCTCCAAGTCCATTCACCAAATCACAGCAGGTCTGTATTCTAAATTAGTGGTGGGATTCTCTAATCAAATCCTAACTATATGGAGTTTTGAAGCATTGTTGAACAAGGCTGGAATATGTCTTAGTTTCATATAGGAACTCTGACTAGATCAGAGGTTGACCCAACAACAGCTTCAGAGGCTAACTCCTTCTAGAAACTGTCTCAAAAAGAGATGCCTTAAAATGCCACTCTTTTACATGAACCAAACCATTCTGAATACCAAATTAAACCTCACTGAAAAAGGAATTCCACTGAAGTCATTTTGCCCCATGCATTTGTACACATGGATTCTTTGGTTCTTTTTCATGATGTGGCACTAGAATGTGGACAATTAGGTGAAATAGTTGAATTGAGCAAAGAACAAACAGGTTATTCCATAGTCAAAGTCTTATTAGATCAAGGGTTTCAAGCGCTGTTTTGGTCCTCACATCCTTTGGCTTTTCAGTAAACTTTTCCATGCTTTCTATTCAATGGGAAAGAAAATAACATCTAGAGTTTATCATATATATGCACATAAGAAATGAGACCGATTTTTCTTCTTCAATTGTATTTTTTAAAAAACTTCATAATCCCATTGGTTGGAAGTCAATCTATAGTTTCTGTAATATTTTAAAAGGGTAATGTAATTCTTTACCCAGTACTCCTTCACATCCCCTTAACAACCTTTTTCTATGCCCGTGAAGTATATGTATCCCAGATTGGGAATTCCTGCCTTAAATGATGCAGGAGTTAAGCATGGGAAAAATTCAAAACCAGGAAAAGAAGTCAACAGTTCAAGTGATCAAGGCAAGAAACCAAGTATTCAGTTCCCAGATGGCAAAAATTCCCTGTTAATCTCTGCTTCTTTGAAAGTTCTCTTTGTAACACATCTAGCCCTAACTCTCACATTTATCTTTTCTATGAAAGATAGTATGGGCTTTGAGCCAGAGAACATTGATCACCTCTCTAACCTGCAAAAACCTATTCTTTTTCATCCCTGGACTTTATGCCTCTCTCATATTCCTATTTGGTTTTCATATGCAAATGTTTCTTCTGGTTTCTCCTGCTCAGAAACTGATGTGATGAAGCTGTAGCATAGAGATACCCCTGCACTGGGAAAGGGAGGCAAAAAAAAAAATCCTCCCCTCCTAAAGAGAGTAGGTGTTGCCACTGAGGGTATGGCTAATCCTTCAAGCAGCCAGTGGCTAGATGTCCTATAATTCCATCCAGTTTTATTGAATAACTTCTTCATACTTGTAAAGTGGTAACAAAAAATCAATATTTCTTTATACTTCAAGACCTTGATATTTCAATTGTCCCTGTCAATATTCCTTCCATTCTGTAATTTCATCAATACCTCATCATCTCTATCACATTTTTTACACCTTAACATTCTTTAGTTTTATTAAGTTGGTTGGGGAAGAAAATAAATTTGTCAAGGGTCCCTTGGTGAACTTCCTCCTTGCTAAATAATCTGTTTATCTATTCTTTGGTGAATAAATAATACATTTAGCATATAAGCATAATTATTTGGTTCTGTGCAGAATTAGTCCCATTATATTTAACTAGTGTGACTTGCATTCACTGAACTATAGCAGGGATTAGGAGGACAGATTTGTTAATAGATGGAGGCTCAGAACTCATTTCTAAATGGGTGAATCCATAAATCTACATGCCTCTTGGCAAGTTGGTTGCTGCCCCACCAAAACAAAAAGTACAAGAGAAATGTCAATTAATGCTCTGAAAACCACAGAGATCTTAGCACTTACTCAACTCTATGCACACCCTGGTAGTTTGTTTTTGCCTCAAGAGGAATTCTCTAAGATCCAGATCATCAGTTAGATAGGCTCAGGTAAGTGGCCAACAACACCACCTGGTGGTTAAATCTCACTTCCAAGCTAAGCTGAGGTGCTACCTACTGAATCCCTCCACTCTTTCCTGCCCTCCAGTTACCATTTGTGTGTATCATGTTGTATCATCCAGTACAATGCAAGTTCTATTTTTGTCTTCCTATCTCCAGAACATATACACAATATTTTAAACTTAATAAATACTTACTTAATGAAAGACAGGAAAGGAAACCAGAAACAAAAAATTTATAAACAAAGCTGAAAGTCAGTAGGCAACAGAGATATTTAAAAAGTTACAGAAAGAGATAGAGAATTGACAGAGAACCATAGTCAGGTACTTGGAATTCAATGTCACAAAGAAAATCTGAAAGTCAACAAGGACCTGATCAAGAAACAGACAATGAGTTGTGACACCAAACAATCACTAAAAGCATGTTAAGCAGGAATAACTTAGTCTAGAATAATCATTCTCAAATTTTATGTCATGGATGCCTTTGGAAGTCTGGTGAAGCCTAGGAACAATTACTCAGAATCACTTTTTTCAAGGGATAAAATCAACTCAGGGTATAGAATGAAGCATTTTTTTCTTAATTTTTCTTTTTTGGAACACGGCTAAGGCAAAAATTTGTTTTGCATGACTATACATATTTGCAATATGTTTTGGGTTTTTTTGCCTTCTTATTGGATGGGAGAGGGGAAGGTTAGGAAAGAGAATTCAGAACTAGAAAAAAGAATTTAAAAATCTCTGCACTTTAAAAAATGAAATAAACATAAAACTAAATTAATAGGACTAAAAAGGAAAACAATTACATTGAAATATAGTCATCAATTTTTTTTTTAAATTAAGTTCATAGACCCCAAATTAAGAACCACTCCTCTGGAGTCTCCTGTGCTTTACCTTCCCAGAGCAGGAACCAGAGTCTAGTGTGAGCCTTGAGGTCACAAGTACAAGCAGAGGAGGGATTGCATCAGGTTTGAAAGGAAACCTATAGCTGAAGAAAAGTCTTGATACAAGTTGAAACAGAGGAATGAGAGAATTCACACACATACATGTATACATATCTGTGTATATTCTGTCTTCCCTCTTCATTATCTCTTTCTAAATGTATACATATATGTATACATGTATATATGTATGTGTGCACATATATATTTTCTTATAAATAATTCAGGATCTAAAACTCATCACACTAATTCTGAAGACTTTTAAAGGCAAAATCTTTCCTTTGAAAAAATAAACCGAAGCAAAAGGAAAGAAAAGAAGAGACAATAACCTTAAGAGGCAGTGTGGTTAATGTATAAATAAAAAACATATATTTATCATATATATATATATCCAACTTGTTTTGTATGACTATACATATTTGTAATATGTTTTGGTTTTCTTACCTTCTTATTGGGTGGAAAAGGGGGAAGTTGGGATGTGTGTATGTATGTATATATATTCTAATTGATAGAGGACTAGAAGGGACCTGCTCTCCTTACCAACCTCTGCCTCTTAGAATCCCTTCTTTCCTTCAAGACTCAGCTCTAGGGCCATCTTTTTCTGTAGAAGACCTCTCCTGATGGCACATCTGCTAATGCCCTCCCTTCTAAGGTTAACTTGTGTTTACTTTATATGTGTCTTGTATATGCTTATATATCTTGAAGAATGACCTATGTTCTTTCCCCTTAAATGTATTAGGATCTTCCCCATTAAAATATAAGCTCATTGAGGGCAGACAGTATTCTGTCATCTTAGCTCCAGCATTTAGTGTTGTGCCTGGTATATAGAAAGTGCTTAATTAATACTTGTTGACTGATAAGCCAAACCCCTTATTTTACAAATCATACCCAAACGAGATCAAGTGACTTGTCCAAAGCCACACAGCTAATTAATGACAAATGTAGAATTTAAACTCAGCGTCTCTGCATCCAAGTGCAGGGCCCTTTCCAATCTCCCATACTGGCTCCCAAGGTTATAATCTCTTCTTTCTTTTTCCTTGGATTCAGTTACTTTTTCAAAGGTAAAAATCTTCAGATTTAGAGTGATGATTTTAGATCCCAACCTGATCACTGAGGAGCACTAATTGAACCTAGAACACCTCAGCAAGAAGTCATGTCTCTCAGCCAATCAATCAATTAATGCATATATATTAAGTCCCTACTATGTGTAGGGTACTGTCATCAGTGCTGGAGACACAAAAAAGTCTTCCCTGACCATCTTAAGGGGTAGATAATATGCCAACAATATGTAAAAAGAAGCTAAATACAAGATAAATTGCATATAATTATCACACACAGTGCATAGAGTGGTAGGCCTGGAGTTGAAATGGACAGACTGAGATGTGAAATGGACAGACCGAGAATAATTCGTAGGCAAGAGTCAATTAGGAATTTTGAGAGCGTCATTTATTAGCCAGGCTGGTGGCTGCCTCATGGAGAGACCCAGAGGAGACAGCCCTGAACTGAGGTGAGTGTGTGCATTTTAAGCATTTCGGCGCTAATCATTACAGCCTTGCGGCTTCCACAACAGAGTTCTGACAGGGCAGGGGGGGCTTGCTGCTAGGCAAGAACCCCCAAACAGAAGGTGGTTGTCAGGGTACTGCTAGGTAGAGGACCCCAACAGAGAAGAGGTGCCAGGAGAGGGACTCAATCAAAGACTGGTTGTCATTCAACAAAAAGTAGTTATCAGGAAGGGGGGGATGCTCAGCAGAAGGTAGTTGCCTGGCAATGAGAGTCTAACATTAGGGGGGCACAGATTGTTACCATGCAAAGGGACTAAATAGAAAATGACTGTTAACAATTCATCAGATATTTCACAACCCAAAGGGGAATAACGTTTTGACAAGGGCCCAACAAAAACTTGTTACTAGGCAGTTTATCCAACCCTGCCCAATAACCTAACAGATATCTCTCAACCTAGGGCCCCAGGGAGGAATAATGTCCACTTCAGAGTCAGGAAGCCTCATCTTCCTGAGTTCAAATCTGGCCTCAGACACTTCCTAGCTGTGTGACCCGGGGCAAATCACTTAATCATGTTTGCCTCAATTTCCTCATCTGTAAAATGAGGTAGAGACGGAAATGGCAAACCAGTCCAGCATCTTTGCCAAGAATATCTCAAATGAGGTCACAAAGAATAGGACATGACTGAAATGACTGAACTACAATAGAAGGAAGGCAGTAGAACTATAGAGAGAGATGGTATGATATTGTGATGTGGCTTCTTATTCCAACACTCATGTGTGCTGGGTAGATCATCTCTCCCTCTGCCTTGGTTTCCTCATTTGAGAAATGGGAGTCATCATAATCACACTATACCGTTGCTGTGAGGGAAGCCCTTGGAAAACCACCAAGCTGTCTATAAATGTGAGATATCTTTCATTATTACCAACTTTCAAGAAGTTCGAGCAAGAGAAACTTTTTATCTGAAAAAAAAAAAAAAACCTGTGGGTAGTACTGTCTCTAGAGTATTAGCCCCCAGGCTTTCTGCTGTAGAGAAGAGGAGAAGGAGGCAATTAGAAGCTGATAGCTAAAATATAATTAGTACCAGTCTGCCACCCTCTCCCTCCTCCCCTGTAACTCCTTCACAGTCTTTTTGGGACACCCCCCACCTTCTGTAGACCCTTGTTCCTGGTGCTTGCACTCTAAGCTTCATTATTGATGAAGAATGCCCTTAATGTTCATCTATATAGAAATGTGAAGTGGGTACAGTTAGAACATCTAAAGCTTTCAAACTGATCCCAAGATGATGGAGGTGGAGTCTCAGATCAATCCCTTTCATAGAATACAGACTCAACCATATCTGAATGCCTTTGTCATCTCAGACTTCTGGTAAATGCACACACACACACACACACATACATGCACACTTCAGACAGGCACCAATCACAACCACAGAATGGAATGGAAAGGGCAGGTGGGGAGATAGACACCATTGTGTGTCTATTTCCCTGTTACCTTCTCAGTAGGTGTGCCACAGAAAGAACTCGTAGAAATGTCCCCAGAAGACTCCCTGGGGCTACCCACACAGCTGTAACGGGGCCCTTCCCCCAGGCTCTGATGGCTTTTGCTTAACTATTTCTTTCTCCAGTTGGAAATCCATTCTCCCCAACAACAATAGAATTCCATCCTGTCCTGCATCCACTGGCAATTAGAATTGTTGCCCCTTCCTCACCAAGTACCCAGGTAAAGTCTGGCCTACTATCTAGAACAGTACAAGAATTATTTGCTATGTAATTTTGCTGCTCCTTGGAACTCCTGGGTTCCTCTAGTTCCAAAGCTAACAGTGAAGAGGGAGGAGCCTTCTGTGGTGTGATTTCCTCCCCAGGAGCCACTCCAAGTATAGCTTAGCTTGTGGTACTAGAATATTCCCAGGATTTCAGGTTGGGTTCATTTGTTCATCTGTTTTTTTCAGGGTCATTTTTTCATTCTTTCCTAATGACAAGAATCTTTCTTGGGAAAGAAGGCAAGGAAAAGGGAAGAAAAACAAAAATTAAAACAAAAACTCCATGCCTCCCTTAGGAGCTACTGCCTTTCTGAAAAGCTAGCAGTCACTTTTAGGTTTCTATTAAAGACCTAAGAAGACAAGGAGGAATGGGGAATCAGCGCTTGACTGAAACAACTTTAGTTACTAGTCAGTGCTCTAAACCTTACCAGTCCTGGACAGCCCAATCCCACACCATGAACTTTTTGCAAGTAGATTTTGCTAATTTTTGCTAAATATTTGCGAAATAGTAATGACCTACTAGAAAGCCATTAGCTATGTGACTTATGCTGTAAGGATTCACCCACAGAGGCAAGATTAATAATTCCTCTGTGATTTCTCTCAGGGAAAACCCTATAAACTGTTTATCCTGTCATCTCCTAGGATGAGGATGGAAGAAATTTCATGGGAATCTATCTCCACTGTCTATCAAGTTAACAAAAAAAACCTTTATTAAATGTCTACTGTTTGTTAGGCATTGTGTTAGGCCTTGGGGACACAAGACAATAATGAATGAGCCTCTTCCCTAAAGAAGATTTCATTCTATCAGGAGAAGTAATTGAAGAAAGCACTTTCTTTAGTAGATGGTCATTCTTCCATTTCCAGTCATAGAAATGTTGAACATCTCCAAAGGGCATCTCACTGCAGTTTTGGACAGCTCTCCTTGTTAGAAAGCACTTGCTTGGTTTGAGTTAGACAGTTTTCCCTGTAACTTTCATGCTACTTTTGCCCTTACATAGATGGTCTTCTTTCTTCTCCAGATGAGTCTTTTTTTATTTGGAAACAGCTGTCAATAAAGGTCTCTTTCAACTCTAAAATTCTGAGATTGTCTTTTCCAGGCCAAACTCCACTAATTCCTTCAAATGTTTCTTACTTTGCAGACTATGTGGACTCTTTGGGCTTGACTTGTGGAAGGGCCTTCCAAGCTTGTGTTGGTCTGATGAGCCACAGTCAGACTCACTGGACCTTGACCCCATCCTACAATGTCATTTTGGTTTCTCTTTGAGAATGAAGGAAAACAACCAACCAACCAACTTTTTAGATTCCTCACCATCCTGTTCACCCTCTATTAGACACACTCCTGTTTTGATAATGTCCCTTTAAAATGGTACCCCACCATAAAACTGAAAGCAATATTACAGTAATAATAACCTAATCCCTAAAAGTAGATTTAGTAGCTAGAATTTAATAAGCACTTATGTACCCTTTTTAGGTTATTTCATTTGATTCTCCCACAAGAACTCTGTGAAGTAAGTGCTGTTATTATTCCCATTTTATAGTTGAGAAAACTGAAGCTGAGAATGGTTAAGTGACATGCCCAGTGTCACGTAGCTAGAGGCTGAGGCAAGATTTGAACTCAGGGCTTCCAAACTTGAAGATCATTTCTTTATACTAGTGTCAAACATATGGCCACATATGACACAGTGCAGCCCAAACCAGATTAAAATATAGTTCCTATTTGATTTTATTGTGTTGATGTATAAACAAAAAAGGAATATATAAACATGCATTGCTTTCTAAGCCAATAAGTGGCCCATGGGGATCCTTCTATGTGGTTAGTGACTTCATTTCTATTTGGGTGCCCCAGGGTTGTAGTAAGGATCAAATAAGGTGATAATTGTAAAGCACTTGGCACTGTGCCTGGCCCATAGTAAGTACTATATCAATGTTCACTATTACTATCATTACCACATCCTACCTTCCAAGTCACAGAGGTTTTAGATGTAAGCCTATCCATGGGCCATGTGTATGTTGACTAGGATCAGTCAAGTGGCTCATCACCAGAGCCTGGGCTATCAAGTGACAAGAGCTTCAGGACACAGCAATTCTGGAAGATCTTGTAGAAGAATGGTGGAAATCTGCATTGGAAAGTTGGTGGCAGGAGTAACTCACTCCAATGAAATCACACATCCTTTTTTTTTTTTGTTAACTATTTCCCTCAATTACATGCTAAAACAATTTTTAACATTTGCTGGGGTTTTTTAAGTTTTGAGTTCCAAATTCTATCCCTCCCTTCCCGACTTCCTGAGATGGTATGGGGTCTCAATCAGGGATAAGTCATAATACACAATAGCCATTAACTTAAACTCTGTGTAAGATGAAAACTTGGACATGGTGACCAGCTAAAAAAAATCATACTGAGTCATAGCTCAGGTACTGTGACTAGTACATGACCGGTACTCAACCTTAAGTATCTGGGCATTTACCTAATAGCTCTGGGTAGAGCTCCCAGATCAAGGAGAAAATACCTCAAGCAGCCAGAAAGAAACAATTCAAGTGTTGTGGAAGTACAATCAGGATAACACAAGATCTAGTAGCTTCTACATTAAGGGATCAAAGGGCTTGGAATATGATATTCCAGAAGTCAAAGGAACTAGGATTAAAACCGAGAATCACCTATCCAGCAAAATTGAGTATAATACTTCAGGGGAAAAAGTGGTTATTCAATGAAATAGAGGACTTTCAAGCATTCTAGATGAAAAGACTAGAGTTGAATAGAAAATTTGGTTTTCAAACACAAGAATCAAGAGAAGCATGAAAAAGTAAACAGGAAAGAGAAATCATAAAGGACTTATTAGAGTTGAACTGTTTACATTCCTACATGGAAAGATAATATTTTATAACTCTTGAGACTTTTCTCAGTGCTAGGGTAGTTGGAAGGATTATATACATATAGACAGAGGACATAGGGTGAGTTGAATAAGAGGGAATGATATCTAAAAAATAAAATTAAGTGGTGAGAGAGGAATATATTGGGAGGAGAAAGGGAAAAATAGAATGGAACAATTTCTCTCTCACATAAAAGAGGCAAGAAAAAGCTTTTTCAATGAAAGGGAAAAGAGGGGAGATGAGAGGAGGAGAAGTGAACCTGACTCTCAGCACATTTGGCTTAAGGAGGGAATAAATGCATACTCAATTTGCTGTGAAACTCTATCTTACACTACAGGAAAGTAGGGGAGAAGGGGATAAGTGGGGGATTAGGGGAATGATAAAATGAAGAGCAAATGGGAGGAGAGCGTAATTAGAAGTAAATACTTTTGACAAGAGATAGAGTCTAAAGACAGAATAGAATAAATAGGGGGCAGGATAGGATGGAGAGAAATATAGTTAGTCTTTCACAACATGACTTTTATGGAAGTCTTTTGCATAATTACACATGTATAACATATATGAAATTACTTGCCTTCTCAGTGAGGATGGGTGGGGAAGGAGGAAGGGAGAGAAGTTGGAACTCAAAGTTTTAAAAAGGAATGTTAAAAATTGTTTTTACATGCAACTGGGAAATAAGATATACAGGCAATGGGGTATAGAAATCTTTCCTTCAAAGAAAATACAGGGGATGGGGATGAGAGAAGGGAGGGGTGTGACAGAAGGGAGGGCAGATTAGGGGGAAGGGGTAATCAAAATGCTGCTGTCTTGGGGTGGGCAGGGGAGAGAGATGAGGAGAAAACTTGGAACTCAAAATCTTGTGGAAATGAATGTTGAAAACTAAAAGTAAATAAATTAGGGGGAAAAATAAAACAGAGAAGAAGAAGAAGAAGAAGAAGAAGAGAAGGAGGAGGAGGAGGAGAGAGAAAGGAAGGAAGGGAAGAGGGGGAGAGACAGACAGAAAGACAGAGAAAGAAATAGCCTGCTTTAGTCTGTATTCAGACAATAGCAGTACTGTCTCTGAATGTGGATAGCATGTTTCATCAGGAGTCCTTTGAAATTGTCTTAGATCATTGTGCTATTGAGAATAATTAAGTCATTCACAATTCTTCATTGTACAATATTGCTGTTACTGTGTGCAGTATTCTCCTGGTTCTGCTCACTTCACTTTGTATCAGTTCATATAAGTCTTCCCATGTTTTTCTGAAATCATCCGACTTGTCACTTCTTACAGCACAATGATATTCCATCCCAATAATATTCCACAACTTGTTTAGCCATTCCTCAATTGACAGGCATACCCCCAATTCTTTGCCACCACAAAAAATAGCTGCTATACATATTTTTGTATATGTGGGCTTTTTCCCCTTTTTATAAGTCTCTTTGGGATTTAGCCTTAGGAGTAGTACTGAAGGATCAAAGTGTATGTACAGTTTTATAACCCTTTGGGCATAGTTCCAAATTGCTCTCTAAAATGGTTGGATTAGTTCACAACTCCACCAACAGTGCACCAGTGTCCCAATTTTCCCACATTCCCTCCATTTTCCCACATTCCCTTCATTTTTCTTTTTTGTCATTTTAGCCAATCTGATAGTTATGAAGTGGTATCCCAGAGCTGTTTGTATTTACATTTTTCTTACTAATGGTAAATCATACAACCCTAAAGCATTTAAGCAACTGAGGGTAATTGTAAGGAACTAGGTTACAAACACTTATTTACTGTGATCTTCTGGTCTAGATGAGAATATTGATTTATGCAAACTGGAGGGTCAGAGAAACCCTCTAGACTCCACAATAGAATAAAACTTAAAAAGAATTTGTTACCAAGAGAAAGTGGAGCTATTTACCTCTAAGAAAAGAAGATGCATGACTACTCTAAAGTCAGCTCCCAACAAATATGCCACATTGCCATCTGTACCAATGCACACATATTTTTTTAAAAAGTATTTTTATAAAGGACTGAGACTCAAATTGCTACAAGGAACCCACATCTCCCATAGGATTCTCAAGTCTACACATTTCATAATCAATTAGGCGTCACACCCAACACCCCAATCTTTCTGGCTATAGGAACTCCCTAGATGCTTTCCAGAAACTTCTCCACCCCAAAGAAGTATCTGCCATACATCAAGTGCTTAAGTAATTTTATTTATTTATTGACGAACTAACCTTTCATCTACCTACCTCTGACAAATAATTATTTGTCTGGATCAAAGGAATTTTTTCATTAAATCAAAGATTAGTCCTATGTAACTAATAAAACAAAACTACAATGCAATATGATGTTACATCAGTAAAAACTGGCACATGTAAGTCATTCTTTTGGGACCTATCCTATTTCATCCATATTACTCCATTTCCCTCCCTTGCTTTCTTTCCTACTACCCTTTCTAAAACCTGCCTGATTAATTTTGATTTTTTTAAAATGTACTTTTAATTTCCGATAATCCAGTGAAGATGTTTCCATAATTTATTCATTTCTTGAATGTTGCTAAATTTCAAGTACAAAGTTAGTAGTCCTGAAATGATGGCAGGATAGAAACAAGAGTACAGCTCAGCTCTCCTCTACAACTATTCCAACAGAAACCTAGAAAGAGTGCCAGAGTGAGACGTTTTGGAGAAATCTGTGGAGAAAACATGGTGACTCAATTTTTTTTTCAGCTCAAGTGTACATAGTAAGATAGAGGTTTGAGGACATTGGGGAAATGGGTCTAGCAAGGAAAGCACCTCCCAGAGTGTACTTGATAAGAAGTAGGTCATTGATCCATCAAGGATAGTACTATTCAGGGAGCAGGAAAAGAACTCATTGAGCAGACCTCTTGTCCTAGCCCTAGAGCCAGTATGGATTAAGAAGGACATAGAGATGGCATACCAGAGCAAGGAGTAGTCATGGTCCTGGGGCTATGCAAATTGGGCAAGGAGCAGAACCAGAAACTAGAGGCAAAGTCTCAGATTTACCAATCTGAGGTATGCACCTGCGTAATTAAGTCAGGGAGCTCAGACCAAGAGGGAACCTATAGTTCTGTCAATATGAACCTACAGAACCTTTCCATTGGCTGACAAGATTTGGAGCCACTAGCAGTCTACCGAATCTCCAACCAGCAACAAGTCTATGACCGTGTTGCTCAGACCCAAATCCAGGTCAGGAACTTACAAAACTGAGTCCAAGAGGGTACTGATCAGACTTAACCCTGGATCAGACCACTCTGGGCACACTAAACAAAAGTCTCTGGCCTGAGGTATCCCCGAGATCCTGAAGAACACAGCATTCAATACTCGGGAAAAACAGCAGTAAGACCTGAAAGAAGACAAACCAGAACCAAATAAGGCTGAGGCTCTATAGAACCTGGCCTTGTACTAAAGTACCAATTTGAGGAATAAGGCTACAAGAATAAGTAAATGAAAAAAAGACTAACAATAAAGAGTTTTCATGGAAGTGACACCCAAGGCAAAAACCCAGAAGAACAAATTGACTCCAGCATATCTATAAGTAAAACCTCAAAGAAAAACATGACTTGGACAAAAAGTCAACTAGAATTCTTGGGAGAAATGAAGCAAATATTTTTAAGGTTAAATGTGATTTTATAAATTAAATAAGGACATCAGAAGAATGGAAAAGAAAGGACGTGAAACTATCTTGGGACTTCACTGTGTCTGATTTCATTCAGAGGGTGAGGGCGAAGGATGGTTGTTATGCCATGCTCAGGGTACAGTTTGCTTGCTGTGCCTTAGCTATAGAAAACAGGATGTCTCCTAATAGTAAATACAGGGGAGTGAAAAGAGAGGGGTGCTTGGCATGGGGATCCTGACAACACCTTTACAAAAACTGACCATGTATTAGGATATACAAATTTCACAAATAAATTTAGAAAAGAACTAATAAACACATCTTTTTACTGACCACAATGCCATAAAGTTATATCTATCTGATAAAGCGTTCCAGAAGAAAGTATTAAATTAACTGAAGACTGAATAACTTAATCGTAATGAACTGGCCAAAGAATAAATCATAGAAACAACAGGTGATTTCATTATGACAACAATAAAGCAAAGCATCAAAACTTTGAAGATGCAGCAAAAACTGTCCTCAGAGTAAAACTAGTATCTCTAAAACACTTTCAAAACAGACAAGAAGCAAATTGATGAATTGAACATGGAATTAAAAAAAACCAACCTAGAAACTCACCAAAATTTTTAAACTCCGATTAGACACCTCTGAGCAAAGATATAGCTACATCTAATTGCAGACAGCATGTATTTTGAAGAACCATGTATTCCATGAAGAGCCAAAGAAATTATGCAAGTCTCCCTCCCCTTTTTATGAGGCATATTATTAGTTACACTACTTTGAGAGTCTATGACCCTTTAACAAAGCATTTACATGAAATATGTGGATATTACCCTTTAATATCACACACACACACACACACACACACTCACTGGAATCTCTTCAGCATCTTCCTATGCCATTCTACTTCTTGTAATATCCTTTCCCATCTCTTACTCTCATTGCCTCTGTGACAAGCCCACTGTGATATTCCAGCCCACTCCTCAATCCTACCATAGCATTTATTATCTGTCATATTCATTTGGCACTTAGCATCCACTGCCTTGTCCTGTTAATTCTTTTAACTGTAATACCCTTGAGATATCAAAGAATAAGAGGAAGGACTTCAACACACAGGGGGTGAATATTCTATAAAATCATCCAGGATGGGAAGATACGGAAGGGCTATGATCTATGATCTACAATCTACAACTGGACTCTCTTGGCTCACTCTACTCTCTATGGAACAAACTGCCCCTCCCAGGATAAGCTCATCACTTCTAAACACACTACCAAGCTGCGAACTCAAGTCCTAATTGCCACCACCTTCTTCAACTTCCTCTGTCTTCTAATTGAAGGACTGGAAGGTGGAGTACCAAGCTCCTCCTAATACCTTCCTTTATTGAGAGCAGAAACCAGACTCTCAGCTCACTCCACACTCCATCTGCTGCCCCACTTGGTTTCAATTCCATAGAATAAGATGCCCTCACACCAGGTACCCCATGGTGTCCCATTCTTCCCTATCCCCCTGTTTTTCTTGTGTATTATCTCCCACCTTTAAAGTGAAATCTCTTTGAGGGCTGAGACACTCTTTTATTAATTGTATCCTTAGCACAGTGCCTAGCACATAGTAGGCACTTAATAAATGTTTATTGTTAGATTAGATTATAAAGTAGAGGGAGCACCCATACTGATAAGATCTTGTATCCATCTAAATAAGTTGGTAAAGACAATTGCCTACTAATTGGTTTCCCTGCCTCTGGTCTTTCTGAACCCCAATTCATCCTCTGCACAGCTGCTAAAGTGATTCTCTTAAAACTCAGAGCTGACCACGTCACTCTCCATCTTGTTTAATAAACTCCAGTGACTCCTTTTTGCCTCCAGGACAAAACATAACCTCCTTTGTTTGGCTTTTAAAATCCTTTACAGACTGGTCTGACTGGATCTTTCTTGTCTCATTACGTTAGTCCTCTTCTCATCCATTACCATCAAGTCAAACTGGCTTTCTCCAGAACTCCATCTTCTATCTCTACCAATGCATTTTTGCTTTGAATTCAAATTTATTTCATTTAATCGGGAAATACTAGGTTTTAAAAATAATGTCATACTAATGTGGAAATATGTTTAATATGATTGTACATGGCATAGCCTATATCAGATTATTTGCCATCCTGGGGGAGGGATAGAGAGGGAGAAAAAAATTTAGAACTCAAAATCTTATAAAAGTGAATGTTGAAAACTATCTTTACATGTAATTGGAAAAATTAAAATATTATTAAGTGGAAAAAATAGATAAACTTTATTTCTCTTGGAGAAAAAAATGTCATGCTTTTAATACCCCTCCAACTCTACCTCATAGAATTCTTCTCTTCTTTTAAAACATATTTCAAGCATTACCTTCTACATGAAGCCTTTCCTGACTTCCCCCATCTGCTAGTGTCCTCTCTTTCTAACTACCTAACAAACTGTATTTTAAAATTTTATTTGGTGTATACGCACATACATATATACATGTATATACACACGTATATATACACACGTAAATATACCTGTGTATTTATGTATACGTACATATATTATATATTCGATGATAAGATATAAATTCCTTGAGATAAGGAACTGTTTATTTTTTTATTTATATTTCCAATACTTACCACAGAACTTGTCATATAGATAGTGCTTAATAAATGCTGATTGTTTGATTAAGGGGGTATTGAGCAAGTTGACTCTCATCAGAGAAGCTGTTTCTCTCCACATTGTAAAACAGTAAGCTAACAAACCAGTTTGGTCTCTTTCGAAATTCCTTTCCCTATTCAAAAGACCTATTCAAAAGAGCTGTTCTGGGGTACCTCTGTTCCAGGATGTGAGAATGGAGACCTGTTCACCTGCAGTCTCCTTTCCCAAAGGAGCTGAAATGGCTGCCCTTGAGGCAGAGATACATAGAAATTGCATGTGCTTGCATTCAACTTGAGAGAAGAAATCCTCAAATTGAGCTTCCCCAGTCTAAGTTACACCCAGGAACAAAAACAGCTCCCACAGAAGGACATGACAGTATACGTATGCACATGCTTACTCAGCCCAAGAGGGAAACACAGAGGCTTTTCTTGTGGGTTTTCCCAAGTTGGAGAGTTTGGGCACCACTCTAGAGGAAGAAGATTCCTTGAACAGTATGCTTCTTGGAGAAGAAAGCAGGTCACTAACATAGTTCCTGTAGCTAAAAAGGCAGGGGGAGGTTTTGGGGAGCAGGAGATGGGAAGAAATCAGGACCTTGCCACCCAGGTGTTACCAGGAGCATCTCAGACAGTTCAGATCTGATGGGAAAGGAATTGATCTATTGTTCAGCAGTTCAGTATATTAACCTTTTGGTAGGAATCTAAGGCTCAGGGTGTTACTGTGAGCCTTGTAGGACTTGCAGGGCGGTGGGGGGAGTGTAACTCAAAGGGTGTCCTAATAGCAACCCAAATTTCAATTCCTTTTGGGAAAAGTTGATATACCTGCCTATAAACACATATGCATGTGATTGGGCACTAAGGTAGCACAGAGGATAGAATGTTGGACCAGGAGTGAGGAAGACTCATTTTCCTGAGTTCAAATCTGGCCTCAGACACTTATTAGTTGTGTGACCCTGGGTAAGTCACTTAACCCTGTTTGCCTCAGTTTCTTTGGCTGTAAAATGAGCTAGAGAAGGAAATGTTGAATACTCCAGTACCATTGCCAAGAAAAACCCAAATGGGATAACAGAGTCAAACACAACTGAAAAAGGACTGAACATCCAGCTATATAATTGTTTTATACACAGAAGCATCATTTTGTGGGTTTATATGAGTTCTTGGCAAATTCTCTATTTTCCTTGAGCTGAAATAAAAGTTATCTAATCCTATTCCACTTAAGGAAGAACACAGTTGAGATTAGCTTTTGTATCCATATTCTGATTCTCCCTCCTGTGTGAGCAAGTAATAAAGACATCTTGATTAAGACATGGAAAATCTAGAATGCTAAGTGAATTCTTTGATACTATTCACATGCAATGCTTCCTTAAGTACCCATATGGGAGCTGTGACATTACTACCTGCACTTGAGCAAACTTGGACATGAACCAGACATAAACTATTTAGTGATTTTTCTGAAGTAAGCACAGTGAGGACAACGAACCAAAAAGAAAAAATGACCATCTTCTTCAGCCTCAGTGACTGACTCTAGTTCATCTGAGTACTGAGTCATAGGGGGCCCTGTTGTTCCGTCATTCAGTCATGTCTGACTCTTCATAATCCCACAGACCATAACAAGCTAGGCTCTTCTGTCTTCCACTATCTCCCAAAGTCTGTCCAAGCTCATGTTCATTGCATGCTATTATAATACTATCTATCCATCACATCTTCAGTCCATGGGATTTTCTTGGCAAAGAAACTGGAGTGGTTTGCCATTTCCTTCTCCTTTGGATCACCTTTTGTCAGACCTCTCCACTATGACCTGTCTGTTTTGAGTAAACCTGCATAGCATAACTCATATCTTCATTGAGTTATGCAAGCTCCTTCCCCATGACAAGGCAGTGATACAAGAGAGAAAATGTCCCTGTTATAATTAGTTATTTTTTCATGTGTATCATCATGTCTTATTTCCCTACTTAAATTGCCAGGTCCTAGAAAGCAGAATTTATTAAGAACCAAATATTTTATTATTATTCTTTATAAATGAGGAGGTAACATGGGGTAGTACCAAAATACTACCATGCTAATGTGGAAATACGTTTAATATGATTGTACATGTATAGCCTGTATCAGATTGCTTGCCATCTTGGGGAGGAAGGACGAAAAAAATTTGGAACTCGAAATCTTATAAAAGTAAATGCTGAGAACTATCTTTACATGTAATTGGAAAAAATAAAATACTAATGAGTGGGGAAAAATTAACTTCATTTCTCTTAAGGAGAAAAATAATGCTATGCCTTGAGCGCCCCCCAATTCTGCCTCATAGAATTCCTTTAAAACATATCTTAATCATCACCTTCTACATGAAGCCTTTCCTGACTCCCCCAACAGATAGAAGCCCACGAGGAGTGAGAGATTTCTTACATAAGGTTCACTGACCCCATTTCTATTTAAGCTTGACACCACTGGTATAGTCAACAATTCAATTCAAGAAGCATTTATTAAGCACCTACTATGTTCCAGGCATTGTGCAGGCTTTGGGGATAAAGTCTTGCAACAATGAAGTCAAGAGACCAGGATTCAAATCCTAGCTCCAACACTGGCTTAACAAAGTCATCATGTACAAATCATTTCACTTCTCAGTTTCATCACCTGTAAAATATGGACAAATTATTTATGGAACCTACCCTTCAAGGTTGCTGTGAAGAAGGTGCTTTGTCATATTTAACAAAAAGTAATATAGTTAACCACCGTTCACTCCTTTATTACCTTTCTTTTGGATTATCACCATAGCCTCCTACTCAGCCTTGTTGACTCCAGCCTTTTCAATCAATGTTATTCCTAAAGCACACATCTGACTGTAGCATTATCCTGCTCAAGAAGCTTTGGTGGTTCCCTATTGCCTTGAGTATGAAATTGAAACACTGGTGTTTGACATTTAAGATCCTTTACAATCTGGCTCCAACTTCTCTTTCCAATTTGATTTCTCTTTGCTATTCCTCACTCACCCTCTGTAATGACTAAAGTGGTCCATTTGCTGTTTCTTGAACACAACAGCCATATTCTATAGTGAGTCATTTGTCAGTCATGTCCAACTCTTCATGACCCCCATTTGGGGTTCTCGTGGCAAAGATACTGATATGCTTTGCCATTTCCTTCTCTAGCTCATTTTACAGATGAGGAAACTGAGGCAAACAGGGTGAAGTGACTTGCTCAGGGTCACACAGCTAGTAAGAGTCTGAGGCCAGATTTGAACTCAGGAAGATGACTCTTCCTGACTCCTAGACCCAGCAATCTATCCACTGTGCCACCTAGCTGCCCAGATTATAAAAAGCTTAAATGTGATCCTGGAGGAAAAAGGGAGCCACTGGATGTCAAAGAGAAGGAAGGTGACACGCTATACTTTTGATAAATCACCTTAGCAACTTAGTGAAGGATGTATTGGATTGAGAAGAGACTGGAGTCAGGCAAACCAGTTAGAAGGCTATAGAAATAGTCCAGGCATAAATTTGGGCTGTGGCTTCATGATCCAAGAGAAGGGGATGGATACAAGAGATGCTGTGAAGATAGAAATGACAAACTTTGTTGACAAATTGGATACATGGGATGAGCAAGAGGGAAAAGTCAAGGATGACTCCAAGACTGTACAGAGTGATGGTCCCCTTAATAGTGGGGAAGTTCACAAGAGGGGAGAATTTGGGGGAAGAGATTAGTTCTGTTTTGGAACTGTTGAATTTAAAATGTCTATAAGACATTGAGTTTGACAAGTCCAAGAGACAGTTGGAGATAAAAGACAGATGATAGTAAGGGTCCTCTGAACTGAACACGTAGCCAGACAGAGCAGGGCCAGGGCTGTACTGATCTTAGCCAAAAGATCAAGTAGCTCAGGAGAGAGACCAGAACTGGATATATGGATAAGATGGCTTATAAGGTACCTTCTAGTTCTAAATCTATAAGAAGATATATGACACAGGGAAAGCCTACTTTCAAATCTTGCCCCAGACACCAATTAGCTTAAGGATCTAGGTGGCTTACAATGGTAGGCCTGCAGTCAGGAGGACTTCAGTTCAGATCCTGCCTTAAACATTTAAGTCTATTACTGTTTTGCCTTTGTTTCCTCAACTTTAAAATGGAGATAATAATATCACCTACCTTGTAGGGTCATTGCAAAAATCAGAAGAAATAATATCTGTAAAGCATTTTGCCTGACACATAGTAGGCACCATATAAAGATCTGTTTCTTTCCCTATGTAATCTTGGGCAAGTTACTTAACCTTCTAATGTCTTGTCTATAAAGTAAGGAGGTTGAATTCAGCAGCCTCTGAGGTCCTTTTCAGCTCTTAATTCACAGTCTTATGATTTGATTTCTACACTTCTGGACAAGTTGCCCCTTGAATGTCTGCCCTCTTCTTTCAATGGTTGCCTCCTATAAGAGTCTTTTTCTGATTCACCCAGGTATTAGTGCTACTTCCCTAGAAATTATATTTATTATGCATTTACTGTTTATGTCCATCCCACCTGCTCACTTTCCCCTCTTATTCACCTCTCTGTTAGTAGTATGTAAGCACCTTGAAACCAGGAATGATTTTCATTTTTGTCTTTGCCCAGTGCCTAACATAGAGTGGTGTTTAATAAAAGCTTGTTGACTTATATTTAATTGGAAGAACAGCATTCAGGTCCTGCTTTGGACACATATAAGCTCTATGACTTTGGGTAAATTATTCATCCTCTAAGCACCCCCGGGAAATTCTTGAAGATCCTAAATTTCATCTATGTGGTTTCTGGGAATTTCTATACCACAAATTCTCCATTACAGGTCAGAGAAATAGACAAATGTGAATTGCCATTATCCCCAAGACTATCAAATATAAGACTTTGAACATAGTAGGTGTTCAATTTATGTTTGCTGGTTGATTGTTAGACCTTTCAGATCATTCTCTCATGCTGGTGATTCGGATTAGTGGTCTTAGGTTCAATTTGGAAAATGGATGGTAATGTTGTTAATGCTCTGGGCTTCCAGCTGGCACTTGAAATGATAGCTTATGCACAAAGTACTCACCACATAATGCATTTAGGCATCCAGCAAAACCATTCCCATTATGTACAATGAAATGGCAATATCAGTGCTCTGTTTAATCCCAGTTTTATTTCTAAATGACTCTGAAAGCCCCGGTGCCGCCTGGTTACGTGCACTCAAGAGGGTCACTTAGAGCTCAGAACTGTGTGGAGAAGAATCGAGGGCAGAGAACCAAAAACAAATATTTCTTCCATTAAAGCCCTCAGAGAGAAAGAGGGAAAAAATTGGATAGGATGGTTGTCCCTTTAAAAAAAAAAAACTACTGGGAGATTAATATAAAGGATGAAAGGCTTATGAAGCAAGGAAAATTGTGTTTACTCCCTACAGATTGCATTTGATTATCATTACCTCCCTTCCTTTCACTATAAAACTGGCCAGATGATAAGAGAAACTCTCTCCTCATGGATGGCAAGGCTCAGCTTTAAGGAAATATACCAAGGGAAGAGGGTGAAGGAGATTTCCTGTGTACTGCTTCTCCCAGAGAGGCTGTTGGTTGCTGATCATTCAGAGGACGTGGGTGAGCCACACTCTGAGGGGATGAAAAATGATTGTCCATTCCTGAGGTCAAGCATTTGTTGGAAGTAGTTTTTCCTAGAAGGAAAGGATGCCATACTGAGAATCAGTAGGAGAACCAGTAAAGCAAAGTTTTGTCCCTAAACCAATTGTATGGTCTTGAGCAAGTTAGTTTCATGGTCTTAATTCAATTTGGAAAATGGATGTTGACAATGTTCTGGGTTCCAGGTGGCACTTGAATTGATACTTTGTGCACAAAACAACTTCTCAGTAACTCCCCTGAGACTCGATTTTCCTACCTGTAAAATGAAAGGATTGGATTGGATTAGGGTAGGGGTTATTAATTTTTTATGTGTTACGGACCCATTTCACTGTCTGGTGAAGTCTACAGACTCCTCAGAATAAAGTTTTTGAATGCATGATTCGTAAGATTACAAAATACACAGGATTACAAAAGCAAACCAATTATATTTGTAATATAAAAGAGCTTGTTTTATATTGAAATAGTTGTCAGCTTTTTTTTAATTCATAGAATCTTGAGGTAAAAAACACTGGATTATAGGATCTCTAAAGTTCGTTTAAGTTCTATAGTCTATGTTCTAAGAAAGTCTCCTTCTAGCACTTATAGTCTATGTTCTAAAGTTCACTCTAGCTCTGATATTTTATGCAGCAAGAGGACTCAAAGAATACAATGCCAGTCCTAGAATCAGGAAGACTCATCTTCCTGAGTTCAAATCTGGCCTCAGACATTACCTGTATAACTCTGGGCAAGTTATTTAACCCTGTTTGCCCCAGTTTGCTCACCTATAAAATGAACTGGAGAAGGAAATGACAAACCACTCCACTGTCTTTGCCAAGAGGTCACAAAGAGTTGGACATGACTGAAAAAACTGACCAATGAACAGCAATAAAAGGTCTCTTCCAGCTCTGATCGTCCATGTTCTAAGGTCACGTCCAGCCAATAGTGCGCTGGCAAATATTTAGCAACTGGTCCTTCAAAAAAAGAAAAAAAAAGACACAATATTTAATCTGCATTATAAATATTTTCTCCTCTACTTTTTTTTGTCCAGACAATTAACAAAAGAATAAATCAAGCCTGGGTTTGTAGAGTTTGCTGATTTCTGAGGTGTAAATGCTCACGCTGAAAATTTGACAGTTTGCATCCAGTTTGAGCTGACTCCAGCATAGCCCTGCCTTCAGTCTTACACTCCATATTCAAAGGCACCTTTTAGCTTTGACAACCTATGTTCTGGGATCCCTTCTAACTTTGACATTCCATGTTCTGAGGTCCCTGTGAGCTCTGGAATTCTGCATTCTAAGGCCTCTTTCAGTTTTGACAGTCAGTGTTCTAAAGTTCTTTCTAGATCTTACATTCTATCATCTAAGGTTCCTTGAAACTCTGCCTTCTTTTTCTCTTTAAAACATTAGTCTTATATTTGGAACTTTACAAACCTCCCCCCCAAAAAATCAACCTGTTTACACAGTAGAATGCAAAAAAAAGTTATATACAAACCTGTGAATCTCTATTTCATAAACTTTGAGTTTTTAATGTTATTTTTAATTTATGGAATAAAATAAGCATTTCCATAACATAGTACAATAAAAAAGATGATTGCACATGAAACTGCACATCTACTATGCACAACTTGCAATTCCTTTCAAATATGCAACAAAATTATCATGTAAATTTCTTTTTTTCATACCTCCTCCCTGTCCCTAGAGATGGCTATCGTTAGACACAGATGTGTATATAAATATACATATACACATGCATATATAGACAGATAGAGACAGAGATGTAAAATTATTCTATGCATTCTTCTGTTTATCAGTTCTTTCTCTGGAGGCAGATGGCATCTTTCTTCTTATGTCCTTTATAGTTCATTTGGGTATTTATAATAGTCAAAATAACTTAATCTCTCAAAGTCATTCTTAAAACTCTATTGCTATTACTGTATTCAATGGTCTGTTGGTTCTGATGATTTCATTCCATTATTTTGGGCAAGTCCTCCCATGTTTTTCCTAAGATCATTGAACTTATCATTTCTTATAGCACAGTAGTATCCCATCACAAACACATGCAACTTCTTCAGCCATTCCCCAGTTGTTGGGCATCCCTACAATTTCCAATTCTTTGCCACCACAAAGAGGGCTGCTTTAAACATTTTAGAACGTATAAGTTCTTTATCTCTAATTATCTTCAGAAATAAACCAAGTGGTGGTATTGTTGGATCAAAGAGTACAGGTAATTTAATATCTCTTTGGGCATAATTCCAGATTACTCTCCAAAATGGTTGGATCAATTCACAATTCCACTAACAATGAATTAGTGTCCCAATTTTTCCATATCCCCTCCAACATTTGTCACTTTTCCACTTCTATCATTTAGGTCAATCTGGTAGGCATAAAATGATATCGCAAGTTTGCTTTAATTTGCATTCCTCTAATCAATAATTATTTAGGGCATTTTTTCATATGACTATAAATTGTTTTGATTTCTTCATTGGAAAATTGCCTGTTCATTTCCTTTGACCATTTATCAATTGGGGAATGGCTCGTATTCTTCTAGATTTGACAGATTTCTTTAATACATTTTAAATATTAGACCCTTATCTGATAAACCATCTATAGAAATTTTTTTCCAAATCTGCTTTCCTTCACATGTTGGCTACATTTGTTTTAGTTGTACAAGAGCTTTTTAATTTAATGTAATCACAATTATCCACTTTATACCTAACTTTATTCTCAACCTCTTGTTTATTCATAAATTGTTCCCCTATCCATAAGTCTGATAAGTAATAAGTTTCGTGTTCTTCTAATTTTCTTGTAAAATCTTACTTTATATCTAGCTCATCTAACCATTTTGTCCTCATCTTGGCAAATAGTGTAAGATATTGCTCTATGACCAGTTTCTGTCATACTACTTTCTAATTTTTCCAACAACTTTTACCAAATATTAATTCTTATCCAAAAGTCTTAAGTCTTTACATTTATTAAATACAATATTATTAGGTTTATTTGCTACTGTAAATTTTAATCTACTCTATTCCATTGATCTACCTTTCTGTTTCTTAGCCAGGACCAAGTAGTTTTGATTTTTTCATTATTTTTTTATATTCTTGACTTTTTATTTTTGCAAATGAATTTTATTTTTTCTAATTCACATTCAAAGTCATAATTACTGTTTGTGAATTTCCCTCCATCTTATTTTTACTCACTGTTTTCCTTCTCACTCTCTATTTTCATCCTATCCCTATTACCTTATCTTCTCCTTGCATTTAAAAAAAAACTATATAATGAATTCTGCAAGTTATTTTTGAAAATAATCTCTTGCTACCCTTTCTTCTAAACATTAAAAAATGTTTTAATGGTCCTGTTTTTTCGGGGTAAAACTCTTACTAACCCTCTCTGTTTTCCTCAAAACCATCTCCTATTTAAAAGCCAAGAGTGAGGAAAGAAAAAATTTGTAACAAATAAACGTAGTCAAGCCAAATTAATCCACATAATGACAACAACCAAAAATTTGTCTCTTTCTGAACCTTGAGTCCAAAACTTCTGTCAGCAGATGGATAATATACTTCATCACAGGTCCTCCAGAGACATTGCTGGTCTTTCTTAATTCTTTCAAAGCTGTTTTTCTTTACAATAATATTGTCCTCATGTGGACTATTCTTCTGGACATGCTCACTTCACTCTGCCTCAGTTCATACTACCTAGAATTCTCTGAAATCATCCCTTTCATCACTACTTATAAAATGAAACTATTCTGTTGTATTCACATACCACAATTCATTCAACCATTCCCCAATTGTTTAGGCAGCATCCTAAGATATTCCTTTAGATTCCAGTTCTTTGCTTTTTTTCTTTCCCCCTTTTAATTGCCACTTCAGGATGAAGAAGCATCTTTTACCTGATACCATCCTTTCCCTAGTTAAGCCCTCCTTTCCTAACCCTGTTTATTTCATGTTTGAGTTTGATATATTTCTACACATGCTGTTTTATGTGTGTGCAAACCTCCTTTGTTTCAGATCAGAGGGAGGTTCCTCTGATTCCTGTTCCACCTATCCTTTCCTCCATATTCATATACTCTTCTACTCATATACCCCAATTATGAAAAATACCAAGCTCCACCTCCTCCTCCTCCCTCATTTCTACACTAGTATATCCCTCCTTTTATCTTCCTTTCTATTTCTCCTATTAAAACTTTGATAGCCAAATCAATCCACATACTACATGCTCCCACCTCAAGTTCTCTCTTTTCCTTATTTAACTCTTCCCACTGAAGACATTAAAGTTCTGGTGGGACATTTGTTTCTTCTTCCTCTATTAGAATGTTAGCACTACATATCATCATATCGCCCCTTCCAATTTGCCCTCTCTTTCTAGGTATCTCTTGTGTGATCCAGACTTTGGTTCCTTGGTTTTTGAACTCCTTTCTATATAGTTGAAGTATTTTTTCTTTCATATAGGATCTCTGGGTTTTGGCTATGACATTCCTAGAAGTTTTCTTCTGAATGATTCTTTAAGAGGTGCTACTTTGCCCTCTGATTCTAATAGAACTAAGCAGTTTTGATTTACAAATCCTTGAAATATAATGTACAGACTTTTTTTTTTTAAATCAGGGATTCAGGAAGTCCAGTGATTCCTAAATTATCTTCCTTGACCTATTTTCCAGATCAGTTGTGTTTATATCAGATATCTTGTATCTTACTCTTTTTTTAATCTTTTTATTATTCTAAGATTTCTTGATGTTTCATGGATTCACTGATTGATCTGCTCTAGTTTTTAGAGAGTCTATTATTTGACTAAAGTTTACTACTCTCTATTCTAAGCTACTTGAGCTACAAAGCTACACTTTCCAATTCTTTCCTCCAGAGATTTTATTATCTTTGGGTCTATTCTTTATTTTTGATCTCTTGGTCCATTTCTTCTATGTATTCATGAGTCCTTGTGAAAGATCCATTTTTTCCTTTGAGTCTATGCTTGAAGTTCTTATAGAGTATATTTCTCCTTCTGAGCTAGATTTTAGGGTGTCTCTAGATCTATATTTTTTTTTAAAAAGTATACTGATTAGTTTTTCTTTCATTCATCTCTCCAGCTTTAGTTGCTAAGTTGGGGTTTTATGCCAAAGTCAGATTCCTCCTTCTGATATGCTTTTGGGTAAGGTGATAGACCTTACTTGGTTTCCCCCCTGGATCAGCTGCGTTCCTGCACTAACCTCTACCTCCTGAGGTTAAGCTTCCCTAAATCTTTGATGTTCATATTGTTGGATCTCTCTATGGTATCTCAGAATAGGGTGCTAGGAATTTTTTAGCCCCTGGCTATCTGGGACATCTTAATAGGAACACTGACGTGTCACACTGGTACCTACCACTTTCAATGGTTTCCAAGGTCCATTGCATAAGTTTCTAACCTGGGATTTTCTCACCGCCCTTGAGTTTTCTCAAACCCTTCATTTGTGCTTCTTCTTGACACTAAGCATTGCAGGCTATACATGTCTGGCCTGTCTCTGGGTACTTCTATAAAATGCCAATTTATTTATCTGTGCTAGAATTGGTTTTGCTAGCAACCTCCTTTCTTGGATTTCTGGCTGACTATGTTTATGTAGTTCTGGGATGGAAAAAAACCACAATAATTTCTCATTGTATCTCTTGATCATTATTCAGTCTGGTATGAATTTCAGGCTTTTGCTAGAGTACCTACATTTGAAATTAAGCCATGAAATTAAAAGATACTTGCTCCTTAGAAGGAAAGCTATGGCATATCTAAACAGCATACTAAAAAAAAGCAGAGACATCACCTTGCCCACAAAGACCTCTATAGACACTTAGTACTTTCCTTTGAATCAGCACTTTCAAATTGTAGTGCTAGAGAAGACTTTTGAAAACCCCTTCAACAGCAAGTAGATCGAATTAGTCAGTACTTAAAGAAATTAATTCAGGCTATTCACTGGAAGGCCAGATACTGAAGATGAATCTTAAATACTTTTGCCACAGAAGAAGAAGACAGGACACTTTGGAAAATGCCCTGATGTTGGGAAGGATTGAAGGTGAAAGAAAAAGGGCCCAGCAGAGGATAAAATGGATAGATAATGTTATGGAAGCAGTGAACATGAAGTTGGGCAGACTTCAAGAGACAGGGCCTGGCATGCTGTGGTCCATGGGATCATGAAGAGTCAGACATGACTGAGCGACAAACTTGCATATGGGAGTCTGACAGTCTGCTTCCATCCAGGTAACCCACTGGAAATCCCAGTGCTGATATTCTACCTTTCAGCTTTGATGGTCTGTGCTCTAAGGCAGAAGTGTCAAGCATGTGGGTGGTTCTCCTTATGTCAGACCAGATTAAAATGTAATGAAATTAAATTTTATATAATATATATAACATATAATATAAATATATAAATAAATAGCATAAAATATATATAAAATAAATGTTAAATTAAATAACAAAATAAAATAAATAGCAAAATACACTAGAACACAAATAATGTTAATAAGTGACTTTCTGAGTGAACATGCAGCCTTCGGGGACCCTTATTACAGTTTAATGATTTTCTATTTGAATTGATACCCCTGTTCTAAGGTACCTGTCAGTTTTGACTATCTGTGTTCTAAGACATCTTTCATCTTTGATAATCTGTTGTTGCTTATCCTTTGTTCTTGAAGAGGACCATGACATCAGGGAGGTGAGGCCAGGACATGCAAGTGAATTGGATTTAAGTGAGGGAGGGCTGCGCAAAGTCACCAGCCTCACTTTTTCTTCCAGAGGTATCTGGGTCCAGTGGCCAAATATAGATCAAGATGACTGGAGATGGCCCTGGATGAAATGGGAGACCTTTGTCTTTTTAAGCTAAGGTCTTTAACAGGTCTCAGTTTGACTGTGGCAATCCCCATTCCATGATTAAGGATAGGTAAGGAATGATAATCTATGTTCTTAGGTAGCTTCTGGCTCTGTCTTTCTCTAGTTCTATAAAAGAGAAGAATAGCACCTTTAAAAGCCTCTAAAAAGTACTATAGCTCATCAGATTAATTGAGAAATGGTGCCAGGCCCATCTATCTGAAGGTAGTGGCTGAGGCTTTTCCAAGTAGCCACTTACATAAACCATGTAGAGACTGGGCTATAAAGTAAGGAGTGAATTACTCTGGGCTAAATAGCCCCAAATCTGACCAGAGGGGAAACAAAGGCTCTGGCTGAAATATGGTTAGAAAATTCTCTTGCTGATAGGATCACAATTTCCCTTTGCTCCCCATTCATATTTCTACAAAAAGTGGGTTTCTATGCTGGCTATCTAGGTACTGGACATAGTGTCTCACCTTATGAGCTGATCCAGGTTGGGTCCTAATTCTGTTTGGATTGGGATAAGCTCTCACTTACATAGTTCAGGAATTAAAGAAATTAGCAGAAACATAATGATATTCAGAAATCAGAAGGCATGTTTTATATCTGAAGTTCTATTTATTCTGCAAATATTTGTTACTAGAGGGAGAAGTAAAAATAAATAAGCCCCAAACTAGGTTAATTCAGAGACTCCTCCCAGAGATCTATAATCTTAGGATCCATGAAAATGAGAGGGCAAAGAGAGATGAATTATAATGGTCCTTAAGGTAAAGGACTGAGTATAAGCTAAAGGTGCTTCAGTTTTCTTTCAGACCAAGGATTGGAGGAGCAAAGAAAAGAGAAAGATGAGTGACTAAAGGCAGAAAATATTTTTTAAGAATTAGAGACCAATGCAAATTTTGAATAGGACTCTTGAAAGCTTAGGAATTACAAAAAACAATAGGCAAAAATGGCCTGGCCAAAGTGTCTCTTCTATGTTGGAAGTACCTGGATAGATAAAGTATTTGTTAAGCATTTACTATGTGCCAGGCACTGTGCTAGTGTTGGAAATACAAATGTAAGCAAAAAAAAAAATTAAAAAAAAAAACAGTTCCTGTCCCCAAAGAGCTTACTTTCTAACAGAAACCAATACTAGAACCATAAAATAAAAATATTAGAGGTCATTCAGCCCAACCTCCTCATTTCATAGATGAGAACATTATTAAGTCTATCCAAAATGGAATGGACTACCTTGAGAGGTAATTGGCTCTCCTACTCCTAGGTATTTGAGTAGACCCTGAAGGACCACTTGCTGGCATGTTTGGTAGGGATTCTTTTCATTTAAAGGTTGAAGTAGGTTAAATGCTCCAGTTCTGTGATTCTGTAATCTGACCCTGAAACCTGAAATCAGGTCTCTTGACACCCTCTCCATTCTACCATCATTCTTCCCTCTGAGAGAAAGTGCTCATTGTTGTGTGGAGACCTACTGACAAGTCCCAAATGGGAGGAATGCCCCCTGCTTACAGCCCAGACCAGTGAGCTACCTGATGGTAACAGTCTTACATTGCCATCAGTGACCCCCAGGATTTATGTGAGAAGGCAGGTTTAAGCTGCCCAGGCTCTGCTAGTCACTAAGTTTGCTTTCCTGAGCACAGGGAGGTGAGATCACACACAGTCCCTGCAGGGGTACCATACAAACCTGGGGTAAAGGCTTCTGTTTAACTAGTCTTTCATAGCTTGTCATTTCCTAAATTGTTAGTATTCCTTCCCAAAAACATAGAGCAAAGGGACATAAATAGGCAAATCTTTTTTTTACAGCTTTATTTATGTATTTGTAATTTTGTTGATTATATTTGAGTTCCCAGTTCTTGGCACAGTGCCTAGCAAATAATGTGTTTGATAAGTTTAACTATCTATAAACATTTCCAGATAAATATCATTCCCTGAGAGCTCTCTTGTAAGAAAATAAAACAAAAAACTGAAAATTTAATGGCCTAATCTGAAAGTGTAGGCAACATTTAAAATCTATAGTACCATCCCCCCAACCTATCTTTAAAAGAAGGGGTTTTTTTTCTAAATAATAGAAATCTATTTTCTTTCCTGTCATTTTTTGGGGGAGGGGGAAATAAAAGAAAGAAAATTTCTTATAACAAATATATACAGTCAAGCAAAATAAATTCCTGCATAATATACAAAAACATATATTCTGCACCCTAGACTCATTGCAGCAATGAATATCATCTGGTGATGAATAATATGTTTCATCATCAGTCCTCTGGAGTCATTGATGATTAATGTATTTAATATTGTCCTAATAGATTTAAAAGTTGTTTGCCTTTTTAGTGTAGTTAGTGCATAACTATTCTCCTGATTTTACTCATTTCATTCTTCATCAGTTTGTAAAACTCTTCAAAATTGTCTATTTTCATAATAGTCATATTATTGTGTAAATTGATCTTCTGGCCCTACTTTCTTCACTCTGCGTCAGCTCAGATAAGTCTTGATATGCCTTTTTGAAATCATCTATTTCCTCATTTGTTTTCTCCATCCCATTCGTATAACACAACTTTTTTTTTCTATTTTTTAAATGTTTTGTTTGTTTTTATTTTTTTTTCAGTTCCAAATTCTTTCCCTTTCTCCAGACCCTCCTTGATATATTTACAAGGCAAGAAGTACAATACCCATTATACACATGAAGTCAGGCAAAACAAATTTCCACATTAACCATACTGCAAAAAAGGGGAGGAGAAAAATAAATAATGTGGAAAAAATATGCTTTAATCTGTATTCAGAGCTCATCAGTTCTATCTTTCTGGGAATGAGTATTATTTTTTATCAGTCTCTGGGAACTGTTTAGAGTAGCTGAATCTTTCACCCACTAGCCATTGTGATTGTAACAATATTGTTACTATGTACAATGCTCTCCTGATTTTGCTCATTTCACTCTCTGTCCAAATAAATCTTCCCAGGTTTTTCTGACACCATCCCCTTCATCTTTTTGTTTTTTACAAAACAATAGTACTCCATCACAATCATATACCACAACTTGTTCCTACATGGCTCAATGTGTGGTCATCCCCTTGGTTTCCAATTCTTTACCGTCACAAAAAAAGAGTGCTGTATTTTTGTACATAGGGCTCCTTTTCATTTTTCTTTGATCTTGTCGGGATACAAAGCTAGTTGCGGCCATATACCACAACATATTCAGCCTCTCCTGAAATGATGAGCATTGCTATCACAAAAAAAGAGCTGCTTATAAATGTTTTTGATCCCCTTGATTTATGGACCTGTCACAGGTTCTGGTTACATAATTCCTGGGCAGATCCTTTGTTCAGTAGTAGTTTCTGTTGAACTGGAAAACACTGGGTTTTGCTTTGTTTTGTTGGTGATTTTTTTTTTCTAATTCTGTTTTGTTTTGCTAAACAATGAAACCGAAAGTCCAAAGAGCTCATTCCAGTACAGGGACTCTGAGCACCAGCCAAGGTCCTGCTGCCAAATTTGCTAAAGTGCCACTTCTTAAAATCACCAAAGCCTCTGTCTCAGTTTCCAAATGGTAAAATGGGGATAGTGGTCATTTCTTTTACATAGGTTCTACAGAAGAATGATTATCATGGAAGCACCCCAGATTTGCAATTTTTAATGTTTATTATGTGTTCTAACATGGGTGCTCCTGCTCTGACTCCCTGGTGTTATCATATGCCTAACTCTTGCCTTTCACTGCCTGGTACAGCAGGGACTGCATTAAAACCAAAAAAGATCACCACCTTATTATTAAGCTTTCTCTTTAATATAATCAGAAGAATTAAAAGAGCATTGAAAAAGAGAGTGTTTGGGTGGGAAGGTAGGCAGCTGTTTAAGCATTTCATGTCAAATTTAGGGATGACAGATATCTCTCCTGTCTAACAAAAGAGATACTGCATATGAAAGAGCTTTCTACAAGCCATGAAGCATTATAAATATGTAATTGATTAGTAGTTGTATACACCCATGTCATCTATTTCCAAAGCTAATGGAGGGGTCCACATCAATGCTGGGTAAAAGCATTTGTCACAATGAGAAATGATCCTAAAGGGACAATCTGATGGTCCACAGACAGAAACCAGCAATCCAAACAGTTTTTTTTTCCTATAGTATTGTTGTCAATAGATCTCCTCCTCTTGAGGCATCTTGCTGCTGGAAAAACCTGCTTTGCTCAAGCAATTAAAAGGGAAATGGGCACCTCTTAAAAGGTCTGCTTATTAAGAACAGCTTAGCAACATCAACCCACTTCAGCAGCATCCCCAGGTGAGCAACAGGTGAGTCAACTGGACAGGCCAAAGCTTTTAATATGTACTAGACAAGGCTGTTGAGGCTGAGATGACAGTGATTCAAGAAACACTTACAGGCCATTTGGTGAAAAGCAGAGCAATAAGACATGGGAACATTGATCAGCTAAACTGCCTTTATAAAACACTCGTGTTATTTTTGTTCTGCACTTAGAGTTTCTTTATGAACTCTTATATTTCATCTCCTGTAATAAGCCTTTATTATGAAAGTACCTCTTGTTCATTACTTTGCTTCTATAGGGATAGCGTGAGGCAGAAATCCTTTTCCCCTCCTTATCCTGAATTCAGAAGACATAGAACTATTGTATTCTTTTCTAAATGATTTATTTAATAATATTGATATTCAACACAATTAAAATTACTTTTTACTTCTTGAATTTAAATAAATGAAATTCATCCCATAAAAGCCTAAGAGCAGATTTTCATTTATTTCTTCTAAACCCCTATCAGGTTTCTTTGCTTATCCACTCACATCCATTTACTTTACCTCCCTTTTGGGTATAAAAGGTATATATTTTGTTCTTCTGATTTTGCTCTGCATTATTTCATTAAAATATTTCTGTATTTCTTCATATTCCTTATGCTTTTAAATCTTAATTGCATTATATTATTCTACTACATTCACATATCCTAAGTGATTTGATGACTCTTCTGCTGGGCATTTAGTTTTTGTCAGTTTCGATTATAAATAATGCTACTATGGATATCTTACAGTGGATTTACTGAGCCAAAAGAAATGATTATATTTGTAATTTTTATTTCAAACTTCCAAAATGTTCTTCAAAAAAAATTCTGCAAGTTTGCAATTCTACCAACAATGAATTAGTGTGCCTATTTCTCCCACAACACTGATAGACTTAAGTTTCCATGTTTTTAATGATATTTTTTATCAGTTCGGTAGATGTAATGGTACCTTAAAGTTATTTTAAATTGTATCATTTTGTTAATAAGGTTGAAAACTTAAAATTATTAACAATTTGGTGTTTTCCTTTTGAAAATGATCCTTTTGTTGTTGTTCGGTTGTGTCAGACTCTTCGTGATCCTGTGGTCCAATGCCGTCCATTGGGTTTTATTCTTTTTTGGGCAAAAGATACTAGAGTAGTTTGCCATTTCCTTCTTCAGAGGATTAAGGCAAACAAAGGTTAAGTGACTTGTCCACAGTCACACAGCTAGCAAGTGTCTGAGGTTGGATTTGAACTCAGGTCTTCCAGACTCCAGGCCCAGCACTCCGTCCACTGACCTACCTAGTTTCCACATATCCTTTGTCAATTTATCCATTGTGAGCTAGAAGAAAATCATTAGCTCTTTAAGGTTTCCTCTTGTTCCTGTTATTCTCCATTTCTTTTACAAAAGACAGAAAGAAAAGGGAGAGAATTACAAAGTATTAATTAATTGATATTGATGAACTTTATTAATATAGTTATTTTTCCCTTAGAGAAGGGCCAGTGGTAGCTCATGTTTGTTCCAGTGTATACCTGCCTACCTAGCCCACCAGCTCATTCACTGTTCATACCAATGAATAAACACAATGGCCTGCAATTAACATGGAAACAGTCACCAATTAAATTGCTCCTTCGTGTAAATTCAGCCAAACAAAATGAGAAATACCGTGTGCTACATTCAATACACCATCCTCCAGAGTGCTGTGAAGGATACATAAGTAGTATCATACCTGGCCCTTGGCCTTGCCCAGCTCACAGTTGGAAAAAATGAGATTAGCAAATATAAAATGAGTAGAGAGTGTATGTGACATGTGTAATAATTAAAAAACTTAAATTTATGGAAGTGATGTAAGGGGTTATTAAGGGAAAACTCTTATATTGAGCCCTGAAATGTGAAGGGGGCAGAGAAGTCATTGTGAACTGGTAGAGTTGGATGGTATAAAAATATGGTTTTTACAGAATACTCTGACAGTCACTGGGGAGTTACCCTCATGGAGGTTTCAGTTTGAGTAAGAGAGGAGGACACACCAAGGATGACTTACAGTTTAATGGATTTGTGATGTCATTGATGTGGATACTCCCTCTAATGGCAGGTTATAACTCATTGCACTTTCTCAATCCAAGCATCCTTGTCCTACAAATCTTCCACAGGAAATTCTACTCAATATGCTGGAGGGCTTTCTTCTGAGTCTCTTGATATTACATGAGTACTGGAGGGCTTATCTCTCACTCTGACTACATGACCATTTTACCCCCTTTGGCACAGAAGAAAGGGAACAAGCACTTATTAAGCACCTACTATGTGCCAAACAGTGCTAAGTACATTACAAATATCAATTTATTTGATCCTTGCTAGGTGTTATTATTATCCCTATTTTAAAGTTGAGAAAATTGAGGCAAACAGAAATTAACTGACTTGCCCAGGGTCATACTACTAGTAAGTATCTGCAGTAGATTTGAATGCATATCTTCCTTCCTAGCACTCTATCCATTGTGCCACCTAGCTGCCTTCCAGTCATATATCATTTTGGTGAAAGTTTTCGCTGCTTTTTTCATAACATTCATTGTTAGGAATGTCCTATAGTCTGTCACTTCCCACCATGCATCTCTCTATCATACTTTGGGAGACTCATAATTTTGATTCCTTGGTGTCACAGTAGCAGCTTTTACACCATTCAAAATAGTTTTTTTTCCTTAAAAGGAAATGAAACTGACTTCAAGATTTAATTGGTCCAATCAAGGATTATGCTACCAATGATAGCCTCCTGGTCCCTTCAAAGGAAAAGCTAGGACTCAAGGACTCAGGGAATCTGCTGTCAGGTTGGACACATGCTTCAGACCCCAGCCACCCTGGAAAACGCCAAGACAGAAAAGCAGCCCCCAAATGACTGAATGCTACATCCTTGCTAAGTCTAACCTTCCTAAGCTAAGTAAACCAATGGACTCTTAAATAGCCTACAAGTGACTCAGTTCATTCCAATTCCAAACATGAACAACCAAACAGCATAAGTCAATTTGGCTGGCCTAAGGCCTTGGAGATTGTGGTATTTCATTATTCACAGCCATATAACATCAACAAAAGAATACTTATGTGAACAAGATAGAATTTTCTTTCAGGGAGGAACTTAGGATCATCAAAAGCCCTTTGCAATTTCCCAAAAGTAATTTAGCCCGCCCTCTTCTTCCTACTCAAGCCTGGGCCCAGGTCATTATCCTTTGGTAGTATCTGTCCAAGAGATAGATAGATAGATAGATAGATAGATAGATAGATAGATAGATAGATAGATAGATAGATAGATATAGATAGATTAGATAGATAGATAGATGGATGGATAGATAGATGGATGGATAGATGGTGGATGGGTGGATAGACAGATAGGTGAATGGATAGATAGACAGACAGATAGATGGATAGATAGATAGATAGATAAATAGATAGATGGATAGATGGATGGACAGACAGAGACAGAGAGAGAGAGAGAGAGAGAGAGAGAGAGAGAGAGAGAGAGAGAGAGAGAGAGAGAGAGAGAGAGAAAGAAAGAAATCTTGGGCATATATTACAAAAAGACAACATGTCTATATTATGTACATATTATATGTATAATGTATGTATTATATACACATACATATACCTATAAAGATAGATAGATAGACAACTTTGTGGGTTGTTCATCCAACTGTATATTATAGCTTAGATGATAGGAATTCTTCATCCTTTTTCTCTTTCCTGTGTGAATAGTTACGCCAAACCCTTTTGAATGACTATGAATCTCATCTAAGAAGGTCTGGAATGTTCAAGGAGCTGATATAATCAACACAATGTCATCTAGAGACCCACTAGTAAAATATACCTTTACCTAGAAATCAAAGAAAGGTAAAGATAGGGGGCTCACATTTTCAATGACCAGCACTTATTAAGCACCCATTATGTTTGAGACACTGGCCAAAAAAAAAAAAAAGTTAAAACGTAACAGTCCCCTCCCTCAAAGTGTTTAAATTCTACTGAGAGAAATGAGAAGGGAACAAAATACTAAATATCCACAGAAATTTTTACACAAACAAAATATTCCAGGAAAACTTCACTAGGTAGAAAACAGCACCTTTACTAATAAATAAGTTTATACCCCTTAACTAACTGACACCTTTGAAAACAGAGTCTAATAGAGCCATGTTTTAATGGAAGGAGAATGGATGCTCAAATGAGTCATCCTTATCTATAAATGAGGGTGAATTAAATGATGACTAAGGTTCCTTCCAGCTATAAATCCTATGATCCTATGAATATTGCTTGGATAATGTGGATTCTATTTTTATAGCACAGTGGAGTGCCTTGGACAGCCAGGAAACAACATACAGGAGTATTTGGATGCTAATAATGATATAGCTTGGAGAATGGATCTGGAGTTTTAACTGCTCCATCTTTTATAGCCTTTAACTTTTAGAATCTTTAAGAAGTAAACAATAGAATATTAGTATGGCTAACTCCCTGAATAAAAACAATTTGGTTTGAAAGGATAGAAATATTTAATGATAATATGCAAGTATATGCTCATTGAAGAAATTTGCCAGCTCAGCATAAATGTGCAACTCCATCAGGAAACAATTTCTAATAAATTCTTACCAGCAGCTCTAAAGCCATACATATGAGAGCATTCTTGCAAAGAGTATGGATTTAGAGGTTTTGGCAGGAGGCTGTATAAACCTTCTGACAGGGAGGAGGTAAGGAGGTGGGAGTGGGGGGAGAAAAAGGAATGGGGACAGAGAGAGAGGAAGAGGCAGAGGAAAGTAGAGAGAGAGAGAGAGAGAGAGAGAGAGAGAGAGAGAGAGAGAGAGAGAGAGAGAGAGAGGGAGAGGGAGAGAGGTAGGGAGGGAAGGAGGGAGAGAGAGAGAGGCAGAGAGAGAGAGAGAGAAAGAGAGGGAGAGGAAGAGAGGGAAACAGCAAGAAAGAGAGAGAGAGGGGAGAGAGAGAGAAAGAGAGGGAGAGGGAGAGAGGGAGGGAGGGAGAGAGGGAGGCACACAGAGAGAGGGAGGGGAGGGAGGGAAGGGTAAAGGAAGAGGGAGAGAGCCCCACCCACAGGAAAGGAAGAGCAGAGTTGAGGCCTACAAGAAGGACTGAGAAGACCTGTATACCCTAATATACTTCCTAATACATTGAAAGCATGTATGTCCAATCTTTTAGTTCATGTGCAGCTGACTTTCTTTTTCACCAAAATCTCTATAGCTTGGTCCTTAACAAGGTAGCAGAGTGGACAGAGCACTGACCTGGAGTTATGAAGCCCCGAGTTGAAATCCAGCCTCAGACACTTAAAACTATGTAACTCTTGGCAAGTCACTTAACCTCTGTTTCCTCAGCTGTGAAATGGGAACAATAATAAATAATATTAATAATAGTATTAGCTTCTACATCCCAGAGTTGTGAGGATCCAACGAGATTGTAAAGTGTTTATTAGCACAGGTCTGTGAATATAATCAGTACTTAAATGTCTGCTTGTTTCCTTCCCTGCCTTTCCCTTCCTCATCATCCCTTGAGGATAGGAGAAAAAAAATCATACATTTAACATATCAGATCAAAAAGTCACCATTGGGATTTTGTCCTTTTTTAAGTAATGTCAGTTTTGAATCAAGTAGGTCCAATCTATTAACATCAGAAAGCCACCTCCTTAATTCAGTCACATGACTCATCACTGCACTGCTTTGTTTTGGCTAGAGATGAACGAGGAAAAGGTGCATTATTATGTGCCCCTATTCCAATTAACTGGAAAGTAGTTAGGCAACAATAGAAAATTATGATGTTGCCATGGGTAGCTAAACAGACAAGTTCGTCACATGGGAAAAGGGAAGGGTAAAGGGTGAAAGATAATATCAAGAGAGTAAGGGAACATGGCGGCATACGTCCTTCTTCATTTGGAGGAAACAGCTCTTATTCCCTAAGGTTGACCTTGACCAGAGACTCCAATAAGTTGTAAATTCCCTTTTTATTTAACAATCACAGTAACAAATTTGTTGCTCATTTTCTCCTTTTTTGAGTGGGTCCAATAAGTATTTTGTTCATGCAAATGATCATAGAAATAATTGTGACTAATTTTTTCTTCATCCACTGTCTTGTGAGTGGGTCAGAGGACTTCATTCTCTGAGGCTGCCATCCAAAAGACCACAAAAAACTCAATTTTACTGTCACAAGCTCACCACTTTCCCTTTTCATTTTCTTTTTAATGCGTGAGCTAAGAAAATCCCCTAAAGGCTAATTAAATGGTTTACTTTCTGCCCTCCAGTGTATTGTGCTAAATATATTTGCTACTTTGGATGTCAACAGCAACAGATACTTCTGAAAAGCTTATGCAACATTAAAGATTAAGGAAAAGAGGAGGGAAAAGCACTAAACACTTCAGTTGAATATGCTGGGTTATACTAAGCTCTAAGAAAGAAAAAAGATTGTAGTATTGTGTGATAAATATTCCATTTAATATTTCCAGGGAGAATATAGGAGATTGCTACTTAATCAAAGAATTTTAATGGTTTAAGAAAATATTTATCATTGTATTGGGTGTTGGGGAAGAAAGGAAGGAAGGAAAGAGGAAAGCAAAGGAGAGATAGAGGGGAAGGAAGGAAGGAAGGAAGGAAGGAAGGAAGGAAGGAAGGAAGGAAGGAAGGAAGGAAGGAAAGAAGGAAGGAAGGAAGGGAGGGAGGGAGGGAGGGGGGAAGGGAGGGAGGGAGGAAGGAAGGAAAGAGGAAAGCAAAGGAGAGATAGAGGGGAAGGAAGGAAGGAAGGAAGGAAGGAAGGAAGGAAGGAAGGAAGGAAGGAAGGAAGGAAGGAAGGGAGGGAGGGAGGAAGGAAGGAAGGAAGGAAGGAAGGAAGGAAGGAAGGAAGGAAGGAGGAAGGAGGAGGGAAGGGAGGAAGGAAGGAAGGAAGGAAGGAAGGAAGGAAGGAAGGAAGGAAGGGAGAGGAGGGGAGAGGAGGGGAGGAAGGAAGTTTTCAGAAACCGGAGGATCTGCACTTATCTCCTGTCTTGAATAAATACTACCACTGTGACCTTGGTCAAGTTATCCTCAACTGTAAAAAAGAGTGGCTGTCCTCTGATGTTCTCCTAGTTACCCATCTATGATCCTATGACTATCTCAAGTACTGTCATGTGGAAGAGAGTTTGCCTTGTTTTATCTAGTCCCAGCAGTGAGAACTAATTCCGATGGGTAGACTTTGAAGGAAGAAAGGTTTTTGACTCAGCGTTAGTAAAAGCTTCTTAGTGACCACAGCTGTACCAAAATGGAATAGGCTGCCTCAAGAGACAATGAATGCTCCGTTATTAGAAGTGTTTAAGTGGAAGTTAGATGGTCACTTGTCAGGGATGTTACAGATGAGATTCATGATGGGAAGAGGTATTGAGCCCTTGCAAAGCTAAGCCTCTGGGATTTGACATTTCCTTGTTCCACAGCACTAATATGAGAGGTACCAAAACAAAACACCCAGGGAACAGGGTGACTTCCTGAAGATTCAGAGGAAATGTGCTTCTCCAGGTAGGCTTATCAAGCTGACTGGAAAGGGAAAATTATCAGTTCCCATTCAACCCATTCTATTAAACAGTGTGTGTGTGTGTGTGTGTGTGTGTGTGTGTGTGTGTGTGAGTGTGTGTGAATGTGTGTGTGAGTGTGTGTGTTAGTACAGAACTTAATCACTTGCCAGAATGCTGACCCTCAAGTTCAATACAAATTCACTGTGGACTGTTTTTGAGAACAGCTAATAATAATAACTTTTGTTGTTCAGTAGTTTCAGACTCTTTGTAACCCCATTTGAGGTTTTCTTGGCAAAGATAATGGGGTGGGTTGCCATTTCCTTCTCTAGCTCATTATACAAATGAGGAAACTGAGGCAAACAGGGCTAAGCAAGTTGCCTAGGGTCACACAGCTAATAAGTGTCTGAGGCCAGACTTGAACTCAGGAAAATGAGTCTTCCTGAGGCCCAGCATTCTGTCCACTGCACCACCTACTTGCCCCATAAAAATAAATATTATAATAGCATTAATTAAGCAACTGCTACATGCCAGGAACTATGCTAAGTAGAAGTACTTTACAAATATTACCTCATTTGTTCTTTACAACAACCTTGGAAGGTAAATATTAGTATTATCCCTATTTTACAGTTGGAGAAACTGAGGCAGACAGAGGTTAAGTGATTGCCCAAGATCATACAACTAGTAAGTATCTGAGGTGCGATCTGACCTCAGATCTTTCGGACTCCAAGGCCCAGTGCTCCACCCACTCCGCTACCTTAAAAAAAAATTTACAATATTTCCATTAAACGATACTGGTATAATTTCTAGCTTACGGGATGGTCCTGTCAAAGCTCATTTTGATCTTCATTTCCAGTTTTTAAGGAAGTATCTCAAACTAATTGGAACTCTTAGCTTATTCTGGAAATATTAGCAAGTCTTAAGGGAACTTTCATGTGAACTTTGAGTAATTTTCTGAAAACTCTTCATCTCATAGACTCTCAATGATTATGGAGCATCAGAACCTTTTAGAAATAAAACAAATATCATTGACTTTTGCCCTTTGGTTTCATGGTTATTGTAGGTAAAGAGATAAGGGAGTAGCAGTAAAGCCACCCTGCCTAGATGGGTTTCATTAGCCACACCATCCTTTAGGCTCTTACCACTGCAGTCCTTGGTCAAATGGAGGACTTCCAGACTTTACCATATCCATCATGTTCACTGCCTTGATGACCTAAAGACCCCCACCTTATTCCCATCTTAGTGGAAACCATCCCTCAGAACTATAATCAAGGGAGAGAGGTGGGGACTTCATCCCAGGGTGCCAAAATTTAAAAGGCATTGATGATCTTTGCACACCTTTAACAGACAGAGACAACTTGTCTTACAACCTAGTTAGCAAGAATAAGTACTTAAAACAGAAACTTAAAACAATTAAAAAAGAAAAAAAGTTTAAAAAGAAACTTAAAACCCTTCTCCCTCCCTCCAGCGGAAGCCCTGTTTCTTCCCTGGCCTACTCCTTTTCCTTCAATAGTAGCCTACATATCACTCTTGCTACATGAATGACTTCCTGTTCTTATTAGGGCCATTGGCTTGTCCCAGATACAGCTCATAAGTGTCATAACTAAAGAATCTATGTTCTCTGACTCTAAAGCCAGTGCTCCGTCCATCCTACCTAATTATGAACTTATATATTTTGCAATAGAAAGAAAGTCCCTACATAAAAATATTTATAATAACAAAGAACTGGAAACAAAATAGATGCCCATCAATAGGGAACGATTAAACAAATTGTGGTACCTGAGTGTGACAGGGTATTACTGACATGTTAAAAAAAAAAGTGTATATGAAGACTTGAGAAAGAAGATTTCTATTAACTGAGGAAATATGAAGTAAGCAGAAGAAGGGAAACAATAAGCACAGTCATAATAATGCAAATGAGATGAACAAGAAAAAAACAAAAATTGAACACTGTGTAGCTATGCCATGCTGATCATGCCTGACTCCAACGAAGAGCTATTCAATCTTCCTTCTCTTCTTCTCAGAAATGGGGGGCTATGGATGTGGAATTACAGTATGTATTGTTGGATTTGATGATTATTTTCATTACTTTTGCTGAGTTGGTTTTTTGCCCATTCTCTTTCTCTTTTGCAAGAAATAGCTCTCTGGGCAGATGGAGGAGGGGTGTCTGTGGGTGCATGCGCATATACTGTATGTATATAAACATATACATATACTTATATACATATATCTATACATATACACATATACTTATACTGTGTATTTATGTATATGTACTGATATCTAAAAGTGATAGAAAAACAAAATTTATCAATAAAATCATTTGTAAAAATTTAATATGTTGGGTTGTGTTTTGTTTATACATACATACTTTTTTCCTTGGGAATCCTGAAGAACAGACTGTGACCAGTGCCTTTGCATAGGTGTGTATATATGTGTGTGTGTGTGTGTGTGTGTGTGTATACACACACATATATATCTCACAAGTTTCTATTGTATAGCCACTGCTAAACACATTTGATTCCAATCCTCTTGGCATTTCATACACCATGACCTGAGTCCTAAGTACACACATACATTAATCCCTCATATTGATTTCATTAATTCCTGACAACAATGCTGAGGAAGATGCAATTAATAGAAAAGCTATCAGTGGAGCAGGGGCTTATCCAGGATATAGAATATCTCCTTGGCCCAGGAAAGGGTTCTTATGTTACTGTGTTGGGGCAGAGTGACTCAGGGAGAGAGTCAGAAGGGATCTGGAAATGTCTTCTACCATCTTGAGTTCTAAAAGACCTGGAGTTCATATTGCATCCCTAATATCCCCATCCCAAACCACCTTTACTAAGCTTAGATTCTGCTATTATGTCATATATTTTATTCGCTAGGCAACAGGTTGGTGTAGAGGATAGAATATTGGACCTAGAATAAGGAAGACCTAAGTTCAAATCCAACTTCAGACATATACAGTGTGGCCCTAGACAAATCTCAACCTCTTGGCCTTGATTTCCTCAGTTATAAAGTGCAAATACTAGTAGCAATTGCCTCACAAGGTTATTGTGAAAATCAAAGGGCAGAGTGCCTAGCACATAATAGGTGCAATTTAATATTTATTCCCTTTGCCTTCCCTCCTCACCACCCACTCCATCAAACAGCAAAACTAACTAGTTTTTTGATTCTGTGTATTAATGAAGCTGTTGATCCCAACCTCAGGGTAGTGGCTGAAGATTCCATGGACCATACAACATAAGAGGTAGGTACTTGGGGTTATCACCAAGTCCTATCTCTCCCTCTCTCCCCTTATCTGGGCTTCTTTTGCGGGTGGCAAGATTTGTCTCCTAAGTCTAGGTGTTTACTGTAGTTTTATCCAGTCAGATTTTTGACTCGGCTCCTATCCATTTGGGAAACTCTACCCTTTGCCCCCTCCTCTGGGGCATGTCAATGGAACTTACAAAGGCATACATATGGTTCTTTCATCTTTCTTTTTTATTAGAGAGGAACAAAACAAAAACATTACCCCTTCCAGGCTTATTATACACTACACATTCTTGTACACACATTAAACTAGCCTGTGCACAGTTCATATGCATGTTTACCTATCTCCCACTTCCATGCTTTTGCCTTCTCTCATTCCCCCAACCAGCATGCATTCCCTCCTCACTTTGGCTTCTTAGAATCCCTAATTTCCTTCAAAACTCAGCTCAAGGGCACCTTGTATATGAATACTTTCCTAATTCCATCCCTCCCTAACTAACTCCCACCCCAGCTATTCAGTTCTTCTCCTTCTCATCCCCCAGTGAAATTGTATTCATTCTATACATACTTTCATGAGCACATGTTGTCTCTTTTAATAGAACATAAGTCCTTTGAGAGGAGGAATGGTTTTGTTTTTGTCTTTGTATCCCTAGAACCTAGCTTAGTACCTGGCACCTAGTAGGTGCTTAATAAACACTCATTTGCTGATTTCTTGATTGATTGAAAGCAGTTATGAGGAATCCTCTCATATCAAGCAGCCTCAAACCTTCTTTAATCTTCAGACAAGCCAAAATCCTAAGGCCAAAGGAGCTTGGCTTCTGGCCCAAGGCCTGCCTCATATACAAGGAACACACAAGTTCACTATAAAATCAGTATTAAATCTTATATGATGAAAGTGGCTGGAGGGTAAGACTCAGATTGACTCCGTGCCAATCTCCATATTTTTGTCCTGTCCCCTCTTGCCTCCATCTGGCTCATGTCTGATGCCCATGTCTGCTCCACAACCCCTCCCCAAAGCCCTCCTCTGCCTCCTTAGCCAGAAAAATATCCTCTGGGTCCATTCCCTTCTCATCCTTTCCCCCCAGACTCCTGCTTGTACAGTCAAGGACATGTCTCTGCCCTGTTTTAGGCATAGCAAGGAAGCCATGTCAGAGGCAGCTGGTAGCATTGTAGATAGAGCACTGGGCCTGGAGTCAGGAAGACCTGAGTTTGTCTGACTTCAGACACTAGCTATGTGACCCTGGGAAAGTCACTTAACTGCCGACTACCTCAGTTTCCTCAACTGTTAAAAGAGAATAATAGTAGCACCTACCTCACAGGATGTTTGTGAGGGTCAAATGAGATAACGTTTGTAGCAATGCCTAACCAGGTACCTAGCACATAGTAGGCATTTAATAAATGTTTCTTGCCCTTTCCTTTCCCTGCCCTTTCCCTTGTTACAATAGGACTGGAACAGCCTTCATTAAGACTAAATGAAAACCCATATCCATTCTGAAGGCAAAGCTGAATATATTTCTGATTTCTCATTTTTAAACTGCCAGCTTTCCTCCTAACTTTGCTTTTATTAGCATACAAAAATGGTAGAATAGGTGTGGGGGCAGGTAAAAGTACCATAGTCATGCTGGGCTGGGCTCATGGCCACTGCAGAGATATAAATGGTGAGAATGTTTATAAGACTGACAAAAAAAATGAAAGAAAGCTCACTATTCATTTGTAAAGTCCTATTGCATTATTAAATATACTGGAATTTACAATATAAGCCAGTAGGAAAAAAAAATCCCTTTTATCTAATAAGCTCGGAGTGGTTTATTTTGCCACTAATCTTCAGAACAGCTCTCTAGGATAGAGAAATAGATGTTGTCAGAGCCATTTTGTGGATGGTGAAACTGAACCCCAAAGTCCTACCCTTGCTCCCCAAGGGTGAACACCAGATGGTACCCCACCCAGTGTCCGATGCAGATGAATTGTTAATGATTCTGTTAATAATGAAAACACAAGTTGTTAGCTTCCAGGTCAGGGCGCTGTCTGATTACCTGCACAACCTGTTTTTTATCTAATTTCTACTCAGCTGTAGCCACAAGAAAGGTAGACTTGTCAGTGGATGAGAAACAGACACAAGTCAGGGGAAATAGCCATTGTCCAACCACTTGCTATTTTCCTAGAATCATAAAACGGGAAAAGACCTCAAATACCACACAGTCCAACTCTCCTATTGTATAGAAAGAGAAACTGAGGTTTAGAGACATTTAATCATCTGCCAATGATCACACTGCCAGTTTAATGCTATAACTGGAAATAAAAGCCCAAGCTTCTAAAAAAAAAACAGTCTTACGGTTTTGGCTTTGCTTTTCTATCAGAGCACATGGCCTCTCTTTTTTGAAAGTGACACGTTTATGCCCCGCCGCCCCAACATGCTCCAGAGGGGAAACATTCCTTCTTGACAGGAAATAGACAGTTGAGACTAGTCTCCTATTTTGGCATAGTCTGTGGTAATTGAACAGACTCTGCAAGGAGATAGTCTCAATGACATTGTGATTTTTCAAATGTCAAAACATGCAAAGATCACCAAGTTAAATTTAAATCTCAGGTGGCTTGGAGAAAACTGTCAAGTTAAAAGAACAACGTCTTGTTTATCCATCAGTAAAGCATGTATTATTGTGTTATTTTCATTATCTGTGATCCTGAATACTCTCTTTCTTCTCCTTGGCTGGATCATCACCTCTCTCCTGCCCCCTAACCAAGGGTATTCTCCAAGATGCTGTCCTGGGCTCTCTTCTTCGCCATCTCTATTGTCTTTCTCTTTTTGGCTCAGCTCACTTAGGTTCAATAACCATCACTAGACAGAGGATTCTATAAATCCAGCCTTAATCTCTCTCCTGAAGTACAGACCTGCATCACCAACTGTCTGCTCCATCTAGACGTCTCATCTGCATTTCAAATACAATGCATCCAAAATGGAGCTCATTATCTCTTCCCTCTAAGCCTACAACTCTTCCAATTTTCCCTTTTAAATTCCAAGGGTACTACTATGCTTCCAGTGCTCCAGGTCTGCAACCTTGAGGTCAGGCTTCACTCTTTCTTCTTCCTCACCCTTCTTTGAATATCTTTTTTCTTTCCTGACATACTATCTCTGCCTCTCCCATTAGAGGATAATGGAGTATGTGTGTGCATGTGAGTGTGTATGTGTGCGAGTGTGTGTGTGTATGTATGTATGTGAGTGTGTGTGTGTGTGTGTGTGTGTGTGAGTAAGGACTTGCCAAGCCCTTTCCAGAGCTGCTCATCCACCTTTGGTGTCCACCAGGCACTCAACTCTCACCTGTGACTCCGAGAAGCTGTAGCACGTGCAGTGGCCACACTCTCATAAAACCATGTCAGTAGATGAGCCAAACCAGGCTGAGTGTAACTGACAGGCCTCAGACCTGGAGGTGAGTTAGGGGAATGTCTGCCCCAAGCACGTGGAAGAGAACAATTGATTCCCGTGGCCATAAATGCAGCTGAAGCAGGTACTGGGGAGTGCTTAGAATTTGATCAGACACCGAAGATGCCAAGGTCATCCACTGCATTGTGGACCATTGCTTGCCATCTTAACTTTTTTTGCCTTGCCACTCAACTTCCATCACTGTAGAAGAGAGAGAGTGAGGCTGCCTACTCTGTGCAATTCTGACTCACTCAAACTCAATTCATGCTCTAGTGAAGTCATCAACCATGAAGTCACTGGTCTTCTTCAGAGACAAAGGACAAACAACAAAGAGTATGTGTGTGCATCCAGTTGTTAAATATTGCCACTTCTAATCCAACCCACCTGACCCATCCATCCCCTTTGCTCCACTCACAATGCAACTACAAGTATAGAACCTTGTTACAGCTTCCTCAGACTACTGTAATATCCTCCTAGCTGTTCTTTTCACTTACAGTCTTTCTTCTCTTCAATCCACCTACAACATAGAACAAAAATAAGTTTTTTAAAAATCTTGTTACGCCCTTGTCAGTCAATAAACATTTGCTAAGCATGTACTACGTACTAAGCACTTGAAGGTACAAAGAAAAGCAAAAGATAGTCCCTGCCCTCAAGGAGCTCACAATTTAATCAAAAAGATAACACATATAAAGGTGAATTATATATATAATTATATATAAATATAATTATATATATAATATATTATATATTATAGATATATACATGCATACACATGTATTCAATATATATATATGTACTATATATTTATACATATATAACAATATATATCTATGTATACACATACGCATATGTATATAGGTATACCTATATGCATGTCTAAGTAAAGATTATATAAAAACAAAAATATATCAAAATCATTTATAAAATTTAAATATGTCAGATTGTGTTTTGTTTATATATACAAACTTTATTCCTTGGGAATTATGAAGATCAAACTGTCATCAATGCCCATGCATGGGTGTGTGTACATATAGCAATATGTTTCTTCTCTTTTTTTTGGAGGGGGGAAGATAAGACAGTTGGGGCTAAGTGACCCACCCAAGGTCACACAGCTAGTAAGTATTAAGTTTTTGAAGCTGGATTTAAACTCAGGTCCTCCTGACTCCAGGGCTGGTATGTTCTCTTCACTAGCTGCTACTAACTGATGTGTTTCTATTGATAACCTCTGCTAGAAATGTTTGACTCCATTTCTCTTGGCACATCATAGACCATGACCCTACTCTCTGTCTCTCTGATCCAGGCATATTCTGCCCACTGCCCTAACTTCCTGTGTGCTCCTCAGCTCCATAGGTATTCCTCAGGTGGGCCCTGGGCCTGGCTCATATCCAAACAATATACAACTTCACTATAAAATCTAACATCACAAAAATGGCTGGAGGATAAGACTTGGATTGACTCTGCCAATTTTCATTTTTTTGTCCTGAACTCTCTTGCCTTCATCTGACCTATATCTGATAAGCTCATAGCCATGTCTGATCCACTCCCTCCAAAAGGATTACAAGCTTATTCTCTTTTGCGCACACTGGTGATGAGAGTCTCCAGGTTTTCATAAATTTTTTTCTCTGACTTCATCAGAGTTCATCATGGTGGGAGTACATGCACTGATGATGGTGGTGTGGGGCTTTCCTGCAAATGACAATCACATTGTCATGAGCCTGTCCCTCACTCTTTTTGTGGAGGCATACAAGCTTGTTGATGAGTTTACTTTAGATTGCAAAACCTATTCCAGCTCCCCGGAGCTCCCCTTCATTGTGGCCATTCCAGAATAGCACGTTTTTAGCTCTGATTTTGGTAATTGGCCTTCATTTGCCATCCTTGTTTCACTTGAGGCTGCTATTTGGATGTGATGTACCTGCTGAGTATCTTCACAACAAAATCTGTTGGTTTTTCAGGTTGACTGAATTTCAGGTTATCTATAAAAATATCCATATTCCATCTACCTATGGTAAGTGGAATCATCTTTACAAAAGTTTTTGTACATTTTTCTGTGTTTTGGCCACTGGATAGGATCTTTGCCTGCCATGGTAAACAAGCTAGGATTGGGTGAAGCAGACACTTTTTAGGGCACCTTTTCTAGCCCCTTCCCCACACCAGGAGATGACCAGTGCAGTCCTTAAATAAAGCCACTCAGACACCCAGGAGGCTGTCAAATCCCACTTCTGCTTCAGGCTAGAAAAAAAGACAATCCTATAGCCTGGGCCACCTGTAGGCAGGGTTGTAACCACAGATCCCAGTGTAGCCACACTGGAGCATTGTCATTTACCTGTCCCCACAGGACTTTTGAGATAGGTAAAAATGACAAAATGCTATGGGTAGTATCTTTTGACTTGCGCATAAATTGGATTTAAGTGAGACAAAGTTGCTCAAAGTCATGGACCTCACTCTGTCTTCCAGAGTCATCAAAGTTCAGTGGCAAAAAAAAAAAAGTCATGACAACTGGCCATGGCCCGGGATGCAGTGGATGACCTTGGTGTCATCAATGTCTAACCAAGCTCTAACCACTCCACAGCACCTGCTTCAGATGCCTTCATGGTAACTGGAATAAACTATTCTCATTGGCCCATTCCACCTAAGGAAGTCTTCACATGCTTGGGGTACACACACCCCAATTCACCAACAGGTTTGAGCTCATAGGTTATTCTTAACCTGGTTTACCCCATCTGCCAAAATGGTTTACCCGAGTATAACCATTATGCATGCCAGCTTCTTGGAGGCACAGATGAGAGTTGGAGAATCAAGTGGCCACCAAAGGTGGAAAACAGCCCTGCAAAGGCATGGGAGCCCTCACACCATAGGCACTGATCTTCCCTGAATGACTCCACATTCCAAAAAGTTTCAAAAATTCTATACTACCAAAAAGAAGTTTGGGAATACATAAAGAACGAAAGTGAGGAAAGGTCCTAGAAATACTGGCTTAAAAGAAAACACATTATTTTTAGAAGCTGCTGGAAAAGGGAGAATATTTGCAATGAAAGTAATGGCACTAAGAAAATTTTAATGAATAAATGTCTTAGCCTCCCATTCTCACAAAAAAGCCCATGAATTCTACTGAGTTTTTATTCTTCAAAAAAAAAATCTTCCTAGCCTTAGTAAAGAATACAGAGAAATTCCCTCAATGATATATTGAAAACACATTCCAAAATCATCCAATTTATCTTCATAGCAGTTTTTAGGCAAGCAAAGGTCATGGACTCATTAATTATTAGGAAGCCATCACTCTTTGATTTAAAAAAAATAGCTTATTTATGTAGCAATGTACAAAGTTTTTTCCTCCTTTTCTTTATCTTGTAAAGTAATACACAAGAATCCTTCATGCCCTAAACATATTACATGTTTTATTTAGGTGGGGTTTTTTTATTGAATTATGTCCATTTTACAGATTAGGAAAATAAGCTTCAAAAGAGGTTAAATGCCTCATCTATAATTATATATCTAGAGATACATGAATATTTGTGATAGAATAATAAACCACGACTAGTAATTTTGTTGCTGGCAGGTATATATAAAAAGTAAAGAATGTAGAACAAAAACAAAGGTAAGACCCAGATGACTTCTTCTAGCTCTTTTGTTCATGCTCTTAAATTTATTTGCATATCAATCAGAAAAGATTATGGGAACTGAAAAAGTCTCATTACTCCAGCACTCAAACAGTTCTTGTGAGATTTTGTTGAGTGGACAATCTAAAATGAGTTTTGTGGATATAGACAACTAATCAAGGATTTGACAAAAATTAAAAGGGATTTTCTAGCCCGAAGCAACATAGTTGACTGGAGTCAAGAAATTTAAGTTGGTATCAGAAAAAAAGATCAATAATAAAAATAACCTGAGGCCTCTACTGGCTTTTGCTTAAGTATTTGTGGCTTTTAGCTCTCAGCTTTGCACTAAAACAGTTTTAGCTCTCTGTTGCCAAGAGAGGCTTACAAGGCACTACACTACAGCAGATGCTCCTGAAAAGACTGAATAGCTGAAGAACGGGATATGAGAGTAAACAGCAGCTCCACAACTAGAATACCGATAAAGAAACCCAGAAGACATGACATGATGAACAGAGGCGATACAAGACCTGGCAGAGAACAGAGAGAAGCACAATGACAACACCAGCAGATGTTAGTAGCCCTGCAGTATAACAGGTGTCATAAGTTGTCCCAGACACATATTTTCCTAGTATATGTAGACAGATATTTATGGGGAGCCATATATGGCTCCTACATGTATTACATATTGTGTACTCTATGTGTATGTGATGTCCATGTATTTCACTGTAATTCATGTATACCTTCCCCCACTGGTGGTATAGTAATTTATGGAAGAATTTGAATATGCCTTGATGGTACAAGAATAGGATCTTTTCATATCAATTTGATGTTGTTTGACCAAATGATTTTAGCTTTGAGTTAATGCGTCCTCTGGTCTTATAAAAGTGAACATATTTTTGGAAGGTCATAAGCTATGGTTCTGAGTACAAGTTAACTCAGAAAGAAGCTTGAATCCATAGTCACTTTCTGTGGCCCCATATATGCTAGAGGTCCCAGGTGCTATACAAATATAGGAGATAAGATAGGAGCTCAGGTCTTGACGTTGAGTTCAATGTTCTTTCCTCTAGACCTCACCAGGAACTGTATTATCACCATCACCATCATCATCATCAACATCATCTCATCATCTTGACAAATTGGTAATTAAATGTGAGCCTAGGTCTTCAATTTTCACTTTGTATCAATTACATCATGTTTTTTGAAATTCCAAATGGAAATGGAAATTCCAAGTTAAAGTTGCCATTATGGCTACCCAAATGAGTGACTAGAATAGACACTTATTCTGGTTATACCATAATGTTGAGGGGGAAGAGGAGAGGAAGGAGAAACCAAAGACAAAATTCTCCTCTTTAATGAATGTGACCAGAGCTATTGCTAATTAACCACCCATCATTAACTCAAGTCGGTGTAAAAACAGAAAAACAAGAAAGTCCAATGATGAAAAATTTCTATTTAGGTGGAAAATATGCAGATTCAAATCAAATAAAGACTTCAAATACAACTTAGGGGATGAAAATTGTTGGCCAGAAGTTTCAAATTATCATCTCTGCCTTAGTTCAAGTGGTAGTTCAAGATGTAGTAACAGCAATCTGATGGACTTCTTATATGAAGAAAGACACAGTACCTTTTGACACTCAGTGTTAAAGGGACATTGACAAGCAGGTTGATCCCATGGAGTTTTGTCTCCACAAGGGAAGCTATATCCCATGAAAGCAAGAGAAGTACCCCATTTTGTTTGTAATGTATCTTTCCCAACATTCATTCAATAACTTCTCGTGAAATGTCTATTGTATTTAAAGCCCTGTGTTTTACCAGGAGAGAAACAAATAAAACTTCACCCATTATATAAGGCATCAGAAGCCTTTTCTCTTTCTAGGCAGGAAAGTTGTTTTATTAGTACTCAACATGGAATTTGAGGACCTCAGAGAGTCCAAGCTACCACTAACAAGGACATATGAGCAATTCCCTAAGCACAGTCCCAAAATTTGATTGGGGGATTGTTATAAGATATCAAACTATGCTAATTCTCAGAAGAATTTTGGCAAGTCAATATCTAGCTAGTAAGACATTTGGTAGGAAACGCTTCCACTTTGTAGGTTCTTGGGACATTTTATCTTTGTTCTTTTTCTTCAACATAGAAAAGATCAGACGCTTTTTGTAAGAAAGGTTCTATCTGCCAGTTAGCAGCTTTCCGAAAGCATTCAGTCTCATCATCATTATTCACTGCCCGAGAAGCCCCTGTCTCAGGACAAACATTCTTGTTGCTATGGAGATTCACAATCAGCTGAACAAGAGTTACCATTGACTCACATGTGGTTCAGCCCTGGAATTTGAAACAAGGAAACCAGTCACGACCTGATCCTCAATTATCTGTCATTTAGAGGTGAGTATTTAGAAAGAATAAGACATCACGTAAGAAAGACATCCAGGCTGATGTTTGACTATCCTCCCCCTTCTCTCCAAGTCTCTAGGATTTTCATCCAGATGTTATGGGATTGGATGGTCACAGAGATAGAGTCATTTGGGCATCTGACAACACCTCAGGAAATTTTGAAAAAGGCAATATCTGCCTTAATTGATCACTAATAGGATCTTAAAGTCTTGGGATTCTCAAAACAGTTCAGACATGTCATGGTTACAGATGCTCAAATGGTTATTGCAGTCTCCTCTTTTACCAGTTTTTAGAGACATCAACATGATATAGTGGAAACAGAAATGGATTTTCAGTCAAAGTCCTAGCTTCACATTTTGGCTTTTCTGGTTATGACCTATGTAATCTAGGTCAGGTTACTTAGCTTCTCTGAGACTTAGTCTCCTTATTAGTAAAGTGAGGAAGGTGGATGATCTCTATAGCCCCTCTCAGCTCTAAATCCTGCCTGGCACATAATAAGGTCTTATAAATGTTAACTGCTATTGTAGTTACGATTTATTACTACTACGATCTTCATCATCACCACCATCATCATCACCATCAATAGCCACAACCCTAAGTTTCCATTTGCAGCAGTAACTGGGAACCTGGGAATACCTAAATCTTCCATATGATGGTCATGTGTCCAGAAGGATGACAGCTCTAGAATTCAATACAAAAAAATTCTGTTGCCAAAGTCAGATTCCTCAATGTTTATTATACTATCATTTAGTGAGCACCTGTGATAAGCAGAGCTCTGCTCTGAAGGGGAATAAAGTATAAATCTGTGTCCCTGCCTTGGAGAAAAATCACATACTTGATATCTCTTTTATCTATTATTTTGACCATACTGGGCTGTTGTGGTGAAATTGCCTTTTCCCTCTGTTTAAAAGTCTTGTAGAAATCCATTTCAAGGCATCTTGAGAAGCCTTGTTCTGGGATAGCTGAGATTTTGTAACTCCAAGTTCAGTCAGATGCAAATTTGTATATAATCATGTATGTGACAGCTATTAAGGGTCCCTTCAAAATAAATTAAGGAACAATGCGAACTCTAACTTCCAAAAGCAACGAACTAAGGCTGATAGGGGGAAATGACAGCATTCTAATTGGAAAAAGAGAATTATAGCTTCATGTTGTCATCACAGAGATACACTTTTTTTTACTTATGTCTTTTTGCTTCTGTCCTTAAGTCAAGTCAATACACTTTTATTAATCAGTTAATAACAACTTATCAAGCAGTAGGTGCGCCAGGCATTGTGCTAAGCACTAGAAATACCAAAAGAGGTAAAAGTAGCTCCCGCCCTCAATGAATTCCTAATCTAATGAGGGAAACAACGTGCCAACAAATGGAGGGAAGGCACTAGAACAAAGAGGGATAGGAAAGGCTTACTGTAGAAGGTGAGATTATAGCTGGGACTTTAGGAAGCCCTGGCAGTTGGTAGTCAGAGCAGATGAGGGAGAGTGTTATAGGGAGGCAGCCAGGGAGAATGCTATTTGCGGAACAGCCAGGAGTTAGAGTACATCTTAAGGAGTAAGGTGAAAGAAGACTGGAAAGGCAGGAAGGGGCTAGCATATTAAGGGCTTTGAAAGCCAGACAGAGCACTTTGTATTTGATCCTGAAGGAATAGGAACAGTTCAGAAAAAATTTAATATTTCATTTCAAAGTTGTCTTGCTTATTTGGGTTCCCTTCCATACTCTTTGTTGAATTTTTAAAGTGCTTCAGTGACCCTCTTTTCTTTTGTCTTTTTTTTCAATATTAACTCTCCTCTCTCTCTCCTTTATATGCCTCTCTTCCAAACATAAAAAGAAAAAAAAAATCCCTGTAACAAACAGTCAAGCAAAGCAAATTCACAATTTGCCGTGTGCAAAGATTATGTTTCACCTTGATTTCATCACTTCACTGTTAGGTTGTGGATAACATGCTTCATCATCAGTCCTGCAGAGTCACAACTGGTCACTGCACAGATCAAAGTACTTCAGTCTTTAAAAGCAATCTCCTTATTTTACAGATATAGAAACTGAGGCCTAGTGAGGTTAAACGTAGATGCCCAAGTAGATGCCACTTACACATAGTAAGTGGCAGAAGTAGTTTTAGAACCCAAGTCCTTAGATTCCACTCTTTCTATTCCATCACATTAGTGTCTTCTCAGACCTTGCTGAGGTAATTCCTGCCTCCATTTATAATTAGCCTCTGGCTTTTTCTTCCAGACAGACTTATCAGTCTTGGCTTTGATCTCTGTTTGAACTACAATATTGACCTCCTGCCCACACAGTAAAAGACTCTAGCACACCTCATCCTCAGTATAGGCGACCCCAAACACACTGTTCCCAGTTCCTCAAACTGTAAGGGTACCCACAGTGATGGGGCTGAAGGGGACAATAGATATGCGTTTGTCATTTCAGAGATCCATAGCACTTGCCATGGAATAAGATTTCTGTTCCAAGGATGGATTACTGTACCATATTTGGGGAATGTCTATATTGTAATATGATCACAATCTTTCACCATGGAAATTTGTGAGCATAGATTATAATACCATAGGAAATCTACAAGGAATTAAACATGACTTATGGGAAGTAAATCTGACAATAAAACAAGCTATCTCTAAGGGCTGCTAGGTGGTTCAGTGAATCAAACACCAGACTCAAAGCTAGGAAGACCAGAGTTCAAATCTGGCCTCAGATACTTACTAGCTATGAAATCTTGGGCAAGTCACTTAACCCTGTTTGCCTCAATTTGCTCATCTGTAAAATGAGCTGGAGAAGGAAATGGCAAACTACTCCAATATCTGCCCTTGAGTAGCTTACATGGTGGAGGGAGAGGTGTAAAGAATACATTTACATACACAGTAATTGGGGATGATGAGAACATTATCACTTAGAGGCATCAAAATGAGATTCTACAGATGATGCTGCGTGTGCTAAATTTTGAAGGAAACTAGGAATTCTAAGGGACAGGTAAGAAGGGAGTGTGTTCCAGGTATGAGAGACAATTGGTTCAGAGATATAGAGATAAGGCCTTTCTGATTTCTTTAGCTACATTAATCTCTGTCTTGTCTGGGCAACTACCATATGTGAGTGTGCGTGTGTTGTATATATACACATAAAGCCTGTACAGACATGGTCTCTGATTGCTTCGTATGCATTATTCTTCCCAACTACCAGGCAGACAGTGTTTAGGCCTCTCTTGTTTCTCCCACAGTGAAGGGTACATCTTAACAAAAGATGGTCAAATATGGAAAAGACCTTTAGGATCATCTAGACCACACTGTTATTTTGAGTTTAATAATAGTAACACATTTATATGGTGCTTTGAAGTTCACCAAGCACTTTCCTGACAATTAATGCCCAAAAAAGGAGATCAAAGAGGATGCCATTAACTGTTTCCCTGTACCTTCTCATCTTTATAAAACTTTATGAGAATGACCTGTGTATATGGTGTACTAGACTAAGAACAGCCTAAATAAAAATATGAGGGAGATAATCAGGCTTTCACAATTTTATACTGCAGGCCACCTCTTGGAAGTCACCTGTGACTGAGAGATCATAGTATCCATCTTGTTACTGATCAGTCATTCAGTTGTATCCTACTCCTTGTGACCCCCACGGACCACAGAACACCAAGTCCTTCTATCCTCCACTATCTCTCAAAGTCTGTCCAAGTTCACGTTTGTTGTTTCTATTACACTATCTATCCATCTCATCCTCCACCAGCCCCTTTTCCTTTTGCCTTCATTTTTTCCCAATATGAGGGTCTGTCCCAATGGGTTCTGTCTTCGTATTCTATGGCCAAAGTATCTAGACTTCAGTATTTGTCCTTCCAATAAATAGTCTAAATTAATTTCTTTAAGTATTGACTGACTTGATCTCTTTACAATTCATGGGACTCTCAAAAGTTTTCTCTATTGCCACAGTTCCAAAGTGTTGATATCACAGTGCTCATTTTTCTTTATGGTTTAACTCTCATGGCATGGAAAAATGATAACTTTAACTATACAGACCTTTGTCAGCAAAGTAATATCTCTGCTTTTTGGTATGCTGTCCAGATTTACCATAGCTTTCCTTCCAAAGAACTTTTAATTTCATGGCTGTAGTTGCTATCTGCAGTGATCTTTAATCCCAAAAATATAAACCTGATACTGTTTCCATTTCTTCTCTTTCTATCTCTCAAGAAATAATGAGTCCAGTTGCCCTTTAGAGGTCATCTAATTCAATTCAGTCTCTTACAGATGAGGAAACTGAGACCCAGAGAGAGTAAATGACTTTCCCACAGATAGTGAAATAGGATTTACACCCAAGTCTTCTGTCTCTACAGTCAATGTTTTCTCCACCATTCCAAAGATTTTACTGGAATATTTATTACAAAAAGGAACTGATTCCATATGATGAAATGCAGCCTTAATGGTTCCCTTCTAATGAGGGGTTTCTCATGCATATTTTAAGATCATACAAGACTCTGTAATAAATGCAACCACAGATATAATTGTTTAGCAGCACTATGATTACTGTCATTAAACAAGACATGATTCTAGGAGACATATCCTCCCCCACAGGGACCATGGAAAATAATCCTATGTAAGGTCCAAATGTCCAAAGGATTCCCTACACCTCAGGAGGACCTGAATATTCTCCTGTTTAGGGATAATATTGTGCTGATGGCATCAAGCCCCAGAACATTGGAGGACTTATTCAATGGAGGATTATTTCAAAAGAAATTATCTTAACCATACATACAGTGAAAACCAAGTAGATAAAAAATGTTTCTGTCTAGAATATGGCCAATTCGTTGAGTCAGAACATCAGAATATATATTTTGGAAAGGCATTTCATATGTATAATGAGTTGAGCCTAGAAATGAATAGGGCAACGAGATCTAGTGCTTGATGGCACTTGGGAAATTGAATGGAGCATTTAATTATCCCAAGCTGCTGCCAGACACAAAAATCCATCTTTTTAATACAAATGTTCTCCTGGAAATGTCGTATGGTTGTGAGACTTGCAATGTCAGTTTTGAGGGGAAAAAATGAATTTGTGGGTAATCAAAAGGGAATGGAGTGATTAATAAGCTCAAGTTCCATTTTTCTACAGGCCTATTTCCTGGGTCCCCCAACTGCTAGTGCCCTTCTGTCACAGGTTACCTTCTATCTACTCTGTAGGTATCTTGTATAAAACCATATTTGTACCTATTGCTTCCCCCATTAGAATGTAAAGCTACTTGAGGGCAGAAAGTGTTTTTGCTTTTTCTTTGTAATCTTAATAATTTAGTACAGAGTTTGATATGCAGTTAGCTTTAAATTGCCATTTGTTCGTCGGTCGCGAAGAAGACCACGACATCAGGGAGGTAACGCCATGACATGCAAGTGAATTGAATTTAGGAGAGGCAGGGCTGTGCAAAGTCACCAGCCTCACTTTCTCCTCTGGAGCCATCTGGTTCCAGTGGTTAGTCATAGAGTAGGACCATGGGAAACAACCCAGGATGAGTGAACACTAGATAAATACTTACTGGTTGACTAACTGATTGATGGTAGCTACAAAAGAAAGGCAATGTTGAATTGTCAGCACACTTACCATCCCCAATCAGAAACATATCCAAGTTCTCTTGATATGTAGGTAATCCTTCTAAGATTTTCACTTTATATGGGACATATTTCTACTAAGAAGATATATAGAAGTGGAGTTAAGAGATATAACCAACAAAATGTATGACCAAAAATGGAGGTGGGCTACTCATGTGGCAAGAGGGGGAGACATAAGAGATGGGCAGTCTGAGTATTAAACTTGTACCCACCAAATATAAAAACATCTAGATGAAAGCACATTGGGTAGCTTCTCCAAGAAGGATCTGTGACATAGTGTGGAAGACAAAGGAAGAGGATTATATAGTGTAAGAAAGTAAGGATGGGTTATAATTTGTACTGATAGAAGAAATACCCATAGCAATGAGCTCACAGATCTAGGCTTCATAACCATCATACAAAGTATTGCTGGCAGTACAGAGCCATCTACCAGGACACCTGGATCTATCTAGCTCAAGAATCTCTCCATCTGCACTGTCAATGGGTTTCTTGTCCCCAATAGGAACAGAATGCTCTAGACCAGAGGTGTCAAACTGACAGCCCTGCAAGCCCCTTGACCTTCAAGTGGGCATGAATACTGCTCTAGACCACAGCACCTGAGACTTCCTCATCCCCACTTAATCCATTCAGTTTGGGAGCCCTGTCCCGGGACTAGGCTAGAATTAGTAGATAATTAAGTGAAATGAAAAAAAACAGAAAACCCATTCTATTCGGCCATCACCAGGATACCAGGTCCAACCCTGCCATCAGCCCTGACACCCACAAATACTTGATTGCTCAGATAACAATAATCAAATCAATATTGTCATTGCTTCTAGAAAGGAAATAAAAATATATTGCCCCATGGCTCCACTTACAATGTGGTCGAAACTCATCCACCCGGTCACCACCCACCATGTGTCTTGAACCTACTGTTACAAGTAACTAACTTGAGATTCACTTCTTAATTTACGTCCCCATTTCTTAACACCTTACCTGGCACATTTTGGTGTTGTTTAGTCATTTTTCATATGATGCTCTACTCTTTGTGACCTTATTTGGGGGTTTTCTTGGGCAAAGATATTGGAGTGGTTTGCCATTTCCTTCTTCAGTTCATTTTACAGATAAGGAAACTGAGGCAAACAGAGTCACAGAGCTAGTAAGTGTCTGAGGTCAGATTTGAATCTAGAAAGATGAGTCTTCTGATTCCAGGCCCGGCACTCTATCCACTGAGCCACCTAATTGCCCCATCTGGCCCATAGTAGGTGCTTAATAAATGCTCCTTGATTGATTGATTTCACAGAGATGAAGTTAATTTTTCAAGGACACACAGATGATAAGTGACACTAGGTCTTCTGATGCTCTTTCCACCCCACTATCCTGTGAGTCACCAAAAATAACAACCCACTACTAAATGTTGCCACTGTTCAGTTGTATCAGTTAGGTCTGACTCTGTGACCCCATTTGGAGTTTTCTTGGCAAAGACACTGGAGGGGTCTGCCATTTTCTTTTCTAGTTTATTTTACAGATGAGAAAACTGAGACAGATGGGGTTAAGTGACGTGCCCAGGGTCACACAGTTTTTAAGTGTCTAAGGCCAGATTTAGACTCAGGTCTTCCTGATTTCAGGCCCTTCCCTCTATCTGCTGTACCACCTAGCTGCGCATTATAGTTAAATAACACTTAGGTAGGGTGTGTGTTATTATACCCTTGAAATCTTCCTCTAGTGAAAATGAAATGTGTCTCCTTGGATTTCACACAGCAAGTAACCCAGATTTCTCATTTGCATTTATCCTACTCCACTTCATATCAGTTCTTTGCACACTCATCCTTCTCATTAGATTGCAAACTGCTTGAGAGCATAATCTATGTCATATCTAGTTCTGTATTCCCAGAATCTACCTCGGTGCTTGGCACATAGTAGGTACTTAATGTTTGTTGAGTTGAATTTTGAAGAACTGAATTTTACAAATGAAGAAACTGAGGCTCTGTGATTGCCTAAAATCACAGCACTAGTTAAGTGTCAAGAGCCAGGACTCCAACATAGGTCCATGGGAAGGCAGCATCATTGTACAGTGGAGATCACGCTGGCTCTGAATTAAGAATATTTGAGATTAAATTCTGCCTTGGGACAGTCACAGTCTCCCTGGCCTCACTTTCCTTATCTGTTAAATTAGGAGGGGTAGATGATCACTTTCTACATCTGTGGTCCTACATCCAGTACTCTTTCTACAATTATTTGAAAGAAACTATAGATCTTTGATCTAAAGCAAGGCATCCCAGTGATTACAGTATCCAAAGTCATAATGAATAGACATCTTTGTTCACCTTGCAATCCATTTTAAATCAGTATTTTGATGATGGTTACTTAGCACATAATTTAAAGCATAAGGGAAAAAAACTAGATTTGGGATAAAAATGCCAGAGTTCAAGTCCCAGCTTGGCCATTTACTAACTGTATGGCCCTGGGCCATGGGCAAATCAATTAGCCTCTTTGAGGCATCAGTTCCTCATCAGCAAAATAGCAGTAATATTTGCATACATAGGGTGAGTTTTGAGAAAAGCACTTTGTAAATCCTTAAAGTACTGTATAAAAGAGAGATACCATTTGGTGGGGCAAGAGATCTCAAACTGTGATGTCACCAGAGAGGGAAATTTCTGATGGAGCAGCTCCCTGCATTTGGGGAGATCAGCCGCTTATCTGTAGTTGGTAGTCTTAAAGCACTAAGGGATTACATGACTTGCCCGTGGTCCTTAAACCACTATGTGTCAGAGACAAGATTTGAACCCACCTTCCTGACTCCAAGGCTGACTCTCATCCATTATACTTTGATGCCTCTGTATGTGATTTACAATTATAATCATCGCAACAAACAAGTGCTACACAAATGTGAGCTATTTCTACTCGATACTTGAAAAAAATAGGCCCTAACTAATTACAGCAAGTACAGTTTTTAAGCTCATTTTCATATTCATTCATTCATTCAACAAGCATTTATTAAGAACCTAGTATACTCCTGGCACTATGCAAGGCCCCAAGATAAAAAAAAAATGAAACATCTAGGGTCAATCAAAATCTGGCTTGTTACAAGCCCCCATATGAGTCACTTCCATGACCTCTCAGACTCATCAAGCAGATTTCTCTGTTCACCAGAGGGCATCATGACATCCGAGCATTTCATCTCTTCTCCACGGTCTCAGTGGCTGTTCTGTAAAAAGGATGACAAGCAGCTTGCCCTCTTAGTCTCAGAGGCTGCGGGCCCATTAAAATGAAGCTGGAACTGGGGAGAAAAAGGCACAATTTTCTGTTTGCAAACCTATTATCCAAAGTACAACAACCATTCTGTCAACTACCAGCCTACTGAATTCTCAGAAGTTTTCCTTAACTGGTGTCATTATCTTGATGTATCAAATAGGATTATCAAAAAGAAAAAAAAATAGAAGGTACTTTTTTGAATTGTTTTGTTTTTACCCAAGACAATGGCCAACATGGAATCTAATCTTTGGAGATCGAGAGGTCAAGCTAATGATTTGAGTTCCAATGTGGCTTAGATTTCCTTGAAAGCTCAGCTGTTGCCTCATTTCGTATATTTATTATACAGTAGAAAGTTCTTCCACTACAAATCCAATGAGTCATCTGGCTCAGAGGCCCTTCTGGATTTTCCAAGGATTTGTAAACAAGGAACCTGGTTTCAAATCCTGGTTCTAATTATCTAACCTACTACCTGGGTAACCTTGAGGAAATTAATTTCTCTGAAAAGTCTCTACTTTAACTTTATAGCATCATTTTTAAAAAATGACTGATTTTTCCCTATTAACAGTTTCCTATATTCAAGTCTTAGATATATAAGAATGAGCAAAGATCTTTTTCCCCCATATTCTATAATTAATTCAGAAAGTCTTTGCTAAGAGCTCATTATAAAATACTTTTATGTAGCAGTTTGTTTGCAATCTGTTTTAAACATACATTACCTTATGTGATCCTCCAACCAGCTCTGTGAGGCTGGTACAATTATTATCCCTATTTTACATATGAGGAAATTGAGGTCTAGTGGAGGTAAGTGACATACTCAGGGTCACCCAGTTAGTAAGAGTCTGAGGCAGTATTCAAATTAGCACAATGAAAAATGCTATAAAAAAAAAAAGAGGTTGAAAATATTTTTTGCCCTCAGTCAGGAAACCCTGAAACAATTAGAGAAACGTACCATAATAGTATAGAATATTATAAGGGATCAGATTTCTTGCCATCTTGGAAAAGGAGGGAGGGAGACAAATTTGAAATTCAAAATTGGATAAAAAAATGAATGTTGAAAATTGTCTTTACATGTAGTTGGAAAAAATAAGATACTATTTGCCAAAAAAACAACAACAAAAAAAACAGAAAATAATATAAGAAGCAAGTGAATGCAACCTACAAACAAAAAACATTATCATGCATGCTTAATCATGCAAATTCTTGGAGATGAGTGTTTAGCAGAACCATGAAAAAAATGTACAAGTAGCCTTAGCAGAAAGGTATTGCAAGCAGCGACAATGGCTTGACCAAAAGAATGGAGGCTGAAGTGAGCAGGACATGTACAGAGATTGGTAAGGAATGTAGCCAAAATGAATCATGTAGATGGCTGTACTGGTCAAGTAGTGAAATGAGGAGACTGGATGGGCCTAGTCAGGTCAATCAAGAGGACCTTGAATGTGTGCAGGCCAATATTATCTGTTCATTTTATAACACAATTGGGTTTTTGAGGTAAGGTTTCACTGGGGAAAAAATGTATATTTGTTATAAGGATATACAAGTAAGGACCATAAAAGTTCCCGAGCTTTTAGGGAAATATCATTTAAGATTAAAGTGAAACCAGAGAATGTTGCTGTTAAAAGGGGCTACGTGAGCAATTGATAAATGGACAAAGGATATGAACAATCAAAACTATCTGTGGTTATATGAAAAAATGCTCTAAGTCACTATTGTTTAGGGAGCTGCAAATCAAAACAGCTCTGAGGTACCACATCACACCTATCAGATTGGCTAATGTGACAAAACAGGAAGATGATAAATGTTGGAGAAGATGTGGGAGAGTTGGAACACTAATTCATTGTTGGAGGAGCTGTGAACTGGTCCAGCCATTCTGGAGAGCAATTTGGAACTATGCCCAAAGGGCTACAAAAATGTGCATACCCTTTGACCCAGCCATATCACTTCTAGGGTTGCATCCCAAAGAGATCATAAAAATGGGAAAAGGTCCCACATTTACAAAAATATTTATAGCAGCTCTTTTTGTGGTAGCCAAGAAATGGAAATCGGGGGAACACTCATCAATTGGGGAGTGGCTGAACAAGTTATGGTATACGAATGTAATGGAATACCATTGTACTATAAGAAATGATGAACAATCAGACTTCAGAAAAACCTGAAAAGACTTATATGAACTGATGCTGAATGAAATGAGTAGAACAAGGAGAATATTATACATAGTAAGAGGCACAATGTGCAATGACTGTTTCTGATAGACTTAGCCCTTCACAGCAATGTAAGAACCTAAAACATTCCCAAAGGACTCAAGGCAAAATGCCATCCACATTAAGAGAAAGAAGTATGGAATCGGAATGCAGAATGAATCATATTATTTTCTCTTATGTTTTGTTTTGGTTTGGTTTTTTTCATGGTTTCTCCCATTCATTTTAATTCTTCTATGAAATATAATTAATGTGAAAATGTGTTTAATAAGAATGTATATATAGAACCCATATAAGATTGCATGCCTTCTCAGGGAGGGAGGGAGTAGAGAAGGGGAGAAAATTTTAAACTTATAGAAGTGACTACTGAAAACTGAAAACAAATAAATTAATTAATTTTTCTTAAAAAAATGGTGCTGGGGGAAGTGAGATGGGGGGATGCTAGATTTGGAGTCAGAGGACTTCGGTGAGAATTCTAGCTCAGCTACCACCTGCTACCTGGATGACCTTGGGTAAGTCCTTTCATTTTTCTAGGCTCTTATTTCCTCATTTACAAAATGAAAGTTTGGACCATATGATCTTTGTGGTCTCTCTCAGTTCTAAATCTATGATACTAGTATAATCTCAGCATATTCAAACCAAGGAGTACAGGACCAGAAAAGGAAAACTGGACTCCAAAGTATTTCACGATTTCCCCCACCCCTTTACCATAGGCTGATCAGGTTTATCTTCATATGTACCTAAATAAATACAACCCGGTACAATGGAAAGAATATCAGAGCATGAGATCAGGAGAACTGCAATTTCTCCGAGTGATCCCAGGTAAATCTTTTCACTTCTCAGTTTCTACATCTGTAAAATGAAAGAGTTGGTCTAGGTTATCTCTAACATCCCTTCCAGGTCTAATTTTTTTGATTCCATGAAAAAGCAACTATCCATCAAAGTCCTTCTTGTCACTTGTGGTATAGACACATGAAAGAGCAGAAAGAATGGTTGGGTCACATTTCACATACCAAACAGCAAATATCCATCAGATTCCTACTGTGTGTGCTCCAGTCAACCCTCCACTCAGCTGCCAAAGTCATTTTTCTAAAGCGCAGGTGTGACTACATTACCCCTTACTAAACTCTAGGTGCTCCCTATCACCTCCAGGATCAAATGCAAAATGCTTTGTTTGACATTCAAAGCTCCTCATAACTTAGCCCCCTCTCACCTTTTCAGTCTTCCTCCCCATTACTCACCAACACTTGCTCTTCAATCTAGTGATGCTCATCTCCTGGCTGTTCCTCCAACAAGATACTTCAGCTCCCAAATCCGGAATTTTCATCGACCAGAATGTTCTCCCTTCTCATCTATACCCCTGGCTTCCCTAGTTTTCCTTTGAACTTTAATTCTACCTTCTAAAGGAAACCTTTCCCAAGCTCACTAAATTCCAGTGCCTTCCCACATTAATATTTCTTATTTAGCCTGTAGATAGCTTACTCTGTACATAATTGTTTCCCCCATTAAAGTATAAGCTCCTCAAGGTAGGGTCCATCTTTTGCCTTTCTTTGCATCCCCATTGCTTAACACAGTGCCTAGCTCCTAATCTTGGTGATTGATTGTTGTATTGTCAGTTGAGGAAACTTTTTAAAAGTATGAGACAAAATCTTTATATATCTGAAGCTGACAATTGACTTAGAGACACAGGATTGTGCGTGTGTGCATGTGTGTGTAATCAGATCTGCAATTTTATCAGTATAGAGAACTCTACTCCCACCACCACATCCTTCACCCCCTTCTACCACCACTATCATAGAGATCAGTGACTCGTTTTCAAGTTAAATTCTTAAAGAGCTACCTAGGGCACTAAGAAGTAGCTGGGATCAACATAACACGAACTTGCCATGTGTGCATGTGTGCACACATATATGTGTGTGAAATAAAACAGAGACAAAGAGAGACGGAGACAGAGAAACAGAAATTTGAATTGGTCTAGAGAGGCCATTCACAGAGTATGGTCACAGTTAACATAAGTACTGGAGTCAGGACAAAGAACTTAAGCTTTCAGATGACAGAGTCCCTTAATAAGCTGCTGAACCAGAGGACCTGATGACTCAGTGGATGTGCAAAGGGAATTGACAGCCACTTGGCCTCTTTGAGATTTCAAATCATGTAAGACAGATGTTTTCAAGTTGTGTTGGAAGAGGGTAGGAGGAGGTAAGAGGAGAGGGTAGCTGCTTCCATGTGATTGTGACTCTTTAAGGTCAGTTCATCCTCATTACATATATAACATGTAACAGGACTGACTCATTAGCAGATTGTAGCAATATGATCCACTCATGTGGATTCTTCACATGAAAGAGCCTGAGAAGTCTGCTTCTGGGAGAATCTTAATTCGTAATAGAAGTGCCTTAGAGAGACTTGAGCATGCGTAGACATTCTGTAATAGGTTCTGGTTGATTAACTACATGATTGACTGCATTGCCAGAAACAGGGGCATCTCCAAAAAGGCTTAAGTCAGCATTGGCCTTGTCTCTTTTGGCTACACCCTTAGTGAATATTTTTTACTCCTCCGCTCATGGTATCAGGAAAGAAAATTGCTATAAAGGGAGAGAGCTTAGGTCTTCTCTATGAAGGGTAGTGAGCACCCCTCCTCTTCTTTTTTTTTTCAAACTAAAGATGTAAAATCTAGTAAAAAAAACACAGCCTCTTTGCTGTTACTGGAATGTACTGTCCTCAAGAACTGGGAAGGGGAGGATGAGGGTCATTAGGAAGACATTCCATTTTTTAACAAGTATTTATTAAGCAATTTCTATCCTAAGAGCATTGTGCATTTAAGTGGGTGTTTAGTACCCTTCTTGTATTTTCTCTATTAACCCAAGATGATCATAGCTGAAACAGACTTCAGGGGCTTATAATCAACCTTTTTATTTTACAGATGGGAAAACTGAGGTCAAGTTATTTAGGACCTCACATTAGAATGTAAACTCCTTGAGAACAGGGACTTTTTTGCTTTTCTTTATATCCTTAGCATTTAGCATAGTGCCTGACACTTAATACTTAATGATTCCTTGTTAACTGACTTAGCCCAGGTCATAAAAGTGGTAAATGGCAGTGGTTAGATTTGATCCCAAGTGCTTTGATTCTACCAAGTGTTCTCTTTTTGTCTCATGGACTCCTTTGGCAATCTGGTGAAACTTATGGACCCCTTCTCTGAATAATGTTTTACAATGCATAACATAATAATGATAACAATAGCTAACAGTCATATAGCACTTATTATGTGCCAGGTACCATGCTTTACAACTCATGTCATCTGATCATCACAACAGCTCTGAAAGGTAGGTGCTAGTGTTTCTCCCATTTTACAAATGAGCAAACTGAGGTAGACAGAGGTTGAGGGACTTGCCTCAGGGTCACACAGCTAGTGTCAGAGGTGTGATCTGAACTTAGATCTTCCCAACTCCAGGTCCAACTCTCTATCCACTGCACCACGTAGCAGATAAATGCCAAATACATAGTATTGCAAAGGAAACAAAGGCTAGTGGAACTAATGATATAATTTTCTTCCATCCAAGTTTTTGAACCACCTAAAATCTATCCAGAGAACCCTTTGAGGTTCATGGACCTTAGATTAAGAACTCCTGATCACCAACCAAGGCCTTTTCCAATAAGACATACGGACAAATGGTCTCAGTGACTCTGAATTCTTTAGTAAACTGTGCTGAACTCTACTTAATCTGATTGCTAGTCATCTCAATTTTCAGTTAGCACCTACTATGTGTCAGGCATTGCCACACTGATTCCTTCTCATTTGAACCACAGCCTCTGTGTATCCATCCTTCATTGCCAAAGAAGACCATGCCATCAGAGAAATGATGACATGACTAGAATTTGACTTTGTTTTGAGGGAGGGAGGGCTGTGCAGGTCACCAGCCTCACTTCTCCTCCAGAGCCATCTGAATCCAGTGACCAGATATGCATCAGGATGACTGGAGATGACCCAGGATGAGGCAATTGAGGTTAAGTGACTTGCCCAAGGTCACACGGTTAGTGAGTATCAAGTGTATGAGGTGATATTTGAACTCAGGTCCTCCTGACTCCTGCACTGGTACTCTCTCCACTGTACCACCTAGCTGCCCTTGAACCACAGCAAACATCATCAAAACGAAAGCATCTAGCTGGTCAGCCTCCTGGCAATATACTGGATGCCTTTATTGGATGAGCAGAGTCATTTTCTACTTCTTAAGAAACTAAGTGATCTAGAATTGAAATGTCCAGAATTTTCTTCAGCCTTACTATTCTATTAATTGGTGCAAAACTTATAGGAGGAAAAAACTCTGAAATACAGTCACATGAAAGTTGGGCATAATTTAAATAAATATAGGACATAAGCTTCTGGTCAAGACAAGTAAAAACACTTAGGACTGGTTCCTCTTCTTTATACTCAAGATAAGGCAACTTACCCATCTAGGAGATGGGAGTAGGGAGGAAGAGGAGAGAAGTTACCCTTCATCTCCACCTGGGTCTGGTACTATGGCTAGACATAAGGGGGACCTCCAAAAACCTCCTCCATACTTTCAGCAACCCATGGAAGAGCAAGTGAGTATTGTAGCAGAACTCAGGGGAAAGACCTCCAGAGCTATGTATTTTTCATCTTCATCCCTTCCTCTCTCTCAAGTTGTACATAACACTTCTCAATCAGGACTGGGGCAGGAGAGCTTTTCATCCTGAAAGATAGAAAGGACTTGATTGGCCTTTTTTGGTTCATTGTAATTCATAAACCCAAAGTAACCTGAAGGTTTAGGCAGTCTGTTTGTTACCAGACAGAATTGCCTGTCTTACATTTTGTCATGGTTTCAACGTACATTACCTGGGCTTTTACAATGTAGTCTTCAGCACTAATTGGTTAATGGAGTCACGTCAAATACCTGCACAGCCAGCAAACTCCTTCTGTCTCAATTTTACCTGCATAATTGGAAACAAATGAAGCCTAGTAGATGTTCAATTATTTCTGAATTTTATATCAGAACCAAGTTCAGTATATCATTGCGAAAAGGGTTTTGATAAATAACTTGGCTACAATGAACCCTGTAAAAGAAAAATACCGACTCTGATATTCCCGAGATCTATGGCTTATGGGATCATTAATCATTCCTGGGTGTTAGCGTCTTATCTCAGCTGGAATGAGTTTCTCTCTCATGATCTTGACATGTCCTTTAAACTTTGATCTAAAAAAAGATATTAAATCATATATTACAATTTACATTTTTGCATAATTTCTAAAATATCAGGAAGTATATGACATTTTGAAAACTGAATTTTTAAAAAAAAAACAAAAATGCATTGTCTCATCTATTTTTCTTCTTAAACAACATAGTATGTATTGCACTTTTCTGGTTCTACTTTTGTTGCTTTGTGCTATTTCATGAAGATCCTTCCTAATTTCTTTGCATTCTTCATGCTTGGCAGTCTTAATTGCATTATAATTTTCTATTACATTCATTAGAGTGCTGTTGTTGCTGAGTTGTTTTTCAGTCATGTCTGACTCTTCATGACCCCATTTGAGGTTTCCTTAAAAGAAATACCAGAATGGCTTGCCATTCCCTTCTCCAGTTCATTTTATACATAAAGAACCGAGGCAGAAAGGGTTAAGTGACTAGCCCAGGTCCACAGAGCCAGTAACTATCTGAGGGCACATTTGGACTCATAAAGATAAATCTTCCTAATTCTAAGACCAATGCTCCATCCATGCACCAGTAGCGCAATCAATTTAACCATTCCGCTAATGATGGGCATTTAAGTTTCTTTCAATCTTTGCAATTATGCTATAATGCTGCTATGTTTATATGTATTATATTTTCAGGGTATATTACAAGAACTATTTTCCAATCACCCCCTAAAAGTGGGAATTGTTACAATAGTTATCCTTGAGGTGAAAAGTCAATTTGGCTTCTCTACACTTTTTATTCCCTACTATATTGCGGTAGCATTAATGATATATAGGCTAACTCTCCAGTGATGTGACAGCAGTCACTACTGATCCTTTGGAGTATCTGAACTATAGGTATACCAACTGGCAACCCAGATGAATCATGCTCTTGTTTGATCGTCAAATCTCACAGCATCTTGCCTAACCTGGATTCTACAATTATCACAGTCTCCCTGTATCATTTATGTAGCAAAGTGGAGTGAGTTTGAGTGAGTCAATAGAAGTCATCCTGGGCGAGCAGGCTCCGAGTTGTCATTGATGGTTCCATTTCAAGGGCTCCGTAGGTCAATTCATCGTAGGGACCAGCTAAGTAGTAAAACACATAGAGCACTGGGCTTGAACTGAAGAAGACCTAAGTTCATATTAGCCTCACAAACTTCCTAACTCTGTGACGTTGGACAAGTCGCCTGATCTCTATTTTTCTTTATCTCTTGAACTGTAAATTGGGAATTATAATGGCACCTACATTTCTCAGCGTTGTTGTATTTTTTGAGCATTTAGCATATAGTAGGTGCCATGTAAATGCTAATTACTATCATTATTATTAACCTCACTGTACTTTTATACATGTAGCTAGTTCCCTGTAGCCTACAATGGACCATGTCTTCACTCATGCACAGGTTAAGATAACACAAAATTCTCTGACAGATGTAATCTCAGGGCTAATCAGAGGATCCCTGAATAAAGTTGTCAGCATCAAGTGAAGCATAATTCAGGGAGGATGTCCAACTCAAAGACCAAATGGAAGGGAAATGCACTCTCCATGGAGATATTGTTCACATGCTCCTATCTGTGAACTGCATTGTGTTGATTGAGTCAAGCCTTAGCCATTATGGAGATCCATAACTGCTCAATAGTCTCAGAAATCCTCTAAAGACAAGGCAAATCAATAAAGAATATCTATGGCCTAGTCTGTGGCATGACGTTGAGTAGCACGTTGAGCTGGTTCATCAGTACACCCCTCCAAGACACGCACTAAAGATAGATGATGAGTTGGTTCATCAGTACATCCCTCCAAGAAGGGCACTAAAAATGGATGATGAACTGGGGTCAGAGGTAAAGAGGAAGAAGACAATAGGCTGAACCTTATCTGGAAATTTTTGCAGAGCTTTCACCATTTCCAGTATGGGGAAGATGAGTGAGTTGCTCTGTTCAGAAAGAAGTTGATTCAGTGCTGAATTATGGTCACCAAAATATGCTAATATACCTAGGTCATATGTGAATTCCCAAAGCTCTCCAAATCCAGTATATTTCCCATTATGTCTTAATTGCTCTTGTTTTCTGATGAGGCTCTTGGCCTTGGAAATCTGTTCATGGGCCAACTTTGTAAATCAGTATCATTAAAGATCCTACAAAGCATGTTTTTTGTTTTGATTTGGTTTGGGGTTTTTTTGTCTCATTTGGTTTTCAGTTACTACACTGTCTTTTATTTCTTCAATGTGGTACTTTTTTTGAGGCAGTAAAAAGAAATCTATCTTTTAAAAATGAATGCTCTTCCAATCAATGATTCATGGCTATGAATCTTTGAATATCACAGACTACAAAGAATTAAATTGGGAGGTGATCCAAAGGTTTAAAGTAGATATAAGTTAGCTACAACCTATTAACAGTAGGGGCTTGACCACAATGTCCAAGAGATTGTATTATCTAGAAAATACAGCCAGAAAAGGGAGTAGAGAGTCTTGTCATGAGATGAAGACAGTAAATGTACTTCTTGAATTACCAGAACTATACTCGTACACAGGGAATGTTAAAAACAAAAGAATGGCCTCCAGTACGTTAAGTAGATACATTTTTGAGGATCTTTCTACTTTTTCTTCATTTAAAAATAATTTTGCTTATATCTTTGTTTTTATATCATTTATATTCCCCAACATACCCTTCCTTTTTCCATTAAAAAGACATTCCATATGACAAAGAACTTAAAAGTGGGGCGGGGGGGAATTAGCTCAGCAAAACTAACCAAGACATTAATCAAGTTCAATGTAGCAAGAAGTACTCTATACCCACAGTCCCCCACCCCTACTAAACAAGGACATGGCAGTCTCATATCTCTTCTTTGGGGCCAACCTTGCATAACTTTTCATTTATTCACTCATTTTCAATTCATCATAATGCAAATGCTTCTGTTGTTCTGAATCATACACATAATTTGAATTACTTCCTACAATTTCCTTGTAAAATTTATGTTTTAGGTCTTATCCTTTTTAATGCTTCACTTGAACATTGTGTTTGAAAGTCAGATTCTCTATTCAGCTCTGCTCTTTTCATCAGGAATGCCTGAAAATCCTCTATTTCGTTAAATACTCAGTTTTGCAAGGTAGGTTAATCTTGGTTGTAATTTTAATTTTTTGCCTTCTAGAATATCACATTCCAAGCCCTCCACCCTTTTGATATGGAAGTGCTAAATCTTCTGTGATCCTAACTGTGACACCACCACATTTGAATTGTTTCTTTCTGACTGCTTGAAGTATTTTCTCTTTGAACCGGGAGCTCTGTAATTTGGCTGTAATATTCCTGGAAGTTTTCGTTTTGGGATGTCTTTCAAGAGGTGATCAGTAGCTTTTTTTCAATTTCTATTTTACCCTGAGGATCTAAGATATCAGGGCAGTTTTCTTTGATAATTTCCTGAAATATGATGTCTAGGCTTTTTCTTTGATCATGGCTTTCAGGTAGTCCAATAATTCTTAAATTATCTCCTTGATCTATTTTCCAGACCAGTTGTTTTTCCAATAAGATACTTCACATTTTTTTTGTTTTTTTATTCTCTGTTTTATCATTTTTTGATATCTCATGGTGTATTTAGCTTCCACTTGCCCAATTCTAGTTTTTATGGAATTTTTCTTTCGGTAATATTTTATATCTCTTTTTCTATTTGGCCAATTCTGGTTTTTCAAGTGTTATTTTCCTCAGTATTTTTTATGCTTCTTTTACCAAGCTGCTAATTCTTTTTTTCTGATTAGGCAACAAGGTGATGCAGGGGATAGAGCACCAGTGCAGGAATCGGGAGGACCTGAGTTCAAATCTCACTTCAGACACTTGGCACTCATTAGCTGTGTGACCTTGGGCAAGTCACTTAACCCCAATTGCCTCATCCTGGGTCATCTCCAGTCATCCTAATGCATATCTTGTCACTGGATTCAGATGGCTCTGGAGGAGAAGTGAGTCTGGTGGCCTGCACAGCCCTTACTCACTCAAAACAAAGTCATCATGTCATCATTTCTCTGATGGTATGGTCTTCTTCGGCAACAGATGAATACACACAATTCTCTTTTCATAATTCTCTCACATCACTGTTATTTCTTTCCCCAATTTTTCCTCTATCACTCTTTATCTCTTTCTTTAATTCTTCCAGGAATTCTTGTTGAGCTTGAGTACAATTAGGATTCTTCTTTAAGGCTTCGGTGATCATTGTTTTCACATTGTTGTTTTCTTCTGAGTTTATGTCTTGGTCTTCCCTGTCACCACAGTAACTTCTTACACTCAAGTTCTTTGTGTTTTATTTGCTCATTTTTCCAGTCTATTTCTTGACTTTGAGCTTTATGTTAAAGTTGGGCACTGGTCACCAGTGGGGTGGGGAGGCATAATCTCAAGCTTCAGGCTTTTTATGCTGCTATTTTCAGAGCTAGGTCTGGAAGTTTGCAAGTTTTTGGTGTTTCCAAGGAAATGTACGGTCACTGATCTCCTGCTCTGTTCCCTGGTCTTTACCCAGAAAGGGCTTGTGAGCAGTGTAACCACACATTCTAGCATTCTCTTTGCCTTGGAACTGCAACCAGGGTCCCTGCTCCCTTGTGGTCAACTCCCAGTACTTTTCTCTTCCACTGCCACTGCCAACTGCAACCCAAAACTGCACATGGGCAGTTGAGTTGCCAATCAGTGCCAGCAGTACCCAGCGCCAGGAAAGGATCTCCTATAACTTCTTTCAGATCAGTTGTCCAACCCCCTTGCCATCTGTGGGCTGAGAGCTCCTGAAGCTACTGCTCCTGCTCTGGCTGCTATTGCTGCCACCATATGTGGGCTCCAGACCCACAGACCTCTTCTGCAGATCTCCTAAATTTTGTTAGACCAGGAAAATGTCTCACACTGACTTTTTGTTGGTTCTACTGCTCCAAAATTTGATTTGAGGTATTATTTTAAAGTTTTTTGAGAGATAAATATTAAGGAATATTAAGGGAGTTCCACTGGGTTGTCTCTAAATCTGCCACACTGTCACCTTCTTTCACCTTCCAAGATCTTTAAGAGATCACATCCAAGAGTTGAACAGGATGAGAAAGAATGTATGGTTTGCAATTGTTACCAACAGGAAACACCTACATCAATGGAACACTGGAGTTGGGGTCAAGAGGAGCTTGGTTCAAATCTAGTCTTAGCTCTTTGCTAATTGTGTGGCCCTCAGCAAGTCATTTAATATTTATGTTCCTCAGTTGCCTTATCTATAAAATGAAACAGTTGGACTTGATAACTTCCTTGGGCCTTTTTAACCTTAAATCCATAATCTCATATTCCTATGAAGTATGAAAGACATTTTAGTTATATTCAGTGTATACTCCTTGAAAATAGGATCAATATGCTAGCTATCTGCATCATTTGTGCCTAGGATAGTGCCTTCCACATAGTAGGCATTTAATAAGTATTTGTGGAATTGAAGTCTCTTGAATCTTTAAAATGCCACAAGAATCATTTCTCTTTATTTTAAAATTCACCCAACTTTGCAAGAAAAGTTAATATACATCAACTTGTCATCTAACTGGAATTTGGGGGAGATCCTCTATTATTTAAAAAAATGTTTTTTAGGGTTTAGAGAAAATTGTCTTGATCTATACTACACAAGAAAATTTCCTCATAAGCTTAGCAATGTCATAATGATTATAAATCTGATAAAACCCAGAAAAGTGCCTAAAGAATAGATCCAATGCCAAAAATTATGGTTTTAATATTTGTATTTCAAAAAATTATTTTCCCAGAGCCCTACACACCTACCGAAAAATTTATAGGAATGAATCCTTTGAATCTATTGTCTTCGTCATTTTTGCCACTCAATAATAACCCATTATGTTCATAAACCACAATTTGTTCATCCATTCCCCGGCTGGGGAGCACCTACTTTGTTTCCGGTTCTTTGCTATAATACTGAAGTGTTGACAAAAGTCAGTTCATTCATTAAAGCAACATGAGACTGAAAAATGGAAAAAAACAAAGATCAACAACTAAATATAAATTATGGAGAAATCTGCAAGGACACTGATTAACAAAATTGCTATATGGGCAGCTTTCTTTTAAAAGTATTAGTTTCACGAGAAAATGAGAATAAATGTGGTATAGTGAAAAGAATTCTGGACATGGAGTCAGGAGAGTTCAGGGTCCTCATATACTTTAAATACATTAGAATGTTTTTGTATAGTTGGTGACCATATATAATTTAGCAGTCATGCCTGCTCTGTTCCTGCTGACCAGATGAACTCATTCACCCTCCTCATGATGTTGGCAGAAGATTATAGATGTGCTAGACTCAGCTAGACTCAGCATTCCCAGCTCTGCACAAAAGTAGTCAGAGATCCATGAAGAGTAAATTCAAAGCAAATATTGGCAATGCTTCTGGCAACAATGAAAAAACAATGAAAGCTAGTAAAAATCTATACCGACGAAATCATAGGCTTAGATGTAAAACAAAACAAAAAGTAAATGGTAACCTCATGAATCTTGTAATGTTGTATCTTTAAAGTCAGATTTTGGGTTCCACGCCACAGCAGATTGGAAATGGCCTCCGTTTGTTTTGCTGCAGGTTGGAACTGCTTGTCTTCATGTGACTAGCCAGGCCAACAAAGTGAGTTCCTCTTCAATATGATTGGGAGGGGCAGGGTACCATGGTGTGCTATGTGGAGAGCTAGACTGCATTCCTATCCTGCTTTTCACACATGCTAGCTGGAAGATCTTTGTTAAAGTATAGCTTCTCACGGCCACTTCTAAGGCTATAGCTTGCCTGTGTGTACACCAGGAGATGAATTTTCATGCAAGGAGTTCCTAATATTGATGAAAACCCAGATCTAGCCTTTAAAAAAAATGGAACAAATAGTCACAATAGCTCACACTTATCTAATGTTTTAACATTCCAAAACAAGTTATCATCACATTCCTTTAAGGTGGCACAACAGCTTCATTTTATATGCCAAGATGTGTTTGGGGGGTTCAGGGAGGACACACACCTCTGGTGTGAAGTTTGCCTAGCCCTTTTCAGGGCTGCTCATCTACCTTTGGGGTCCATCTTAACCCAGCTCTCACCTGTGGCTCTAAGATATATAGCATGTGCAACAACCATACGTTGGTAAAACCATCTTCATAGATGAGTTAAAGCAGGTTGAGGGTATCCAACAGGCATCAGGCCTGTTGATAAGTTAGAAATATGTCTACCCCAAGCATGTGAAGACATCCACCTGCAGAACGGGCAGGTGAGAAGAATTTGTTCCAATAGCCATGAAGGCGGGTGAAGTAGGCACTATGGAGTGTTTAGAGCTTGCTCAGACACCAAGATTATCCACTGCATTCTGAGCCATTACCGATTGTCTTCACTTTTGTCTTGCCACTGGATTTCAGTTGATGTTGGAGAGAGTAAGGCTGATGACTTTGTGCAACTCTGCCTTGCTTAAATCCAGTTTATGTACAAGTCAAGACATCATCCAGGACGTCATTGGTCCTTTTAAAAAATGAAGAATGAAAAACAAGATTCCAGGAAATTTTGACACAAAGTGGTAAGGTGAATGAGCAATGGTCCTACAGTAAGTTACAAAGCTAAAGTTTGAAACCAGAGTTCTTTCTCATACCTGCCGTTAATCTAGATGTGAGCTTTCATTTATTCCTGCCACTGAAATGTGCTTCACTAAAGATGGTGAACCCATTTTTTATGACTTGGATCAATGGTTTCTTTCCTATTTGGATTCTATGAAATTTCTATATCCAACTCTTGTTCATCTTTTGTTCTGGAAAATGACCAATGACATCAGGAGGGTGATGTCTTCATGTGCAAGTGACTTGGATATAGGAGAGGCAAAGCCGTGCAAAGTCCATCAGTCTTACTCTCTCTTACAGAGTCATTGAAGTCCAATGGTAAGACGTAGACCAAGATGACTGGTGATGGCCCCAGATACAATGGGAGACCTTGACCTTTCTAAGCTTCTTGTTGTTGTGTTTGTCCTTCGTTCTCAAAGAGGACCATGACATCAAGATGAAGGCCTTTCCCAGGTCTCAGTTTGTCTGAGGCAATGCCCATTCAGTAATTAAAGGCTCAGTAAGAACTGAGGCAACAGATGGTCTAGTTTGCCTTCATGAAAGCATCAGTCTGGTAGGGGAAGACCCTCAGAGTTTCTGGCCTGAACAGAAACAATTGCTAGTTACACTCATTCTCAGCCATCAAAACTCAAACAATGAGCAAGTGAGGCTTGGGTTGGGACCTATTACTGCCCATTCAGTGAAAGCCAGAGTGATTTGATTTTAAAGATATAGTCAAGTAGGTTCATTTGAATCACAATAGGTTTTAACAAAATCTAATTTTTCAGAGTTATATTTCAAGAAATTATGAATGAAAACTACATGAAACAAGAGCTGATTTCCCAGTTTTGGGGAGGAGAAAAACAATGATGAATAAATCTATAGGGGAGAAAAAAATCTACCCCCCAAGTCCCAAAATACCTTTCAAAGTATAACCATTCAAAATTTATATTCCTTAGGATGGAGCACCCACATGTAAGGTATGATCTCCCACATGGATAGGAAAAAAAGAGAGAAGGGGGAGAAGGAAGGCAGTTAATGAATGAATGATGTTTTTTACATCCTTCTGTTTACATTTTGGATATTTTTCTGCTTATTTCTTGTACACAATGAGGGGCTGTTTGGGTTTAAATCAACCCATTTCAGTTTTTAAAGTGTCATGAGTCAGAAATGAATCAGAACAAGGCAATAGAGCTTTGCTCTAGGATACCTAAACTCTGGGAAACATGACCCCAACCCTGTGATTCTCCTACGCCCCTCAGGCCTACAAAGGCACTGTACTATGGCCTTTAACATCGACAACACAACCATCTCACATCTTCACCTACCACTGGGCTATCATCACCCATTCAGTGGTTTCATATCCTTATGTTCCTCTCACAGGGCCACTGGCTAGCCTGCTATGCTTGTTCTCTGTAAAGATGTTCTCATAGCATGCCATGGTTGAGGAAGTTGACCACTGCTCCTCCTTCCTCCACCACTGTAGACCTCACCAATGACCATCAGCTACCTTCCCCTTTCTCCTGGAACTTTTAGGGAATGAGGGTTGGGGTTGCTCAGTGACTTAGGCCCTCTTAGATTCTCTGGGGACAGGTCTTCTCCCCTCCCCACCTAATGCAATTACACCCAAACAGAGATGAGTGACCTCTAAGTGCTGACCACAGTGAAAGTTCAGAAGGCCCATTCTGAGGGCTAGCTAAGGTAGGATCCTTGGACCTTCCTTCTTTCTAGCTCATCTCAACCTTCTCCAGATGTTGGCCACATTGCTGTTGTGCAAGTTAGCCAAGAAATGACTGCTCAGAGATTAGCAATGATTCCAGGGTGTCCTGGGTGCTCTGCTGACCTCTACATACATAAGGACATGTTGCAGGGTCATTCCCTACCAAAGTCTTATATCCTAAAGAGTTCTTTCCTATAATCTATACATTTTCCCCAGAAACCAGAAAGTCTAGTGATGACTTAATAAAGAAGGTGGTTCAAACTACTGGCTAAAATTAGATTTTGTTATCATTACCGAAAGTTTAATTATCCATGACATAGGCAATTCCCATCGACTACAAATTTATTTTGCCAAATGGCCATTCTACCCATTCCATACTACCTAATTAAAACTCAAATCTCATTTCTCATTACCTTCATGCTGTGAAAGACAAAGACAACAATGAATATACAGGAAGATTCAGTTGAAAGCCAGTTTTAACAACTCAACTCAGTAAGCATTTATGAAGCACTTGCTATGTCCCAGGAACTAGGCTAGGTACTGAGGACAAAGAGACATAAATTAACATGGAACCAGCCTTCATGGACTTTACACATTATAGTGGTAGAACAGGAGAGATCAACATGCACAGGGATAAGTAAATTTTTAAAAATATGCAAAGTAACTTTGGCTGAGAGAGATGGAAAAAGTCTTCCCTCCCACTGGAAACTGTACTTTAGTTGACTCTTAGCTATATCTAGGGATTCCTTGAGGCAAAGGTAAAGAAAAAGAACAATGCTGGCATGGCGGACAAACTTTACAAAGACACAGAGGTGAGAACAGAATGATGTGGAGAAAGAAATGATTTGTTAGTGTTTTTAATTGTCTTTTTTTAAAGTCCATGCTAATGAGTTGATAGGGCAGCTAGGTGGCACAGATAATGAAGTGCTGTGCCTGGAGTCAAGAAGACTCATCTTCATGAGTTCAAATCCAGCCTCAGCCATTTATTAGCCACATGACCCTGGGCAAGTCACGTAACCCTGTTGGCCTTCATTTCCTCATCTGTAAATTGAGCTGCAGAAGGAAATGGAAAACCTCTCCAGTATCTTTGCCAAGAAAACCCCAACCGGGGTCAGTCACAAAGAGTCACAATTGAACAACAATAATGAGGTAGTAAGTGTTGTTTTGTTAAGGAGCTAACACAAAATGGGTCCTCCATAAAACAGCTCATTCCCTTACTGGATGACTCTAATTGTTAGGAAAATTTTGTGGTTGTTTTTTGCATCCATGCAGCTTCCAAACTCTGATCCTAGTTTAGCCCTCTGGGTATATATCACTTTATCCCCCTTGTACATCTCTTCAGATACATGAAAATAGGTTGCAAAGATGGCCTCTAACATCTCTTCTGATCTATATAAGGTCCTATGTCTACACTAAGTTTTCTCTTTTCCAGACTATACATTCCCAAGTCCTTCAGCCAAACTGGATGTGGCATAACCTCCAATCCCTCCATTGCAGTCACCCTCTTCTGAACACTCTCCAGCCTAATAGTCTACCTAAAATGTCACCCTCAGAACTAAATACAGTGTTCCAGCACTGAGTACAGAAGGACTCTTCACCATCTGTTTTATAGACCCTATGCTTCTCCTAATGTATCCTCAAATAACATTTTTTTTTTTTGGCTGCAAACGTTGCATATCCAACTTGAAGTTCATGAAAAACTTCTACATCTTTTTCACATGAAGTTTTGCCTAACCATGCCTCCCTGATTCTATAATTGTGAAGCTGGGTTGTTTTTTTTTTTTTTCAATTCAAGTGTAGGATTTTACATTTATCCCAGTTAATCTTCTTCTTATGAGATTCAGTCTATTATGCCAATCTATAAAAATGTGGGTCCTATCATCCAATATGTTAGTTGTCCCTCCCAGTTTTGAGTCATCTGCAAATTTTGTAAGCATGGCATGTATCCTTTTATCCAAATTATTAACAAAAATGTTTTAACACAGGGACAAGGAGAGATCCCTGGACACTCTAGAAGAGATCTCCCTCCAAGGTGAAATAGATACATGATAATAACATTCATTTATTGAATACATACTACTTTGAGTGAAGCTCTAAAAGTCAATTTTAATGTTTCAACTTGTTATGGAGAAATCTACTCAAAGAAGGCATCTGTTCAAACATCTCCAAACAGTTGTTTAAACCTGGGCTATCAATTCTAAGACAGTAAGCCAAAATCGTTGCCAGTGAAGCTCATTCCTGGCTTACTAGCTCTTCAATTCAAGTCTATGATATGATAGATTTGCATTTTAGAGTGCTAACTTTAAAATATATGAGACCTTATCAAATAATCAATGTGTTAACTAACTTTATTTTTAAGTCTATTTTATAAGACATAAAGCATCACTGTACTATTTTCCATCACTATGTACATATATACATATGTATATATACATATATGTTGTGCTTATAAAATTTGAGAAATACAAAATCTGACAAAAAATAGACAAAAGTTCATGTGAAAAAGATATAGATGTTTTTCGTGAACTTCATATATATGTGCATGTATATGTGTATATACATACATATATGTACACATTATACTCACACACATATATACATATATATATATTAGTTATTTAATACCAAGTCCTTGGTAAATAATGCTACCTCCAATTATACCAATATTCCTAAGAGAAAATATTTCATACCTTATAGTGATCTCTTTGGCAGCACAATTTTTGAGAAAACACTGTGAGGGGAAAGCAGGAACTGTCTAGATTCCTATTTTCCATTACCACAGATGATTGAGTTGCCTGTATATGATTCATTATCCAGGTTTGGAAATTGCAGTGGCCAGGTCCCTACCAACACGACTCGCTGGAGTATGCAATTACAGTGGAAGAATAGGGTGGGCATGGTGAAAGTGTGCTCTACCTCCCAGCATTCCAAGGACAGAGAAGAGTGCAGACAAAGGCAAGAGTGCTCCCAGTTCAGGGATTCATTTTAAAATGTTTTAAGTGTCTACTATGTACCACACATTGTGCTATGTACTGCTGAGATGAAAAAAATCTTACCTTGGAGTATCTAGAAGATAAAATAAGTTCACAAATGACTATAATATTAAAAAATGGTCAGAGAAGGTTGATATGGACTTCTGATTTGTCAATAATTATGATAGGTTGATATTAATTATGAAAAATTTTTATCAGTATGGATCAGAAAAATCAGAATTAGTCTGTTTTGTTGTGGAATGGAGAAAATAAGTAGAATTTTAATGAATTCTGTGTGAATGCATTTATATCTGTGTATTGTATCATTTATACTTGTCAGTCTGTGGGAAACTGTTAAAATGACCCAAGAAAAAACTTAGGAGATAAAAATCCATCAACAAAGACAACCCATCTAGGCTGAGGCATCATTCAGTGCTGGGCCAGATAATCAAGAGGAGACTGATGGACTTAAGCCAAATAGTGGCACCAAGCTAAGAAGAAAGAGGTTTTAAAATAATGCAAGCATGCTTCATTGTATTGCACTTTGCAGATATTGCTGTTTTGTTTTTTTTTTTAACAAATTGAAGGTTTGTGGCAACCCTCCATCAAGCAAATCTATTGGAGCTGTTTTTCCAACAGAGTATGTTCTCCTCATGTCTATGTCACATTTTGGTAATTCTCACAATATTTCAAACTTTTTCATTATTATTATGACTGCTATGGTGATCTGTGATCAGTGATCTTTGATGTTACTATTGTATTGTTCTGGGGTGCCACAAACCACTCCCATATAAGATTGGGAACTTAATTGATAAATCTTGTGTATTCTAACTGTTCCACCAATAAGCCATTCTGTCTTGCTCCATCTCCTCAGACCTCCCTGTTCCCTGAGATACAATAATATTTAAATTAAGCCAATTACAATGGCATCCTACATTACAATGGCATCCCTACAATGGCATCCAAGCGTTCAAGGGAAAGGAAGAGTCAATTGATGCTGCAAATTTCACTGATGTCTTATTTTAAGAAATTTTCTCAGCCAACTCAACCTTCAGCAACCACCATCTTAATCAGTCAGCAGCCATTAAGATCAAGGCAAGACCCTCCACTACAAAAAATTATGACTTTCTGAAGACTCAGATGATGGTTAGTATTTTTAGTAATAAAGTATCTTAAGGTATATACATTATTTTCTTAGACATAATACTCATATATATAGACTATAGTATATTGTAAACATCACTTTTAATGTACTGGGTAAACCAAAAATTTCGTGTGTCTTCCTTTATTGTTTCCACAATACTGGAATTGTTTCTTTCTAGCTGCTTGCAATATTTTCTCCTTGACCTAGGAACTCTGGAATTTGGCCACAATGTTGCTAGGAGTTTCTCTTTTTGGATCTCTTTCAGGTGGTGATCGGTGGATTTCTTCAATACTTATTTTGCCCTCTGGTTCTAGAATATCAGGGCAGTTGTCCTTGATAATTTCATGAAAGATGATGTTTAGGCTCTTTTTTTGATCATGGCTTTCAGGTAGTCCCATAATTTTTAAATTGTCTCTCCTGGATCTATTTTCCAGGTCAGTTGTTTTTCCAATGAGATATTCACATTCTCTTCCATTTTTTCATTCTTTTGGTTTTGTTTGGTGATTTCTTGGTTTCTCAGAAAGTCATTAGCCTCCATCTGTTCCATTCTAATTTTGAGAGAACTATTTTCTTCAGTGAGCTTTTGAACCTCTTTTTCCATTTGACTAATTCTGCTTTTGAAAGCATTCTTCTCCTCATTGGCTTTTTGAACCTCTTTTGCCAATTGAGTTAGCCTATTTTTCAAGGTGTTATTTTCTTCAGCATTTTTTTGGGTCTCCTTTAGCAAGGTACTGACCCGTTTTTCATGCTTTTCTTGCATCTCTCTCATTTCTCTTCCCAGTTTTTCCTCCACATGTCTAACTTGATTTTCAAAATCCTTTTTGAGCGCTTCCATGGCCTGAGCCCATTGGATATCTATTTTGGATGTTTGGGATACAGAGGCCTTGGCTTCTATGTCTTTCCCTGATGGTAAGCATTGTACTTCCTCATCAGAAAGGAAAGGTGGAAACATCTGTTCCCCAAGAAAGTAGGATTCAATGGTCTTATTTTTCTTCCCTTTTCTGGGCATTTTCCCAGATAGTTATTTGACTTCTGAGATTCCTCTCCACCCCCCCCACCCCCACCCCTCACTAGTGCTTGGGGTCTGAGATTCAAATGCTGCTCCCCAACCTCAGGGCTTTCAGGAGCGGGCGCAGCTGCTATTCAATGTGAGCTTAAGTTCTGGTGCTCAGGTGGGGGCAGGGCCACCTCCCAGGCTCAGTTCCCTCAGGGGGTTTATGCAGAGATCTTCAGTAATGGCCCTGAGCTCCTGTCTGCTCCAGGAGCTCCTGGCCGCCGCTGCCTCTGCCACTGCCGCTGCCTCCCGAGGGGGCCCGAGTCACGGAGACACCCTGCTCCCCTCTTGGCCAGCCCAGAAGTCTCTCTCACTGACCTGTAATGCCTGTGGGTTGAGGGATCTTCGTGGCCACTGGAGGTTCCGTCCCTGAAGCCTGCTCGGATCTGCTCCGCTCGTGGCAGTGTGGGCAGAGCAGGGCAGGGCTAGGCTCCGCTGTCCGGTGTGTGATGGACCTTTGGGGTGGGTTTTTCAGGGCTCTCTGGAATGGAAATCTCCTCCACTAAATTGCTGCATGGCTTGCACTGCTTCAGAATTTGTGGGGAGTTCTTTTTACAGAAAATTTATGGGCTGTGGGTTCAGAGCTAGCATACATGAGTCTTTCTACTCTACCATCTTGGCTCCTCCCTGATTTCCTTTATTGTGATACCTGTTTTATTGTGCTGTTCTGGAATTGAACTCCCACTGTCTCCAAGATATACCTGTATAGAAAATGTTCAGCTAAAAGAGGCTATGCAAATCCTCTTTGAATTTCTGTAAGAAAGCAAAGAAATAAGAGACATTGCATAAAAACTGCAACTACTACTCTTCTTTGTGATACCATCAGGAACTTGGTCACCCCTTCATGTTTTAGCTATCCATAGGCAGATAGGGATTGTGTGAGAATGTATAGAAACGTGTGGAGGGGGAGGAGAGGAAGAATGAATTGGGAATTGAAAGAAAGAGTATATGTATGAGTTTTAGGGTAAATCAAATTTTATGATCAATAAATCTTTGAACAGCAGAACTCTGTGTTTGTTGTTTTGTCCTAAATCTGCTTTCTACTGTTCTCACACTTCCTACTTGGCAGCATTACATGAAAGCTTGTCTGTCTTTCAAGACACACAGAATTTCAACAGGGGGAGATGGTCACACCCCATTCCCACATACTGAGAGCAGAGCCATTTCATGAACTCAAAGGACATCATCTGGCCCCTTTAAGTGGGTGAGTAAAGTTGGTTATGGAAAATAATTTTCAATTTTGTTGCTTTTTTTTTACTCTTGCTTCTACAAGAAAAAAAATCTATACTGACAAATCAATTGGACTTTAGAACAGCATTAAAAGCTGAAATTAAAAATCATGTTAAATGAAAGTGATCCCAGCAAATATTATTAAACAGCTGATTTCTTTTTTAGGGCATCATCTCTAATTGCTTAGTGATGTGGCTTACTGTAAAAGTTAATAGATTCCTGATGAAATTACTGACTGAAGTAATTATTTTATGACAAGCCCACTACCAAAAGAAGAAGAGGACGATGACAAAAAGTCTAATATTTCTCAAATGGTGCTCTAATCAGCAATTACCACCTGACTGGGAAAAGTAGGGGTTCTCTTTTACAAATACATCTTTTCTGAAAATTTAATGTTGGCTTTGGAGGAGAAAATTTTAGTAAACAATATCAGAAAATTCAGAGAGAATGGAAAGAAAGTAATATTGTGTTATTTTGGCTGTCTTTAACAAAGCCAGATGCTCAGCTATGGACTAATGATGTTGCTTGGCATTAACATGACATTTTCATTGACAAACAAGTTATTTTAATTCCTTTAATACCTCTGGGAAGAGGATAAGATTTATTCTCTCCAGTTTATGAGGCAAAGGACTAAACTTGGGAAACAGAAAGGTTAATTGACTTATGCCAAACAGTCATGGTAGAATTTGTGAACAACAAAACCAGTGTTCAGAAATATCTACCCTGAATAAGATGTTTGGGCCATTTTCACTCATTCATTCATTCATTCATTCATCAAAATAAATATTAGCTGCCTTCTCAGTGCAGTGTGCCATATTGGGGAAAGGGGGTAAAATGTAAGGTTTGATTAAAATATATTTGCTACCTTATAGAAGGCAGATAAAAGACAAACACAGATTAATATACAATGTCAAGAGTCACAAAACATAATGATGTGCAAGTTGCAAAGAAGAGGGTCCTTACTTGATGGAAGTTGGGAGTGGAAGCAGAGATTATATCTGAGTTAAGCTTTACAGTATGGGTAGACATTCAAGAGGTAAAGAAAGACCTTTTCAAACATTGAAAGTAGCATGGGCCAAGGTAGAGAGACAGCTACAATGTTAGGATTCTTTGGAGCACAGAGAGTAATTGAATTTTGCTGGAGCATAGAGTGCCTAGAAAGAATGAGATAAAGATACATGAGTGAGGCTGGCTTCAGATTGTTAAGAGCCTTGAATGTCAGGTAATGGAATTTAACATTACTCAATAGGTAATAGAAAGTTGCTGAAGATTTCTTGGTATAAAGACAGAACCAGATCTATTTTGGCATTATTGTGCAGGATGAACTGAAAAGGGAAGAGATATGAATCGTTGTTATAAGGCAAACTATAATAATCCATGCAGGTGATGACAAGAATGGTGGAAGTGGGGATAAAAAGAGGCTACAGTGCTAAAATTCCACCTTCTCAAAGAGGTTTTCCCCAACCCCTCTTAAGTCTCATGCCTTCCCCCTGTTAATTATTTCCTATTTATCCTGGATATAGCTTGCATTGTATATATTTACTTGCATGTTACCTCTTCTATTAGAGCTCCTTGAAGGCAAAAAGTATATTTTGCCCCTCTCATATACCCAGCACTTAACACAGTGTCTGGCATCAGGCCACTGGATCCAGATGGCTCAGGAGGAGAAAGTGAGGTTGGTGACCTCGCACAGCCCTCTCTTACTCAAATCAAAGTCAAATGCAAGTCATGTCATCATCTTGATGTCATGGTCCTCTTCAAGAACGAAGGACAAACACAACCACACTTTTAAAAGACACTTTTAAAATGCTGACTGATTGATATGAGAAATAAGAGATAGAGAAGAGTCAAATAAGTTGAGTATTGACTGAGCGGGGACTAGTGAAGTCAGAAGGAAGACTAGATTTAGGGGTAAAGATGACCATTCCTATACAGAGAATGAGTTGGATGTGATAATGAGAGATCTAAGTAGATTTCTGTAAGCCGCTGGAGATGTGGTCCTGGAACTCAGGACATGAGATACGGAATTAGGAGTCATCTACATCATTGACACTATGAGAATAACTAAGATTGCTGAATATGAGAGTAAAGACAAACAGATAATGTGGTTTACAAATAACTACATTAACTGATTAGCAAGAAGATGAAGACCCGAGAAGGGTCTACTGAAGAAGAACTATGAGTATGTTGTCTCCGAAGCCAAGAGGCGAGAGGGTTTTGAGGAGGTAGAATAGCAGCTCCCTGCCCCAGACACTTAGCCTTGCCTCCAGCACCAACCCAGAGACCTTCGTCTGGGAAGCTGATCATTCCTAGATGGGACCTGGCAACTGCCTCTGAAGGGGGGCTGCAGCCCTGCTCCCTTGGCTCCTGTGAAGACACAAAATACTCACCACCAAAGTCCTTCACACTGTTAAATAGTTAAATAAATACCCCAGAAAGAGGTAGGGTTTTAGTAATGGAAATGAGAAGAAAGAAGATGCACCACCATCCATCCGCCTCACCCCTGAATCCTAAGGGGCCCTAAGTAGCCAAAACTTACTATCTATACTGTTTGTCTCCCCATTACAATGTGAGCTCATTGAGAGGAGAGACTGTCTTCTATTTGCATCTGCCAGCCTAGGTAGTATATAATTGTTTTTTTAGTTGGTTGTTTTTTTTTTAATTCATGTCATTACAAGGAAAGAAGACAGTGAATAGTGAAGATGTGGAGGCATCAAGTAAAGAAAGTTTTCAAGAAACTTAGCAGCAGTGGAAATGAAAGAGATGAGCTGGTATCAGTCAAGGAATAGAGAAGGGTGACCAGAGGGAGAAAGTGGACTTCTGCAAAAGAGATGACCAAGGAGCAAGGTAAGTCACTAGGTTCCACATTCCCTGGGACTGTACATCGTCATCTTCACTCTACTCCCTCCTTTACTATCTCTTTCTCTGTAATCCAATCAATACTATCACTGCCTTGGGAGAGTGTTCCAACAAAATGCTATATTGTTTCTTTCATCATTTTCAACTTCATTCTCATGTCTTGAGCTCCAGGAACTTATCTCCAGCTGCCTACAGAAATCTACTTAGATCTCTCAGTGGCACATCCAACTCAGTGTCACTAAAGGAATGGCTATCATCTTTATCCCTAAATCTAGTCTTCCTCCTGACTTCACTATTCCTGTTTACAGTCCCCTTTCAGTCTCCAATACTGATTCTCCAAATTATAACCCCCTTCGCTGGCCACCACTCCCCTCTATGTATGGTCTGCTCTATTGGGATGACTGAGGACAGGGACCATATCATGCTTTTATACTTGTATCTCCAGCACTTAGTATAGTGCTTGGCACATGGTGTTTATTTTCATTCATTCACACAAAGAAATGGGATCAACAACACTGGAAGAGGAATTCACTTTAGCAATGGATAGGAACATCTCTCCTGTGATCAGAAGGAAGGAAATAGTAGGCTTGATGCTTCTCCCAGCTTTATCTGCAAATAGGATAAATGTGTCATCCACAACCTAGTCTAAATCACTGATAATAAGGTTGACCTACAAAGGAGCAGACACCATCTAGAGTGCAACATGTAGGAGGCTAAGCAAGAATCCTTTCATAAATCTTACAATGTGAGCTCCTCAAGAGCAAAAACTGTCTTTTCTATTTGTATTTGCTAGAAGATGTAGTATATATATATATTTTTTATTCATACCATTGCCAAGAAAGTTTTCTTTTATAAGCACATTTTAATCTAGAAATCTTTGTAGAAACTAAGTCTTTGTATTATGATAAATTCCATGCATTATGGAGAAAGGATTTGACCTTTCTCAGCTAGGTGGTCCAGTGGTTGGTCTCAGACTTGGAGTCACAAAGAACTGAGTTCAAATCCAACCTTAGATATTTACTGGCTGTGTAACCATAGGCAAGTGACTTAACCTCTTTTTGTCTGTTTCCTCATCTGTAAAATGGGGATAATAATAGCAACTACTTCACAGGGTTGTTGAGGATAAAATGAGATACTTATAAAGCTTTTTGCTTTATATTTGCAATTATATTTTTGCAATTATATATTTGTAAATCTCAAAGTGCCAAAAAGTGCTGGTTATTATTATTATTAAAAGGAGAAATAGAAGTCCAATTCTCAAATCAAGCCTAAGGTGCCTTATCATAGCTCTAGACTTGACAGGTTTCTCCTAAAGAATTCCATTTTGTCTGCAAGAGTATCATATGAAATTCTGTCAGATCTCTTGCTGAAATTCAGTCCAGTGAAAAGCAGACAAGGTTAACCTACACTAGTTTGGATGCTGTCATGCTTTTTCTACGTGCTTACAAACCATTCTAGAATTCTGCATGTAGGGAGATTTGCTTGTCTGTAGTTTTCTAGTACCTCTGTCTGCTATGATTCCTCAAAGATTATCAGTCATGCTTTGCTGACCACATCCTCGGTTTCTTTGAGCACTTCAGTTTAATTCCTTCAGGCCAAAAGATGAAGCACTTAGAGCTATTTTAATTTAACATATTTTCTAAGCACAGTTTAGCACAACGTACTTTGCTAAGCACCAAGGACAGAGCCCTAAAGGAACTTTTATTTGACAATTCTACTGGGCTTAGGGGGCAATTAGGTAGCACAATTGATAGAGTACTTGACCTAGAGTCATGACAACCTCAATGTCTTGAGTTCAAATGTGACTTCAGGCTTACCAGCTGCACGAACCTGTGCAAGTCACTTTGCTTCAGTTTTCTCATCTGTAAAAAATGAGCTGGAGAAGGAAATGGCAACCACTCCAGTACCTTTGCCAAGAAAACCTCAAGTGGGGTCATGGAGAGTCAGACAGCAAAAACAAATCAGAAACACTGGGATTAGGAACTGTCTTGAAATCGTGACTATTTGAGGATCCACTGATTCCTAATCATGTCATTTTTATTCTTAACATTGAAAATCACTCCTATTGAGAAAAAAATTAGGCAAAATGAGACTGGGTTTTCTTATCTCTATTTTTATCTCTTGGCTTTTCACTATCTCCTCCAGGCAGTGAACCTTATACTTTCTTTTAGCTCTGAAAATGGCAGGGGGGGTGGGGAGAGAAGAGAAAAGGGAGAGAACAGGAGGGGAGGAAAAAGAGGAGAGACTTTTTTCTTAGCATTCTTCTCAAACCTTATTGAAAGCAGAAATTCAGGCTTTTTCTCTCCCACATGCTCTCTCTGATTCTTAGTCTTAAAATGGTGGTTTACTTGAGTAAAGGTTTCCATTATTGGTTTACTTGACTAAAGGTTTCCATTAACACTTAAGAGTTTATCATAATTTATCACCCCCGCACTTTAAAAACAATTTAAAGCAACACAATTAACTGACTCTTTGCTACTTTTATGCCAAGAAATATGATATTACTGTCACTATTTGTAATCATTAGGTATTGATTAGCATATGTTCCTAGCCTAATTTACATAAAGAGCACACTAATTGTATACTCCCTAGTTGTCTTTTTTCTCTATGGGTAATCCTATTTTGCTGAATGACGATTTTAGCTACTGCCCAGCAGCCCCAACCGAGATGGATTCTATGCCGTTTGGCATCTCAGCAAAGTTAGGCAAATTAACTAAGCAGCAAAAGAAATGCTTCTCCTGTCCCCTCATCTTTGGTTTCCTTCTACAAGAGAACCTTCTAAGGAGTCCTATCCAACAAATCCTAACTTACAGGAGGACGTGATGTTCTGAAAATGCATGTGCTTCAATCAACCTAATTTTATACAGTTTCAAAAAAAACACTGGATTTCATCTTTGAATCACAGAAAACAAACACCCAGTTTGGATATAATAGTGATTTAATGACAAAACAAAACTGTATCACAGTGATCATAATATTGAAGCATTGTCCTTTCTTTTTCATTTAACAACATGGAGAAGTTATTATTGTTATCCACTTAATAGGTTTTAAAAGTATTGGTAAAATTTACTTCTGAACCAAAGTTAATTCACTGGTCACTTAAAAAAAAGACCACCATTTTGCATGAGGATACATAAATTGAGCACTGCAGACACATTATTTACACAAAGAAGCTAAACAGATAGTTCAAATTTCCCAAACTTCCTAGAATCTCATCAATGTATATAACTCCACCTATCTACTGGATGTTACACTTCAGACCAAATAAACATTTTTTTAAAACCCTTATAACTATGAAAATTCCAACATAACATCTTCTAAACATGACATTTACTTCAGGAACAAACAGTTTTCTGGGAGTTGCACTCACATTGAACTTTTATCTAAACTAGATTTTTATGGATTCATAAATTTATTTAGCTATACATACATATATATATATATATGTATATATAACTCATGATAAATTCACTAGGCCAGGTTCCACAGAGTCTTTCTGGCCAAACTGACCTTGGCATAAATAGTCTGAAAGTTAACAATTATATAATTAAATGATAACAGCTATTCTTGAAATAACCATTTGTTTTAGCTGACTAAAGAAAATGGAACAGGGCCCACTGTAGCTACCACCTCACGACAAATATTTCATCACAAACTAGAATAAGTAGTATCTTAGTAATACTCCTTCAAAAAAAGAATATGCAGACATGGTAATGCTAATTGTCATCAGGGGGTTTTAAAAAGGTTTCTGTTTTCCACTGGGTACACTTAGCTCTGGTTGACATAGTGCACTTTAAAACCTAAAATCTGCCAAACAACTCTTCTATAGTCAACTGCCTCTACTTCAAGAAAAATGGTCCCTTCACTCAGGTCACATGAACTCATGTCTTTCATTGAAATAATTTGTGTAAGAACTTGTCCCACTATAAATTAGACTGCTCTGATTTTAGAATATCAGGGAAAGGAACAAATGAGGTCACAGATGCCGGCCTCCAGTTCTATGACCATTGTTTGAGTTCTTTCCAGTATATTCTTCGCAAACCCTTCCATTCTGCATCTTGCTTGCTCTTCATCCCATGCCTATCCACGAATGATACACAGCAGTCATATGTATGTATGTGTGTATGTATGTATATAATATATACACACGTATGTATGTATGTAAACCTAAAGCCTTCACACTTTATTGCTACTCAGTACAGCAAAACAGAACATACATGTTCTCAACTCTACAAACAACGAGTTGGAGTATTTCAATTTCCATCTCCAAAAACTGAAAATTAAATAAGTCAGTGTCGTTTGACAATGTCGTGATAGGACGTGGGGGAGGAAGGCAAAGGATCCAAGTTTTGTTTGGTAAACCCTTTCTCCTCACTTCATGGGAACTAAGGGGAAAGGAGCCCTATGTTCTGATGACAGGGAATAAAGGCTGAAGGAGGAAGGGAGTAAAAGATCAAATATATTGAAGCAAAAGAAAAAAATGGTCTCTGGTACCTCTCACAGAAAGGAGGTTCAAAAACTCTGTCTTCAGAACATGGCCAAATTCACACTTCTCATTGTTTTCAAAGAGTGGACGAGAGCAGCTTGAGTGGGGAACCTGCAGCCTCCAGGCCACATGCGGCCCTCTAGGTCCTCAAATGTGGCTCTTTGGCTGAGTCCCACTTTTACAGATGATAAATCTTTTTATCGAGGATTTTGATTTTTATTTTATTAAGGGGATTTGGTTTGTGAAGTCTGGATTCAAAGGGCTGCACTTGAGGATCTAGAGGGACACACGTCCTCAAGGTCACAGGCTACCCACCCCTAGTCGAAGGGGCTTTAGAATCAGAAAGAGTGTACAGAGGAGACATGTCTTGAACTGCGTATTAAATGGTAGAGGGTGACTTTAAGAGAAAAGAAAGAAAAGCGGGGTGGATGCATTGAAGGAAAGTGGCAATAGAAATGTCAGAGGTAAATGTACATTTCAAAAGTGTCTGACTTGGAGAAACTTATGCCCTCCTTCCATAAACATAACGGTGATGATTATGCAAAGAGAAGCCTGTTCATCTTTAACTTATGGCAAAAATCTCTGCTACTATACAATGGAGGCATACCGTCCTCCCATTAGGGTGTCTGTATGACAATATTGCCTGAAATGCTGTTCTGTTCTTCCTTTGGATAGACACTGTTCCCTTTGAACTCCAAGAAGGCTTAATTTGGACGCATCTGTCTTTTTCTTAAAAGCCGAACCCCCAAGTTGAAGTATCAGATTTTACTATCAGTATTAAGAAAACAAAATAATAAATAAACCAAAAGATACAGGCTGATGAGGAAAACAAATCATTAAAATGTAATTCACGTGTCTGGTAACATTAGAGATGCAAATCATAAATAAGAACACTAAAAAAAAATTAAATGAACTAAGCTACAAACATGGCAAAGCATATTAAATTTCTCGTTTTTGTAGTATCTATTATGAAGGCGATGACATACAATCTAAAAATTCATGGCATACACACTGGCAAAAACCATACACCATAAGAATAACAAGGCTGGATGGAACAAGGCTGACAAAGACAACCCCAAGGGTGACTTTCTTAGAGACCAATAAGTAGATCCCCAAGGGCAGGGAACTGAAATAGAGCAAACCTAGCAACCAAACTAACACCCGGATGGATGTCTGGAAGAGCAGAGACGTACAGTTCCACACCGTCCAATTATGGGACACAGTAGCGACAGAGTCAAAGCTGGTGGGCCTGTAAAACTCCACCACGGGGGTTGAGCTCAGAGACTGGGGGCTCTCTCTTTGTACTTCCATGATGGTGATCACCAAGCAGTTGGAGGAAGTGTGGGTAGGACTGACGAGGGAGGCCAGCCTCTTGGGGGTCAGTAACAGCTCCGTGGGATTGTCCGGCAGGCATTTCTTCCCCTTTCCTCCACAAGTCAAGTTCACAAGGATGTTGTTGTCATCGGGGAGGCTGTTCACCTCGTCATCAGGCAGGCAGGTCTCAAACCTGCAGAAAGGACACACAATGACACCCTGAGGGGAATCTCCAAAGTCGATGATCTTGTAAAGGCATTTGGCACAGACGCGGTGACAGCATTCCAGGACTTTGGGTTTCCTCTGCCTCAGGTTGTAACGGTTATAGCAGATCTTACACTCCAGCTCGTCCGAGACGGGAGACTCAGCCGTATCCTCTGCAGGCTGGCTGGCCATCTTGGGGCTGTCTTTGGTGGCCTCCTCGACCAGCAGGGCTTTTCTAGGCAATCCCCGAGGGCATTATACCATTCAAATCAAGCAAGATTCACATGCTCGTTCTCAGCTTCTGCAGGTGATTTTGTTGCCTAGACTTCTGTGGAAAAAGGCAACGTAAAGATTCTGTGAAGAAAAGAAAGATTCTGACAGTAAGCAAAATATTAACAAATAAGTTCGGGTTTTTTTTTTCAAATTTACATACAAAATAGGTACTTCAATTTACTAAATTTATTTATTTAAAGGAGCAACGAGGTGGCATGGTGGATAGCGAGCTGGGCCTGAAGACAGGAAGAGTCATCCTTCTGAGGTCAAATCTGGTTTCAGACACTTACAAGTTGTGTGATCCTGGTCAAGTCATTCGGTTTCCCCATCTGTAAAATGAGCTAGAGGAGGAAATGGCAAACTACCAGTATCTTTGCCAAGAAAACCCCAAATGGGGTCACAAGGAACTGGACATGACTACAAAATGGCTGAACAGCAACCAAGTGCTTAAAAGGATGCTTTCTAGGCTTTGATGGACAGAATCAATTTCCTTCAAACCCTAAACTTCTTTAGTGTGCAACACATCCTTGGCCCCAGGAAAGCAAAGATTCTATATTTGAAAAGCTCTCTTTGGAGGAAGCTCAGATGTCTTCCAATCAATGACTACATGCTGGTGGATGAACTGTTAAATGCCATATAGCAATAAAAAAAAAAAGAAGAGCTGAGAGGAAACTGTCCCAGAAAGTTAAAAAAAAACCTGGCTTTGTTTGAAAAACGTCAAGGGACCTGAATCAAAGATGTAATTTATTTAGTATGATGTCAGTAACTCAAGAGTCAGAAGTACACACAGTAGGAGCTTAAATTAAATGTTCATTGAGTGACTGATTGATCGTGGTCCAAATAGTCTCTTACAGGGCTCCACAGCCCACAAAAGAAAGGGCTCTTTCCAGGTAAAGCTAGAGAAAATAACGGTGCTAGGATGAAACAGAGAGCCAGCAAGGTGGTGCAGTGATAGAGCGCTGGGTCTGGAGTCAGGACAACATGAGTTCAAATCTGGCTTAAGACACTTACTAGCTGTATGATATTTATTTATTACTATTCCTTGTATGTTTTGTTGGGGCATTTAGGTGGTACAGTGGCTACAGTACTGGGCCTGGAGTCAGACAGACCAGAGATCAAATATGACCTTAGCTGTGTGACCCGGGCCAAGTCACTTAACTAACCCTACATAAGTGTGTAAGACTGGAGAAAAAAAAATGGCAGACTACTCCAGTATCTTTGCCAAGAAAACCCCCCTGGATAGTTGGTCACAGGGTCATAAACAGCTGGACATGATTGAAAAACAACCACAGATATGATTTGTACTGAGAGGAGAAAAATCCTAGCAAGTCACTTCATCCTGTTTGCCTCAGTTTCCTCATCTGTAAAATGAACTGAAGAAGGAAATGGTAAAATACTCCAGTATCTTTGCCAAAAAAAAAAACAACGGAGTCACAAAGAGTTGGACATGACTAAAAATGACTGAACAGCAACAGGATGGAATGCAGGTGAAAACCAAGGACCAGAAAATTGTACAGAACAGACTGTTCTTTCCGTATTAGCACAAAGTAATTGGGCATTCAGTTGGAAATCTGACGCTGGATGGAACATCCTTAAACACCTAACTGGCTGTATACTCATTTACCTAGTCAAGAATGGAACAGGATGTCCCTACTGTGAACAAGGAAAGCTTAAGTCTAGAGAACCAGAGTCCTGGCGAAGAAGACAGTAGTTTCGTTTTTAAAAAGGGGAAAAAATACAAACACACACAGACACACACAGACATACAGACACGCACACACACATACACAGACACACACACATACACAGACATACAGACACACACACAGACACACAGACACACATACACAGACATACAGACACACATACACAGACATACAGACACACACACAGACACACAGACACACATACACAGACATACAGACACACATACACAGACACACATACACAGACATACAGACACACACACACACATACACAGACACACACACACACACAGACACACACACGCACGCACACACACACACCCCTATCTATAAGGGTAGAGTGGTAGCTACAGAGCTGGCCTCAGAAACAGGAAGACCTGGATTCGAGTGTTGCCTCTTGTCACATACTGGCTTTAACCAATCCCAGAACAGATTCCTTAACCTCTCATTATCCCAGGAAATTCTCCATGATTGCAAATTATAGAGAAAGTGTTTATCTGAATTGACGGAAGAATTTTTCTCCTCCCAGTATAAAACATGCATGTGTTGCTGCTGCTCAGTCGTGCCCAACTCTTCATGACCCCGTGGACCAACTGTTCAGGGGGATTTTCTTGGCAAAGATACTGAAGTGGTTTGCCATTTTCTTGTCCAGTCTTATGCAGGAAGAGTTAGTTAAGTGACTTGGCCAGGGTCACACAGCTATGGTAATATTTGAACTCTGGTTTTTCTGACTCCAGGTTCTATCCATTGTACCACCTAGATGCCTCAATAAAACATATAAGGAATAATAAATAAGTATTCAATTATAATAATAAAAAAATAGGAAAATCAAGTTTCCCTATCCTAATGAAATCACAAGTCTACCCTTATCCTCTCCTAAGAAGTCACAGCTTAGCCACACACAGAAGATACATAGCATATCATAGTTGAAAGAACATGGGTTCATATGAGCCTTGGCACCACCATTTACTACCTGTGGGATAGTAATAAAATTATGGAATCTTTCTGGTTTTTAGTATCATTTTCTATTAAAAACAGGGGACTGAACTAGATGATACCCAAAGTTACTTCCAGTTTTAAATCCTAAACTATTCTCCTAGTTAGGTAGCCTTATGCTATACATATAAAAACATGAATAAAATAAAAATGCATCCTATAGGGCTTCCATTACCACTACTGACCTTGGATAGATGGTTATGTGCACAAGTTCAACAGATAGTCATCTCCCAATTAGCTTTAGTAACAGAAGGGTACAAAGAGGTGAGATGGGGGAGAGGCGGAATGAAGCAATTTCTATCTGGCCTTGGGATATTCTTATTTTGGCAGCAGATTTAGCCTTTTAATGATGTGTTGTTTAGGCAAATATAACAATTCATTTGTATACACCAAGACATAATAGTGAAGGGCTGCCAGAACCCTGCTGGATGGCAGTGGGCAGTCAATATGGAATGAAAAGCTTTCCATGGATCATTAGGGAGGCAGAGAAGTACAGTGGGAGGAGTTCTTGCTCTGAAGTCAGTGCTTCTGGCTTCAAATCCTTCCTCTAACACCTATGTGACCTTGAGTAAGTCATTCATCCCCTCTGGGCCTTTCTTTCCTCATCTGTAAAATGATGGGATTGGACTAAGATGCCCCTTTGAGCTGTATGTCAATGATCCCCATCATTGGCATTAATGGAAAGCGGCTAATCCAAAAGCAACTGTAGAATCCAAAAATCATGTATGTTTGGCTCTGTAATCCATGACATTATTTTTATAGAACGGGCTTATTTACTTTTGTCTTGGGTTGACATTAAAATAGAAATTGTATTCACTAAGCATGTAACAGATGGCTAGCTGGAGATGTGCTCAGGAGAATTAAAGTCATTCCGAAATTTTTAAATTTTTGGCTCATTAAAAGAAAAAGGACACATACAATCGGCAAACAAAGGAAACTGAGGGAGACAGAGTCTGTGTATGTATATATGGATCCATATATATGTGTGTATATAAGCACTTATATACGTGGGTATACACACGTGTGTGTATAAAATTTACTACCTTGTCACTGACCATATGGTGACTAATAACACAGAGGTAAAACACCCTCTCCCTTGTTCTAGTGAGCCACCATCAATTCCAGTCTTCCATACACCCTCTTGACCCTGGCCCTGTACCTATTCTACATGACATCAGAATCTGGCAGATGGGATGCCAAATACCAGTGTCCATTTTCCACTGCATTCTCAGGAGTTTAGGCTTCCTAGAGTTCACGAGTAGGGGACAGGAAGAAGCAGTCCATCCCCACTGTCACTCTCAGCCATGACACATCAGTAACACACACTGTGATCCAAGTGTGCAGGGTATCTCTCTTACCCTCTCCCCCACTGATGGCTGAACACCACCCATTTCCCTTCTCTCCTCTAGTTCTGTCACCCCTCTCTGGCAGGTCTTCATCATCTCACACCCTGATTACTGCAACAGCCTGCTGGTGAATCTGCCTGCCTCAAGTCATTCGCCACTCCAATCCATCCTCCATTCAGCCATCAAAGTGATTCTTCTAAAGCCTGGGTCTGACCACATCATTCCTGTACTCAATAAACTATCGTGGCTCCCTATCACCCTCGGGATCAAATACAAAATCCTCCATTTCATGTTCAAAGCCCTTCATGTCATATTCCCTTTCTAGCCTTCCAATCTTCTTACATCTCATTCCCTGTCACATGGCCTTCAATCCAGGGGCCTCCTTGCTTTTCTACAAACAAGACACTCCATCTGGCTCAGATTCTGGCTTTATCTCTGGCTGTCCTACATATCCACAATGCTCTCCCTCATCTCCACCTCCTGGCTTCCTGTAGGTCCCAAATGAAATCTCACTTTCTACAAGAAGGCTTTCCCAATCCCTGCCTTTTCTCTGTTAATTATTTCCTATTTATCCTGCACACACATAGCTTGTTGTGCATAATTTTCACTCGTTGCCTTTTGCTCACTGGAGGCAGGGACTCCTTTTGCCCTTTTTTGTATGCCCCATGCTCACCTAGCACAGTGCCAGGCACACAGCAGGTGCATACTAAATGGTTACTGACTTCTCCAAAGATCATAAACACAGATCCTAATCCACCACATGATCTTACTGCTTCTGACCCTACTTCCCCTTTCCAAAAGTTTAAATTCCCTCCCAAATCAGACCTAGATTAGCAGAATTTAAAATAGCAACAGTTTCCTGTATTATAGGCAAAACTGAGTGAATCAGAAGAGACGTAGGGGTTTATGAGAGAAAGAATGACAAAATGTGTGGATGTGTGGGTATAAAGGCACAAGAGAAAATGTGCCTAAGTGTGTATTCAACAACTTGTGTGTGTGAGTGTATGTTCATGAGAGAGAGTGTGAGAGAGAGAGAGAGAGAAGAATATGAGTAGATATATAGGGTGTACCTAAAATTCTTATGGTAACTACAAGATTTAAGACAGGAAGATCTTTAAGACTTTGGAGGATACCCTGTATAGACATACGTACATAAATACACACATACATACATCATACATATATCCTACATATTTGTATGTGAAATATGTGGGTCCCAGCATATTCAAACTGTCTTAATGCTATGCAGCTAACTCTTCTATAGTACTCTAAGGTTTGCTAGGTCCTTTACAAGTATCATCTCATTCTCTCCTCACAATAACCCTAAAAAGTAGGTGTTGTTAGTATGCCCATTTTACAGATGAGAAAACTGAGGCAGAAAAGAGTTAAGTGATTTGTCCAGGGTCCTACAACTAGTAAGTCTCTGATGTTGGATTTGAACTCAAGTCTTCCTTAATTCTAGGCTCAGAGCTCTACCCATTGTCCCACCACCTAGATCCTGCAAGTGACAGCTCAACTTTTGTGTTAAACTCCCTACCATCAAAAAGTTTTAAGTTCAGCTTAATAGCACTGGTAATATCTTGGATTAGATTATCCATATCTTTCTGCCTAAAGAGTTGTTACCATTAGTGACTATTCATTTTTTTCTTACTGAAATACTATAAATACCACACTGTCATGGTATAGGGTGGTTATGTTTGTTATGATTTCATATGTCCAAAACATTTCAGAGAGGGGACTGCTAATAAGATGGGAAGATGTTTTACAATGTTCAGATACCTAACATGAAATTATCTCATTTAGTTAACAGATCAGCATCTGTCATACTTACTGTGCTATTTTGAAACACTCCATGGAGAAGGGTCTCTGACAGTACTACTTGCAGCAGTGAATGACCAAGGGCCTTGTTTGTGCAGAGCTTCAATGGCATGCCCACAAATTTAGCCGTTTACAAACAACACCTCCTGGAACAACACAAACACCTAGAATCAGGACATCTCTGAGTGGGAAGGAACGTAAGAAAGCAATGAGGCCAGCTCATGACTAATTCAGAATCCCTTCTCCCCAATAAGGCAACATCCTGCCTTTTCTTCACAACCTCCAGTGAGGGAGGGGGAAGGCATTACTCCTACTTTTTAAACTCTTTACTTGTTAGGAAGTTCTTCCTTCAATCAAGCTAGATCTGCCTCTTTACAACTTCTAAGTGTTAAAAGAAAAGCTTGATTTTTGAATTTGGAATCAGGAAAGATACAGAGTCAAATCCTTCCTCTGATACTTTTTGTGACATCATTGACAAGTCACTTGACTTACCTTTGCCTCCGTTTCTTTATTTGTAAAATGAGGAGAATGTATCTGTAGCACTTACCACTACCCAGCATTACTGGGAGACTTACAGGAGATAAAAATCACAGAGAGTTCTATAAATGTCAGTTATTATTACAACTGCTCTGAATTCCACCTTCTGAGGCAAACAGAACGTTCTTACCCATAAAAGTCCTTCAGATATTGAAGATGACTATCCTTTCCCCTGCCCCCTTCTCCACTCTAAACATTCCCAGTTTTGTCAACTGATTCTCAATATCTCAGTATCTGTCACAAATCTGATTGTCTTCCTCCTTAAAATCTGGCATCCACAACTGAACAAAACATGCCAGATGTGGCCTAACCAGCACAGAGGGAAAACAGGATATTTCCTTTGTGAAGGTTAGCCAAGCAGATGGGTTCCTTCAAAAATAAACTGTTCCAAAGAATTAGAAAGGTGGAGGGGGGGTGCCCCAAAATTGAAGAATGGTTGAAGGAACTGTGGTATGTAAATGTGATAGGCTACTGTAAGAACTGATAAAAGGAATGGTTTTAGAGAAACCTGGAAAGATATGTATGAACTAATAAGAGTTAAGCAAGCAAAATCAGTATAATTAATAAGGCGATAACACCAACATTATAAAGACAAATAGCTCTGAAGATTTAAAAACTCTGATCAATGAATGCAATGACCTACTACAATTAAGCATGACATGCCTCCTGACAGAGAAGTGACAGACTCAAGATTCAAAGTGACATCTCTCTCTATACACACACACACACACACACGGTTCAAAGTGAGATATACATACACATATATGTGTGTATACATATATGTATACACATACATACATGTGTATACACATATATACATGTGTATACATATATGTATGTACATATATACATGCATGCATGCACATATATACACACACACATATGTGGCCAGTGTTGGAATTTGTTTTAACTATGCACATTTGTCAAAGCAGTTTTGACATTTCTGTCCCTTTTTGGGTAATTGAGGAGAAAGGAAAATTTTGTTAATTTAAAAATAATAAAACAAACTTTTCATGTCCCGACATTTACTTCACCAGGAACAGGTATGGTCAGAATGTTAATTAAGCCTACAAAATAAACTGATTTTGGACTTCTAGGAGCAGAGCAAAGATAATGGTGGCTGAACTCTCCCAACATTCTCCTTCAAACAACTTTAATTATTCCTCAAATTGAATTCTGGAATGGCTGAGCCAACAAAAGGTCAGCATGAGACATTTTTCCAGCCAAGGAAATGTAGGAGGTTGGAAGGAGAAATCTATAAGAACAAGGAGTGGAGAGGTTGGTCCAATGCCCACATGGATGAAACATCAGTGGTGGAGCTAAGTGGTAGCAACAGGGGAGGCAGTAGCTTCAGGAGTTCTCAAGCCAGAGATGGTAAGGGAATCTGGCACAGGGTACTCCTGTGCTAGGACTGGATCCCAGGTCCAGATGCTATTTGGCAAATCCATTCCCTAGGTAAGGATCAGAACATGGGCCAGGAGAGTAGTGATCCCATCTCTCCCCTAATCACATTACTTTGGAAATACCAAAAACTTCAAACCTCCAGAACTAGCTTTGGGACTCCTCCTCTTACCCCATGCTGGGAACAAAAATCAATTTTAGCATAAAGTTTAAAATCAAGATACAGGGTTGAAAAATGAGCAGAAATAAAAGAGCTTGACCATAAAAAGCTACTATGGTAACAGGAAGATCAAGACAAAAATTCAGAAGAAGACAATGATGTTAAAACAGCCAACCAAGCCTCAAAGAAAAGTGTGCCATTAGACACAAGCTGAACAAAATTCCTGGAAAGTAAAAGAAAAACAAAAAAAAAAACAAAAAAACCCAAGTATTTGCAAAATCAAAGTGGTAGAAATAATCAAGTAAAAAAATGAGAACAAAGGAAGAAAATTATGAAAAAACAATTAATTGCTTGGTAAAAGAGGCACAAAAAATACTGACAATACAATACCCTATAAAAGAGAATTAACCAAAAGGAAAAAGAGGTACAAAAACTCACTGAAGAAAATAATTCCTTAAAAGTTAGAATTGGGCAAGTGGAGCTAAAAACACCATAAGATATCAAGAAACAAAGTCAAAAGAATGAAAAAACAGAAGAAAAGGTTAACTATCCCATGGAAAAACTGACTTGGAAAATAGATCAAGGAGAGATAACTTAAGAATTATTGGACTACCTGAAAACCATGATCAAAGAAAGAGCCTAGACATCATATTTCAAGAAATTATAAAGGAAAATTGCCCCTATATTCTGGAACCAGAAGGTAAAATAGAAACTGAAAGACTCCACTGATCCCCTCCTGAAATGGACCCCAAAATGACAACTCCCAGGAATACTATAAGCAAATTCCATATACATACACAATTCTATGTATATATAAGTTCCCTCCCCCTTTTTATCTCTTTGGAATACGGATCTAGTAGTGGTCAAAGGAGAACACTGTACATGAGAACAGCAATATTGTACAATGATCAACTATGAAGGACTTAGCTACAGCAATTCTGAAGGATTTAGGATGAAAAATGGACAGTTAGATGGCACAGCGGACAGAGTATATCATGATCCAGGAAGTCAGGAAGACTCATCTTCCTGAGTTCAAATCTGGCCTCAGATACTTAAGAGCTCTGTGACCCTGGGCAAATCACTTAACTCTGTTTGCCTCAATTTCCTCATCTATAAAATGAGCTGAAGGAGGAAATGGCAAACTGCTCCACTATCTCTGCCAAGAAAAACCCAAATGGGGTCACAGAGTCAGACACAACTGAAAAACGGCTCAGCCACTACCACTATGATGAAAAAAGCTATCCAGCTCCAGAGAAAGAACTGATGAAGCCGAACGCAAATCAAAGTATATTATTTTTTTACTTTATTTTTCCTGTGAGGTTTTTTACATGGTCTGCATTTACTTGTGCAACACGGCTAACATGGAAATATGTTTTGCATGGCTTTACATGTATAATCTACATTAAATTACTTGCTTTCTCAAGGGGGGGGCAAGAGGCAAGAAGGGAGAATTGAAAAAAAAGAATGTTAAAAAAATTACATGCAATTGAGAATAAAATAGGACAAAAAAGGAATGTTAACTTTAGCAATAAGACAAGGAAAATAACTGGACAAACAAAAATAGGCAATGAGGAAACAAAACTGTCACTCTTTGCAGATGATATAATGGTACACTTAGAGAGCCCCAGAGATTCAACTCAAACGCTTGTTGAAACAATGAAGAACTTTAGCAAAGCTGTAGCATAAAAAATAAATCCTCATAAATCAACAGTATTTCTATATATTACCAACACAACCCAGCAGGAAGAGATAGAAAGAAAAATTCCATTTAAAGTAACTGCAGATGATGTAAAATACTCGGGGTGTCTACCTGCCAGGATAAATCCCGGAATCATATGAACACAATTGCAGAACACTCTTCACTCAAAGACAGATCTATACAACTGGAGAAATATTAACTGTTCATGGGTAGGCTAAGCCAAAGGAATAAAAATGACAATTCTACTTAAGCCAATTTACTTACTTGGTGCCAAACCAATCAAACTTCCAAAGAATTATTTTATATACCTAGAAAAAAGTAACAGAATTTATCTGGAAGAACAAAAGGTCAAGAGCATTAAAGGAATCAATGAAAAAAATGTGAAGGAAGGAAGTCTAGTAGCGCCATATTTCAGACTATATTACAAAGCACTAATCATCAAAACAATCTGGTACTGGCTAAGAAACAGTGGTAGATCAGCAAAATACTCAATTACACAGTAGTAAATAAATATAATAAGCTAGTGTTTGATAAATTCAAAGATCCAAGTTTTGGGGTAAGAACTCATCATTTGACAAAAATTGTTGGGAAAACTGGAAAGAAGTTTGGAAAAAACTAGGCATTGATCATTATTTCATACCACATATAAGATAAGTGATTGAGACTTAAAGGATGATTTCATAAGTAAATTGAAAAAGCATGGGGAAATGTCATATCTATGGATAAGGAGAAGAGTTTATGACCAAACAAGAGACAGAGAGAACCATGGGAAATAAAATGGATAATTCTGATTACAGGAAATTAAAAAAGTTTTACATAAGCAAACCCAAAATTAGAAGGAAAAGAGGAAATTAGGGGGAAAATTTACAGCAAATTTCTCAAACATATGGCAAATTGAGTCAAATTTATTAAAAAAAAATTTATAAAAAAAAGTCATTCCCCAGTTGATAAATGGTCAAAGGATATGTATAGGCAGTTTTCAGAAAAAGAAATCGGAGGTCTCATAGTCACATGAGAAAATAACTATTGATTAGAGAAAGGCAAATTAAAGCACAACACCTACCAGGTTGGCTAAAAGCAGAAAAAGAAAAATGACAAATGCTGGAAGGAATGTGGAAACACTGGGATACTAATGAACTGCTGGCGGAATCTGAACTGATCCAACCATTCTGGAGAACAATTTGAATAGCCCAAAGGGCTATAATAGCCCAAAGGGCTATAAAACTGTACAGATGCTTTAATACACAATAGTACCACTAGTAGGTCTATATCCCTAAGAAATCAAAGAAAAGGGGGAAGATCTATTTGTTCAAAAATATTTATAGCAGTTTTTTGTAGTAGCAAAGAAATGGAAATTGAGGGGATGGCTCAACATAAGAATTAAATGGGGAATGACTGAACAGGGCATATGATTGTGACAATACTATTGTGCTATATAAGAAATGATGAACAGGATGGTTTTAGGAAAACCTAAGAGGACTTATATTAACTGAAGTACAGTAAAGTAAACAGATCCAGGAGAACACAGCACACAGCAACAGCAACGTTGTAATGATCAACTATAAAAGATTTAGCTACTGTAATAAGGAAATGATCCAAGACAGTTCCAAAGGACCTAGGCTGGAAAATGCTATCCATCTCCAGAGGGTAATCTGATGAACTCTGAATGCAGATGGAAGCATACTTTACTTTTCTTTTTGAATGTATATTTTTTTGCAACATAAATATGAAAACATGTTTTACATGACTTCACATGTATAATCAATATCAAATTGCTTGCCTTCTCAATGGGGAAAAGGAGGGGTAGGAAGAAGGAACAGAATTTAGAACTCAAATTTTTAAAAAAGCATTTAGTAGTATTTCTTTATTTTCCAGTTACATGTAAAGATAGTTTTCAGCATTCATTTTTGTAAGATTTTGAGTTCCAAATTTTTTCCCTACCCCTTCCACAAGACAGCAAGCAAGCAATAATCTGATGTAGCTTATATATGTAAAATCATGTTAAACATTTTTCCACATTAGGCATATTGTGAAAGAAGAATCAGAACAGAAGGAAAAAACCACAAGAAAGAAAAAAACAAAAAACAGTGAAAAATAATATGCTTCGGTCTGCATTCAGACTCCACAGTTCTTTCTCTGGTTGTGGATGACATTTTCCATCATGAGTCTTTCAGAATTGTTTCAGATCGTTGTATTGCTGAGAAGAGCTACGTCTGTCATACTTATCATCGCACAATGTTGCTTACCGTGCACAGTGTTCTCTCCTTGTTCCACTCGTTTGTCTTTATGTGAGTTCAAGGTTTTTCTGAAATTCACCTGCTTATCATATAATACAATAGTACTCTACTGCATTCATATAACACAAATTGTTCAGCCATTCCCCAATTAATGGGTATCCTCTCAGTTTCCAATTCTTTGCTACCACAAAAAAGAGGCCATAAATATTTTTGTACATATAGGTCCTTTTCCCATTTTTGTGATCTCTTTGAGATATGGACTCAGTCGTGATATCACTGGATTAGGGGGTATGCACAGTTTTATAGCCCTTTGGGCATAATGAAATGCAATTATTTTAAATGTGAAAAAATTAGCATGTAATTGGTACTTAAGAAATAAGTTAAAATAAAATATTAACAAAATAAACTAAAACATATACATATATATTTACACATATATGTATGTATTTCCTTCTCTCTTTCTCTCTGACCAAATACTATAATCAAGTATCTCCTCTTTTTCTCAACCTCCCCAAGATCATTAGTAAATGTTCTGAAGCCATTTCATCATTCTTTTCTCTCTAATTAGTTTTGCAAGATTCAAATATAGGTCCTTTATTTGTCCACTGCTCTTTAACCTTCATTAGTGCTCATCAATAATCCTGGTATTATTGCAAATCAATATTTAAGTTGAATGGAATACCTTCAAATCTCTTATCCAGTAATTATTTTGATGAGTACAAGAAATACTGACAGAGGAAGAATTCATTTTTTAAAAAACAAACAACACCAAGTAATATTAAAGTCATCCCACAATCAAACACAAAATGTTGACCATCCTAGAAAAAGATTTTAACTTTCAAAGCGTAGAGAAACATCTAAGTAAGCCATGTTACTACTAATCACTTGCCCAAACAATTGGCAAAGTAGAAATTTCCTTTTCCCTGAATTATTCTGACATTCACTTTTTGATTGCAAATCTAGCAGCTAATTTTAAAATCTCATTCTAAACATTTTAACTAATTTAAATAACTCAAATCTGCTTTGACTACTGTTTTCCATTAGTTTATGCCTCTGTTCCACTCCCCATATGACCAAAATTGACAATCATGACTCCATATTTCTATAAGTGCTGCCATGTCCAATTATTATAAAAGAGCTCAACTATCCAGTAAATAGTAATTCCCCAAGTTTCTTAATGTTTATCCAGGAGAAAAAGGTAGAAATTCGTAATAACTTTAAAATGTGGAGGAGGCTAGTGTTGTGGGGGAAATGAATAGTCCCAATAATACTCAGTTGCAATTAGGTAAGTAAGTCATGAAACAAATGGATATACAGCTAAATTCGGTGTTTCCTCAAATAATTCAACCCATGTAACCTTTTTCCTTATTCTTCCATTTGTTTCCACAGCAAAGCATGGGAGGACAAAATGAGATAATATTTGAAAAGCACTTAGCACAGTGATGGACACTTAATAGGTGCTTAATAAATGTTTATATACTTCCCCACTCTCAACCTGGAAATCAATATGCATTTCAAATACAAGTATACGATCTTTTTTTTTTCTGGTTATTCTCCTCAAACAGTTAAAAATCTTTCTTTTCTTCAGTTGGAAGAATTATTTCCAGATCAATAATCAGCCAGTCAACGTATGTCACTGATTCCAACCATGTCATCAAATAAGAATTATCCAGTAACTTCCCTGATGAGTAATAAGGAGTGCTTAAAAAAAAAGCTCCCCACCCAGGTAACAGGAGAAGAATTCACTGTTTAAATACTCTTTACCCATCTTTATCTCAAATAATCAATCTATAGCACAATTTTCATAATCTTTAAGTGAGTTGTTTGATTTTTATTAATAATTCTGTTTCCAAAAGAAAATTTATGAGAGCACTTTCCAAGTGCAACTCCATTCGTCTTTATGAATATCAAAGCAGAACAATCTTGATCACAATATCCTGGATCTTAAAAGATCTTAAACCACTTAGCCTAGAATCTTTTATTGTGACTCCAACCATACTATTTAAGCCCTCCTTATGGATAAACCATCTTTCCCCAGATTCTATCCCTTAGATTTTCACAAGAGAATCATCCCTATTCAGAGTCTTTCATAGATATTTCCAAGTTTTCTGCACTTTTGGTCCTTGAGAAGCATGTAATCATATATCCCAATTCAATATAGAGCAGGTGGTGTATTCAACTTAACCTCCATCCCCTAAATTTATACATCACTGTATAAATTTCAGTGCTTTCTGTGCTACCATTCTACTGCTTAGAAAGAGAGTCTCTTGACAGGGCTCAAAGTGCATTAGATGACACTACATAATCTCCACAAGAGTAAGGTATAAAGGTAGCTATTACTCCAAATCATCGATGAAAAAACTGACACGGAGAAATAAAGTGGCCCACTGGAGATTATACAGTGAGCTGGTGAGAGCCAAGTCAAGGACGCTGGCAGCATTATAAAACTCCCATTGTCATCATGAATCTTGGATATCCAGTCTACTGCTCCATTCTCAAAACTAGATCACTCATTCCTTTATGACTTCATGTCTAAATGTCTTGAGCATTTTACTTTCTAAGGAATTCGTCAGAGCAGCTAGTATGTAGACTTCAATTAGCCCAAGTCACAGTTATATATAGTCCATCAGCTTCTTTAATTTGTTAATATGAGAAGTAATTTTTCTCACTAATGTGGACCGACAGTGACTGTCAAGCTCCTACTTATCCTCTTATTTCATAGATTCCTCCTTAGTTTTCACTCTGAAAAAATGGTCATTATACCAACTAACCTCTAGTACATTTATTGGCAGTGCCTGTTTTTAGAGAGGTTGCCTAAGATTCAGTGCGCTCTCTCTCTCTCTCTCTCTCTCTCTCTCTCTCTCTCTCTCTCTCTCTCTCTCTCTCTCTCTCTCTCTCTCTCTCTCTCTCTCTCCCTCTCTCTCTCTCTCTCTCTCCTTTTTGTGCAAACCTGGAGCTACAATCTTCAAACATTTTCATTTCTTGGCCATCAGTTCTTGTGACATTCTAAATTCCCTGACTAATCAGTCTGTCTCCAAAAGGAAATTTATGAGAGTGGTTGCCATTTGTAACCCTATCCTTCTTTGTGAACAATCTCTCCTTTCCAGCCATCCACTCTTGCTATCCATAAATCACAACTATTCACTGCCTCTCAGATACCCTACCATCCCCTTCATGGACTTTGTGCTTCTCATGTCCTTGCATTTTAAAAAATTATTTATGGAACTTGGATCTTAAACAAAGGTACAATGAAAGATGTGGCATCTTCCTCCAGGGGAGATCCTATTTTCCCACTAAGAGATTCACAAATAGGACATGAAAGTGTAAAGAAGAACTGAGAGATCATCAAGTCATCAATAATATGCTGATCACCATGCAGATCACATAATCAGATGCAATACTCTGTTAGGAATTATTAACAATAATTGAACTTCAGCATATTGTGAGATGTGGTCCCAGGACCAAGGTTTCTGCTGTGACTTCTCATTAAAGCAGATGTTTAGTGTTATAGCAGCAGGTCCCAGCTTAGTAACAAAGATGAGAATAAGCTCAACAGGATGCCAAGCATTTGTCCTTAAGAGATCAACAGCAGACTCTAAAGGAATTCATCCTGCATCACCAATCAAATCGACTGGTTGCCTGGCAGCAGAAGGACCAATTCCAAGACAGCTTTCCTCAGAGAGACACATTCTTATAAACACCCCTGCACTTGGCCAATCAATTCAGTTTGGTGGGAAATCATAATCTACTCATTAGGTTATAGCTAAGGAAATACCCTAAAGGTTTAGTTTGTTAAATCTGGATATAAAGCCAGGAACAATTACTGTTAGATTGTTTGCCAAAAGTCTCCACTGATTAAATTAAGATTTGGAGCTACAGTTCAGTAGCAGAGAAATACTGATGGGGTCAACTAGATCTGTTCCTAGAGTTGGTTGCTGGGCTTTTACAATCTATATATCAATACCCCATACGTACCCTTTGGGCACAGAATATGCCATAGTTTAGGATCAAAGCAGCCAGAAATATCAAAATGATATCTTAGTACCCTAAATCATAAGAGTATAAATAGCTACAGACTCAAAGAGATTTTGAGTTGCATTTGATCAGACAAAAGTATATAGAAAGTTGTAGTTTTTTATCAAGTAAAGTAGAATCTAAACATATGGCTTTATTTCTGAAACTAGGAACTAATTTCTTGAACACAAAAAGGTTCAAGTTTTCCTCTAACTCATGGGTTACTAAGCAGTTTTTTTCTCATGGACCCCTTTGGCAGTCTGGGAAACCTAACACTTCTCAGAATAATATTTCCAAATGAATAAAATACATAAAATTAAAAAGAAAATCAATTATACTGAAACACACTTATTAAAAAATATTTTTTGGGAAAAACATTCATAGAACCCAGGTTAGGCACCCAAATTTTATTTTATTCCACTTAGATAAGAAATAATACACAACATGCAAAAGGTTCTTGGGTTGCTGGTTCAGAGACCTTCTTTGCCTCCACCATGAAAACAATATCCAGAATGAGATGTAATTTATGAAAAGTGTGATGGCAATCAAATTAGGATCTTTTGCTGTTTTTGTTTTACTAAAAGTGCCTCTGACTGAATAATGTGATGAAGGAAGATCTTCCCTACCCATTGATTGGCCTACCCATTGAGGGAAACTTGATTAGAGGAGCTGTTTTGTAGGAGAGTCCCAAGTACCTTTTCTTTTTTCTACTGAGGCACTAGGTCAGAGGGTTATGCCCTCTGGCTCTGAAAAGTGTATAAATACTGTGGGAATGAGGTTTTACTTTGGGGATTACTGGAAGTGTTTGTTCAGCCAAAGGAAAACTCTGGAAAGCTGCTAAGGAGTCTCCCCCCACCCTAAGAACCCTCACTTAGAAAACCCAGATGTCGGTGCTCCCTCTGTGGTAACTATGCTCAGACAGTTGGACCTGTCTGTTGACGGTTAGGCAGAGGAAGCCATAACTATTGATCTTTGATTTCTCTGCATTTTTTTTGAAGTTCAGGGTGATGACTACCCTGAAAGTGAATGATATATGTACTTGGTTAAAGAAACAATACATGTACTTGATTAAAGTGATAGTTAGCCACTCAAAAGTTGCCTTTCCTTTTATGAATGCAGATCTAAAAACTTGTAGTAGCAGACCCCTCTGTATATGTTGGAGTGCTTACTGTTACAAAAGGTTAGTAGATGGGATGTAAGTGGAAGATAGACAGTGATGACTTTATTTCTTAAAACAGATCCATTTTATTTTGACTCATCATACAAAACTCTAGCATTCAATTGCATCAAGGAGAAACAAAAATATTAAAAGAATTGACAATTTCTAAGTAGCACAGTAGATAAAGGGCCCAGAGTCAGGAGAACCTGAGTTCAAATCAGGCCTCAGACACTTATTAGCTATGTGACCTCTTTGCCTCATTTCTTCATCTGTGAAATGAACTAGAATGGAATGGAAATGACAAACTATTCCAGTATCACTGCCACAAAAACCCCAAATGGGGTCATGAAAAGCTGGACATGACTGAAACAACGAACAACATACAATTTCCAAAATGACAGTCTGATCCACTTTCCCCCTCCTGTTCAATTCTCAACCTAGTTCATAGTCCATATGCATTGTCTATCAAGGTACAGATATGTATGTGTATATATTTGTGCAATACATATACATGCATGCATACATGCATACAACCACACATACATACATACAGATGGACCATTTCTATGGGCTTTCCCTCCAAATGCATATCATGCTTCAGACAAGATGTAATCTTTGTACAGTTGTTTTTTCCAGTTTGGGATGTTAAGCCAAACTCCTTTGAATGATGATGGAGTTCATTTTAAAAACTCTGCAATGTTCCAGGGCTTACTGGCAAGAGATTTGGACCTTGTGAATTGCTCTGAAAGTATAAATCGTGAATGTGAAATATACATTCAGCAGTCCTACAAAGTTGTCTTTATCTGCCAGGAGAGTATGCTACAAATTATTTTTAATATATCAGACATTTGTTAATGCATACTTAGAAGTTTTTGTGTTTTGTGCTTCTTTCATGGTAGAAGAAATAAATAGCTGTCGTAGGCCTGACATTTACTTTGTATATTGACTATCTTTTCTACAGCAGGTCCTGTGAATCCCTTTCAGAAGAAACCCTAAACATGAAGCATACCAAAGTCTTATTTTATTATTTTACATGTTTTGCCCAGAACCCAGGGATATGATCAATAAGTGAAGAGTGTGAGAAAAAAATCTCTTCTTTTTAGGCTTAAGTTCCCCCAAGATTGAGCACAGGTCCACTCGTGCCCAGAGTTGGAATCCCCCTTAGGAAAAAAGTCTCCTCATCCATGGGTGACACACATTCATTTTTTACAGCCTTAAATGAGCATAGGTTTTCTTCCTTATTGAACTCAATTTTCTTGAGGGCCAGAATTACTTAATTTTTCTCTTATCCCTAACATCTAGCGCTGATACTTAATAAGTGGTTATGGACTGATGCAATCAATACAATGTCATCTACAATTAGAATCATCTATAGGGAACTCCTCTTCTATCTGCACTAGTGACATATATATATATATCCCTGTTTTATGACTTGCTTGATATTAATAATCAGAAGGTCATTAAACAAAGTTGCCTCTGTTTTATTATATCCATCACAGAATCTTGGATGTCTCTGATGTGGATAGGGCACAAATTGTTGAAAAAGAGCCCATATGGCAGTGCTTTGCTCTACCAAATCAAATACTTGTTTAATAAACTGTATTTAGTAACTATATATAGTAAACAGCAAGTACAATGAGATCTTACATTCTTTACCTCTTAGTAAATTTTCTGTTACTAAGATGTGGTCTGCTATAGAACATCATTTGAAAAAGCTGTTCCTTTCTCACATTTTCATTAAAGAAATCCTCAATGATATGTAGGCAAATCTCATAAAAATTCTGTAGAAATGGAAAAAGAGGCATGGTGGGCTGTACCTGATCAAAATAATTTCCTAGTAAGCTTAGATCCAAAATTGGAATGATCCAATTAACAAATGGAAATTGACTTAGAGCACAGAAGACATGACTAACAAGAATGCTAAGCTCAGAGAGACGTGTCCCTCTCGTCTTCCTGTGGAAACATGTCTGGTAGCCACAATAAGATAGAGCGACTCATAAGGCCCGGGAACATCCACTGAGTCCAAAGAGCCTCAGTTCTAAGTGGGTGGGGCTTTGATGTCATTAGTTAAACAGAAAGCCAAATCAATAAGGCCTGGGTACACCAGGATATCATGGCGGCTTGAGCCTTAGTCTCATGGGACAACGAGTCTCAGGAAGAGCTTCCCTAGCTTCTAGGGAAAGAATTAACTTAACCTACATGGAAGGGGCAGGGAAGCAGGGGACCCTTGCCTACCACAGTAGCTGAATAGGTCAATAGTATTGATATTTTCTGGGAAACTTTTTTAAATAAGATTTTTATTTTATTATTAATGTATATAGGTGTAGCAATTATGTATAACGTGCATTCCAATTCTTTTTTTCTCACTGTATCACCTCATACAAGTCTTTTGATGTTTAAAAAAAAAATTCTTCCTCTCCACCATTCATTATGGCACATCTTTATACACCATAATTTGTTCAGCCTTTCATCAAACAATAAGGACATGATTCTATTATAGTTATGAATATTTATATAAATAGGTTTTTTCTTTTGTCAACAGGTTTCACTGGATCAAAGGATATGAACAATTTTGGAACTTTTCTCACATAATTCCAAACTGTTTTCTAAAATTGTTGGACTGATTCACATCTCTACTAGCAGAATATCAGTATGCCTATTTTCTTGCATCTCTAACAATAAATTTTTTTTCTTTCTTTCCTTGACAGTTTTATGGGAGCTATTAGTTGAGAATTTTTACAATTTGCAAAATTTGATTATTAGCGATTTTGAGAACTTCTATGATGGTTGCTAATTTCACTTTTTTTCAAAAAGTTTTTTCATACCGTTTAATTATTCTTTACAGGAGGATAGCTCTTAATATTATAGACTTGTGTCCATTCCCTGTATATATTTTATGTCAGCCTTTGTATCAGAGGCATGCAATTTTTTCCTTGTATTTTTTTCTTCTCATTCCCATTGTATTTGTTTTATTTGGGTAAAAATTTTATTTTTATCATATCAAAATAATATATTTTTTATTTTATGATATTCTATATTTTGTTACTGGTTAAAATCATACCCTATACATAGTTGTGAGACATTAACTTTTTCTACAACTTTTATAGTGAAACTTTTTATATTTGGTTCATTTATTGTGGCATTAACCTATTTTTCATTAAACTGATATACATATTTACCAGAAGTTTTTACTGAATAGAGAGGTTTTTTTGTCAGGCTCTTTGTGTGATTGAGTTTACTGAAAAATACATCATTGTGCATATTTCTACACCTATCCTATTACACTCATGAACTTTTCTTTTTATAAATTTAGTCTCCAATAGTTTTGATAATTACTGGTTTTACAAGTCAATAAGCATTTATTAAGCACCTAACTTTATGTCAGATATTGTGTTAAACACTGATGAGAGGAATATAAGCAGAAAAGACAGTCCCTACTTCAAGGAGCTAACATTCTAAAGGGAGAAAAGAAGACATAAAAGTTTAGGGGTAGGGGAGGCACAAGGGACTTGGGAGAGAAAGCTAGAGTCAGGAGTAGAAGCCAGAGAGGAAAATATAATTACAATCTAATTCGGCGATGCCAGGTACCTCATTCCTACTTTTTTCTTATTATTTCCTTAGATATATTTGACCTTTTCACCCCCACATATGAATTTCAGTGGCAGAAAGGAAGGATATTGATAGGTATAATTCTTTAAATTATATCTTTGGCAATTTGTCTGAAACAGCATCAAATCTATCAATTTATCTAAGATCACACTTTTCACTATATTGGCATGACCTATCCATAAACAATGAACACATCTCTACTCGTTTAGTTCCTTTAATGTTATAAAAATTGTTTTGTAGTTGTATTTATAACTTAATTTATAATATTAATTTATTATTTAAGGTGTGTGTGTGATTGAGTAGGTCAACGCCTAGATATTTAGTGCATTTTATTATTTAAAGTGATCTTTGTCTATCCTGAGTTTTGCTAATAACCTATAGGCATGCTGATACTTTTCACGTATTTATTTTGGTTTTTGCTATCTTGCTGAAACAATTAACAGTCTCAATTTTTTATCATTCAAGTGTTCTATGTAAGCCAATTTCTATTAAAACGATTAAAATTCAATTGGGTCTGTTATCTCCCTAATGAAGGTACTTTTCCTAGTGATGTTAACTACATCCTACCTATGCCTTCCCATTCTATACAGCACTTGCCTATGTCTTCCTGCCTTTCTCACTTTCTTTTGAAATAGTTAGTAAACCAATGGAGCACATGGACTTATCTCTTAGCACATTCCTAAGCCACCTTCTTTTTTATTCATACTTTTAAAAACAGCATCTTTTACACCTATTCTTTGTAAAGGGCTCCGCTGCCCTTTAGATGACTCTCAATTTGAATTTTTCTAAGACTAGTATTCCATGAGTCACAGGCATGCAACAATGCTGGAAGAATACTGCTATTAAAAAGATGAACTTTTCTTTCATGAAGAAGCTTGGAGTCACTTTAAAAACTGCAGTTTCCCAAAGACAATTCACTTCCTCTTACTTAATTACAGATCCAAATCCCTGCCCAATTGGAGTGCCTGTCTAAGATATATACACTGCTGAACAAGTTCTAGAAGCCATCTATTCCACTATAAATGCAAAGCAGATCTTTCCAGCTTTATTATACACTATATCTGCTTACATGCTCTACAGCCCAGTCAGTCAGCCAGTCAGTAAGTATTTATTAAGAACCTACTGTGTGCCACACACTGTGTTGTACTCTGAGGATACAAAGACATACAAAAGGTCTTTACTGCTCTCAGTGAGCTCAGTCTATTGAGGGAGAAAACATGAAAATAATTATAACTATATCTATATAGATATATATACACAGGATAAATTGGAGATACTGAACAGAGGGAAGGAACTAAAGAGGACTGGTAAAGATTTCTCCTCATGGAAGGTAGGATTTTACTCAGAATAAGAAAGAAGTCAGGAGGTAGAGGTGTGGAGGGAAAGCATTCCACGTATGTGGGACAGCCAGGGAAAGTGCTCAGAGCTGGAAGGTGGAATGTCTTGTTCTAGGAACATCAAGGAAGCTAGTGTCACTGATTTACAGAGTACTGGGTTGAGGTTGGGGAGAGACTACAAGGTATAAGAAGACTGGGGGCAGGGTGTAAATGGATTTGAGCATCCAACAGATAATTTTATATTTAATCTTGGAGGTAGAAGGGAGTAAGAAATAATGGAGTTTATAACACTGGAGTTTATAGGGAAATTACATGTGTTCTTCAGGAAGATAATTTGACAGTGGAGTGAATGATAGACTGAAGTTAGGAGAGATTTGAAGCAAGGATACCAGTCAGGAGGCTACTGCAATAGAACAGACTTGCAATGATAGAAGAACCTGCACTAGGGTGATGGCAGTTGTCAGAAGAAAGAAAGTCATATTAAAGAGATATTTAGAGGGTAAAATAGACAGGACCTAGCAACAGATTAGACGTGAGGTATTAGAAAGAGTAAGGAATCAAGAATTACACCTAGGTTGTGACTAGGAAGATGGTGGTACCCTTGATGGTGAGAGGGAAGTTTGGAAAGAGAGAAGGTTTGGGGAGAAATATGAGTTTAGTTTTGGACATGATGATTTTATTATGTCAACCAGACATCCAGTTTCAGAGAGGCCAAAGACATTTAAAGATACAAGTCTGGACATTAGAAGAGGTGTTTGAGCTAGACCTGGAGATCTGAGAATCAACAGGGTAGAGATGGTAATTAAGTCCATGGGACCTGTAAGATTACCAAGTGATGTAGTCTAGAGAGGGAAGAGAACCCAGGACAGAACCCCGGGAACATCCACATTCTCAGTGTGCATGATCTGGATAAAGATCTAAGAAAGGAGACAGAGGAGTAGTCAGATAGGGAGGAGAACTAGGAGAAAATGGGGTCCTGAAAACCTAGAGAAAAGAGTACTGAGGGGAAGAGGGTGATGTATAGTGTCAAAGGCTGCTAAAAGGTCAAGAAGGAGGAGGACAGAGAAAAAGTCACTGGATTTCCCTTCTTACTACGCCTCCTTTCAAAGCCTGGAATGCAGTCTCTTCTGCCTCTGCTTCCTGAATTCCTCAGTTTCCCTCGGGGATCAGTTCAGACATCATTTTCTACATGAGGACTTTCTTGATGAACACTTTGTCCTCAAAGATATTAATGAAGCTCCCCCAAAAATGACCTTATTTTTTTAAATATTTTGTACGTATTTATCTGTGTCTATCCTAATGAGAGTTTTGTCTTTGTATCTTCAACACCTAATACCTGATTGGCAATTAAGTGGTACAGTGGACAAAGCATGAGGCCTGGAGTCAGAATGACCTGAGTTCAAATCCTGCCTCCAACACTTACTGACTTTGAGCAAGTAATTTCTGTCTACCCCAGTTTACTCGTATGTAAAATGGGGATAATAATACCTACCTCCCAGGGTGGTTGTGAAAATCAAATGAGATGATAATTGCAAAATGCTTAATACAGTGTATAATAAATATTATATAAATGTTACCTATCATTATGATTACTATCATCACCATCATCATTATTACTATAGAGTAAGTGCTGAAAAATTACTTATTGATTGAGGTATCTTACCTAATTTTGACATATGCCCTGCAGACACTTTCTTGGGGAAAAGTCTTTTAAGTAATATTTTGTTCTACTGATTCAAATACTTTAACAAGTAATAGGCATAATGGGACCCTGTATTCTCTATGTCTTTCAGACAATTATGTGATGGTAAAGAAAGATCTATCTGAACCATCCCATCCCCACATAATGATAATTTTAGCTTATTTTGCCGAGATTTATTCGTTTAATTTCTTTTTTTGTCTTATTGCTATAGCTACTATTTCTTTTACTGTGCCAAATGAGGGACATCTTTATCTCATTCTTTATATTATTATGAAAACTTTCAGCATTTCTTAATTATGAATAATTCTAGGTTGTGGCTTTACATAAGGTCATTTGATCATACTAATGGTCCTTCCATCACAACATCTTTTAGTGTTTTTAAGATAAGTGAGTAATGTATTTTAGCAAAAGCTTTCTTGTATCTATTAATATAATTGCATGGCCTTCCTTGTTTTTCTTATGAGTGTAAATCAATTATTCTAATTATTTTCTTAATATTGAATTGTTTCTGATATAAATTCAACATTGTCAAAGTGAATAATTTAAGATAAAATGTTATAATTCCTTTGCCAATATTTTATGTAATATTATTGGGTTAACATTCATTAAAGTACAGTGGTCTATAATTTTCTTTCTCTATTTTATCCCTACTCCATTCTGAATCAGCATTATATTTATCACAAAGACTGAGTTGCAAAGTTAAAGTTGTTGCAATCTTATTCTTTCTTTCTAGAGATTTCTCCTTGCTTTTTTTTCTTAATCACATAGTGTACATATATCAAATTGGAGCCTCTTTTGAATATTCTTTTCTTTAGTCTTTCCATTTTCCTTCTTGCAGGGCAGTTACTAGGAGAATTTGTTTCCTTAGCTCTTGTTTTTGTGGTTCTTTGGATTATTTGATAACGTTCTGAGGTGGCAGGTATAGGGAACGTGGTGTAGTCACAATCCTTCCTTCAATTACTGGCCAAAACTCCAGTAACTTCACTATTGAAATGACCATCCAACTATTCTCACATTCATTTAACTCTTTCCTATAATTTCTATTTTTCCTTCCATACTGTTCTCTTAGATTTCCATTTAAGAAAATTCTCTAACCATATAAACAAAATTTCCAAGGAAACTTACAATACAATCTCTGAGAATGATTTCTAAATTTTAGATGTAAATATGAAGATAATTAACTTATGTATACCTAGTAGAATAAAAAAGAGCAAATAACAGTACATGCTTTCCTCAAAAGCAATATGAGAGTCTCTAACTTTGGCTACCTTCTGGGCACAAATGCACAACACTGTGAGAATACTGTTCTAGAACCCATGACTAGAAGTAACTTTCTATCACAGTTTTAATGATGGGTGTACCGTCATGTACTATATCATGTACTGTCAAACTAATTTAAAAGTATCACAACTGGCATGTTGCTTCTTGTGGTAACAATAACTCAGCTCATTTACCACTATTTTACTTGGAAGTATCCAGGCAGAGGTTAGATGACTACCTTTCTGGGATGTTGTAGAGGGGGATAGAAGCACTGTGTATTAGGAACACACATTAAAAATGCAAGGAAATTCCAAAAATCAGATGAGGAAAGGAAGAAGGAGCAGGAGGAGAAGGCACTGTGCTAAGCAGTGGGAATATGTACACAAGGGGCTTATGTTGTAATGGCAGAAGACAGCCCATAAAAGCTGAAAAGGGGAATAGGTCTAGGTCTGCTGGGGCAGAATAATATTCTAAAGTAAGAAAGCTGCTGGATCATGGTGGAGAATGAAAGTCAGGAGAAGGAGTGGAGCCCAGAGAGAAATGAAGTGAATATGGAATATTCACTTAATATAAATTAATATGGAATTTCTGGGATGAACAGACAAAACTGAAGAAGGGACTCTTTGGCAGAGTGCTGGATCATGGTAGAGAAAAAAGTCTGGAGATTAGAATCTGAGCCCAGAAAATAATGAAGGAGTGTGCTGACTGCAAAACAATTCTAATAATACAGGGGAATTTATGGCACCCTTAAAGGAAAAGGACTACTCCATGTTAGATTCTAACAGAGAAGGAAAGGAAAGTTGGGCGTAATCTGATTTGCCCTCTAGATATGGGAAGAAAATATTTCAGAGAGTGAAAAAAGGGATAGGTATAGCCTTAAATTCTACAGAGGGATGCTACCCAAAAAGAATGGAGAGCTCTCAAGAATGAAATTCTGAAGATACCAATGATTCCAATGAGGAAGAAGAGGGATAATGGTCCAGATACCAATGTGGATGCACAGAAAACTCATCAACCGATTTAGATTTTTAAAGCCCCATACAGGAGATAGAAGCAAATAAAGGTAACTCAGGATATACAGAGGGAAGACAAAAATAACTGGATTCTTATTTTGCTTGATTTCTCTACCAAGAAAGATCTTCAGACTAGGAAGAAAAGAATTAGAGCAAAGTGTTGCAAACCCAAATAAGTGAAGAGATGGCAAGAGAGTGCCTCACTATCCTCAAAGAGCCAACAACATTAAACACAGTCAAACAACATCCTACAAACTGACAGAACTGATTGATGTGTTACTAAATCATTGGAGGTAACCTTTGCAAAGTAGTAGAGAGAGGGAGAATTGCCATAGAATTGGAGATGATGGGCAAAGGTCCTTATTTCCAAATAAGGAAAGAAAATGGAGTCTGCCAATCTAAGTAGGTAGGGTAGAAGAGCAAACTTTGGAATTGGGAGTCAGCAAGAACTGCACTCAGAGCCTTCCTCTGATGCTTGTCAGCTATGTGTTCCTACTCAAGTCACTTAACCTCTCTCACTCAGTCTCCTCATCTATAACTGAAAAGGTTAGCTAGCCTTTAAGATCCCTTTCAGCTACCAATCTATGATCCAGTAATCAAGAATCCTAAGAATTTTACATGGATTCTTGACAAACATATAGAATATTGTAGAGGATATTCCCATATTGGTGAAGGTTGGTTTAGAAAAATTCTGAGGTCTCTTCTAATTCTGTGATTCTTGAAATAAAATTAAAGGGATTTGCCAGTACTTAAAAATTAAGTAAGTGATTAGTAAGAGCAAGCATGGATTCATCAAGAACATTCTGGTCACTTAAGAGAAAATGAGAAAATGTGTCAAGTGAGAAAAAATTTATCAAAAAAATCAATGACAAAAGTCTGAGATCCAAGATATATGCAAAATCAATATACATTTTCACATAAAGAGTCATTCAATAGATTACAAAAGAATATAAACAGTATTCAAAGTAATTGCAAGTTATAAATGACCCATTTAAAAACAGGCTCCAAATCACAAATAATAAGAAAATGATAATTAAAGCAACTCTGAGGTTTGACTTCACAAGTAGGCAAATGAGCAAACATGACAACAAACAGAAACAGCTGATGAAGGTGGGGCTGTGGAAGGACCTGTGAACTGGTCCAACCATTCCAGATAATACTTTGGAATTATTCAAGAAAAGGGACTGAAGTTTCCACTTCTGTTGACACAGTGGAATGGACCCTCCCCAATCTAGCTTTCTACCTCGTCACTCATTTGGAACTTGGTAGACATAAAGGAGGTCAGACAGAAACAAAGGCCCAACACTTAACCAAAACAGCCATAACAGTACTCTGGGTGCTAGTAAGGAACTGGAAAAGTTTCCTCATCTTTTTTAAATCCGATGACCTCCTCCTTTACTCCTATTCAACCAAATACAGGATGATCACACAATAGATCTAGTCCTTGTCCACAAGTGTTCTGCTTTCCTAATTAGAAACTGGCATTCTCCTAAATAACCACATTCTCCTATTCGTGCCACCTCTCCCTATCCTTTACCCCTCCTACACTTGTTCTTTACCCTCTTCTATGAGCTCCATTCCCTCTACCCCACAGCACTTTCTCAAGTTTGTACCCCTGCTTAGTCTTCCCTTTCCAACCTCAACCCAGTAAGTAGCCATTTCAATTTATGGCATAGTGGACAGAGTGCTGGGCCTGGGGTCAGGAAGACCTAAGTTCAAATCCATCTTCACCCATTTAGTAGCTGTATAACCCTGGCCAACTCACTTGACTTCCACCTCAGATCCTTCTCCCATTCTGTAAAACCAACATCACCAACTAAATGTCAACTGAAACTGCTCTCTCTCTGTAAAATGGGGATTATAATTACACCTACCTCAAAGGGCTGTGACAAAGACCAAATGACATAATCATAATGAGGAGGAGGAGGAAGAATATGATCTGTAAAAGTTCTTAGCACAGCGTTTGATATGTAGTAACTGATACATAAATGCTTATTCCCTTCCCCTTCCTTTGCCACCACTTACACTTTCTTCTCAATTCTCCACTGTCTTCTACTTTTAAATCCCTTGGTTCCTTATCATATTGCCACTCTTTTCTTGACAAATCTCAGATCTAGATTAGCCACCGTTCACATCCTCCACTCTGATTCATGAGGCTGGAGGAAATCCCAAAACTTTGCTGACTTAGGTATATTACAAATTCATGTCAGATAATCTCAACTGGACTCTCATTGCAACGAGGTATGCATGCCCCCAGCTGATTCCCCTTTCATTCCACAGAGGAGGTATTCCAAACTTTCTCTCCCATCCCCAAACTTCTTCTCTACTCTCAGCTGAGGAACAGGACTCATTACTGAACAAACTCAGGCCCTTTGACATGAGCCCCCTTTTCTTCCATTTTCTTAAACATAATACCTCCCTGACATCATCTCTCACTCTCTCCTCTGACAAGGGGGGTGGCCTTTCTTTTTGCCAGGGCTGAACCACATGTGTACTTGATCTCATGCTCTCTCATCTTCTCCAGCAGACTCTATGTTCAATCAGCCCCTCCTCTCTCAAATTTTCAGTGTTTCCTTATTGGCTCCTTCCCCACTGTCTTCAAATTTGGCCAAGTCTCCTTTATTCTTAAAAAATTTTTTCTAGACCCTACCCTATGCTCAAGTTATCATCCAGTGTCTCTTCTCCCTTTTACAGGCAAAGTCCTTCAAAAAGTTATCTACATAGTTCCAAAGGATTCATGATGAACGATGCTATCCACATCCAAAGAACTGAAGGAGTCTGAATGAAGAATGAAGCAGACTATTTTCACTTTCTTTATCTTTTTTTTGGATTTTTTTCCTTTTAGTCTGTTTCTTCTTTCACAACATGACTAATATGGAAATACATTTTACATGATTGCTTATATATCACCCATTTAAAATTCTTACCGGGGGTGGAGCCAAGATGGAGGAGTAGAAGGATGGACCTGTAAAAGCTCTCCCTCACAGGCCATAAAATACCTGTAAAAAATGACTCTAAACAAATTCTAGAGCAGCAGAAGTCACAAAACAACAGAGTGAAAGAGATTTCCAGCCCAAGACAGCCTGGAAGGCTGACAGGAAAGGTCTATCACACCCGGCATGGAGCAGAGCACAGCCTTTGCCACGTGGCAGGGACAGGACCAGAGCAGGTTTCAGGGCACCACTGCCACCAGCAACCGTTTCCAGATTGCTCAACCCACAAATGCCAAAGACAGTTTCAAAAGTCAGTAAGAAAGCTCTTTCACCTGGGTGAGAAAGGAACATGGTCTAGCCCCAGCAGCAGCAGCCAGTGTGGCCACAGCATCCATTATTGGATCCCTTGGCTTAAAGACCCTGGGAGAATTGAGCAACTGATCTGGGTGTTAGCCCTGAGTTGCAAGTAAACTGAGTAAACTCCTCTCCCTTGATTGTGCCACCTTGGAGGAACTGAGAACTTGCAGGTCCCCAGAGCATACTCTCCTATTGACAAAGTACTCAAAAATCAAGTAATTGGCTGAGAAAATGCTCAAAAATGGGGAAAAAATAAGACTATAGAAGGGAACTTTTTTGATGAACAGGTATTTTCTTCCATCCTTTTGGATGAGGAAGAAAAACGCATACCATCAAAGGAAGACCTAAAAGTCAAGGCTTCTGCAACCAAAACCTCCAAAATAAATATACAATGGTCTCAGACCATAGAAGAGTTCAAAAAGAATTTTGAAAATCAAGTAAGAGGGGTGGAGGAAAAATGGGGGAAAGAAATGAGAGCAATGCAAGAAAACCATAAAAAGTGAGTCAACAGCTTGCTAAAGGAGATCCAAAAAAATGCTGAAGAAAATAACACCTTGAAAAATAACCTACTCAATTGGTGAAAAAGGGTCCAAAGAAGCAATGAGGAGAAGAATGCTTTAAAAACTATAATTAGCCAAATGGAAAAGGAAGTTCAAAAGCTCACTAAAGAAAATAGTTCTTTAAAAATTAGAATGGAGTAGATGGAAGCTAATGACTTTATGAGAAATCAAGAAATTACAAAACAAAACCTAAAGAATGAAAAAATAGAAGACAATGCAAAATATCTCAGAGGATAAACAACTGACCTGGAAAATATATTCAGGCAAGACAATTTAAAAATTATGGGACTACCTGAAAACCATGATCAAAAAAAGAGCCTAGATATCACCTTTCATGAAATTATCAAGGAAAACTGCCCTACTACTCTAGAACCAGAGAATAAAACAAATATCAAAATATCTACCGATGACCACCTGGAAGAGATCCAAAAAGAGAAACTCCTAGGAATATTGTAGCCAAATTCCACAGTTCCCAGGTCAAGGAGAAAATATTGCAAGCAGACATTAAGAAGGAATTTGAGTATTGTGGAAATACAATCAGGAAAACACAAGATTTAGCAGCTTCTACATTAAGGGATCGAAAGGCTTGGAATACGGCATTCCAGAAGTCAAAGGAACTAAGATTAAAACCAAGAACCACCTACCCAGAAAAACTGAGTATAATACTTCAGGGGAAAAAGTGGTCATTCAATAAAATGGAGGACTTTCAAGCATTTTTGATGAAAAGACCAGAGCGGAATAGAAAATTTGACTTTCAAGCATAAGAATCAAGAAAAGCATGAAAAGGTAAACAGGAAAGAGAAATCACAAGGGACTTACTAAAGCTGAACTGTTTACGATTCCTACATGAAAAGATAACATTAGTAACTCTTGAAACTTTTCTCAGTATTCGGGTAGTTGGAGGGATTATACATACACACACACACACACACATGCATATATGTACAGAGAGCACAGGATGACTTGAATAGGAAGGGATGATATCTAAAAAAATAAAATTAAGGGGTGAGAGAGGAATATATTGAGGGGAGAAAGGAAGAAATGGAATGGGTCAAGTTATCTCTCATGAAAGAGGCAAGAAAGAGCTTTTTCAATGGAGGGGAAAAGGCGGAAGGTGAGAAGGGAAAAAATGAACCTTAATCTCATCACATTTGGCTTAAGGAGGAAATAACACACACTCAATTTGGTATGAAAATCTATCTTACACTACAGGAAAGCAAGGGAGAAGGGGATAAGTGGGATGGAGGAGGATGATAGAAGGGAGGGCAAATGGGAGGAGGAAATAAGGCACAAGGGACAAGGTCAAAAGAGAGATAGAATAAATGGGGGGCAGGATAGGATGGAGGGAACTATAGTTAGTCTTATACAACATGAGTTTTGAAAAACTACATATATATATTATATACACACACACATATATGTATGTGTGTGTGTGTGTGTACGTAAAGGCAAGCAATTCAATATAGGATACATTGTCCTATATTGAATTGCTTGCCTTTTCAGTGGGGATGGATGGGGAGAGAGGAAGGGAGCGAAGTTGGAACTCAAAGTTCTAGGAATGAATGCAACTGGGAAATAAGAAATACAGGTAATGGAGTATAGAAACCTGTCTTGCCCTACAAGAGAGAAGATGAGGATAAAGTAAGGGAGGCTGTGATAGAAGGGAGGGCAGATTCGGGGAAGGGGTAATCAGACTACATGGCATTTGGAGGTAGGGGAGGAAAGCCCCTGAGGGCCCAACTTAGGAGGCGGCCCTGCCCCCACCCCTGCGCCAGAACTAAAGCTTGCCGCGGGAAAGCGCATTTGAATCTCAGAGGCCAAGCACTAGCTGGGCGGATCCAGGCGGGGGTGGAAAGGAATCTCAGAAGTCAAGTAACTGGCTGGGAAAATGCCTAGAAAGGGGAAGAAAAATAAGACTTTAGAGAGTTTTTTCCAACAAATGGGAGAGATGAAGAGAAAATTTGGAACTCAAAATTTTGTGGAAATGAATGTTGAAAACTGAAAAAAAAAGAAATCAAAACATAAAAAAGAAATTAAAGTAAAATCAAATTCTTACCTTTTGGGGGAAGGAGGAGTAAGGTAAAAAATTTGGAACTCAAAATTGCTTCAAATAAATTTCAAAAATTGTTTTTATGTGTAATTGGAAAAAATCAAATACTATTTTAAAAAGTTGTCTATGCTCTCTGCTTCCACTTCCTGCTCTCTCTCTCTCTTATTCCTCTCTCATTTACAATCTGGCTTACCACATCACCAACTAAATGTCCATGAAAACTGCTCTTCTAATTACCCATCTTTACTTTGAGCTTTAGTCTACATCACCAACTGCCTATCTGACATTTCAGACCAGATGACCTTACAATCAGTGTGTCCAAAACTTCACTCCTTCTCTTTCCCCAAAAGTCCCTCTTCTAAACTGTTCTGTTTCCCTCCATGGTACCACCATCCTGCCACGTCCCCAACTCTGTACTCTGCATTGTTTCTCATCCCCAACACACCAAACTGGCTGCCAAATCTTGCCATTTCTGCCTTTATGACATCTTACATCTCAGCCCTTCTCTCGAGTCACGTATCTTATTTCATGCCCTCATCATCTCTTGCTTCAATTACTGCAACAGTCTCCTAATTAGTCTCTCAAGTCTCTCTCCATTCCATTCTTTCTTATATACTTCTACCAAGGTAATTTTCTTTAAGTGCAGGTCTGACCATGTGACTCCTCTAATTCCAATAGGTAACCCATTGCCTGTAGGATAAAATATTAACTCTACTTTTTAGCTTTTAAAGCCCTACACAGCCAGGCCCAAATCTATCTCTCCAGACTCACTGGATAGTACTTCCCCTCCCTCACTCTGGGATTTAGCCAAACTAGGCTTGTCTAATCCTCATATATAATGCTACATCTCCCTTCAATGTCCCTTTGTACTCACTATCTTCCTTACCTGAAATGCACTTCCTCTTTATCTCTACCTCATATAGTCTCTCTTCCTTTATGATTCAGTTCAGATACCATCCTCTTCATGAAGGTTTTCCTGATTCTCCCTAAAAACTAGTAACCTCCCTCCCAGCCTACCTTATATTTAAGGATTTTGTATGTATTTATATTTATCATCTTTATATTTATGCTGTACACACACACACACACACACACACACACACGATATCTCTACCATTGGAATATACACTTAAGTCCAGAAGGGATTATCTCATTCTTTGTTTCCTCAGTGCCTATCACAGTACCTGGAACATATTAGGCATTTAATAAATACTTATTGATTGACATTGAATAAAGTGGGTGCTCATCAAGTGGAGAAGAGCTGAGAAAGCTGTAGTATATGAATGTGTAATAGAGGGCTGTTGAGCAGTCATCAGCATTCTAGGCTAATGTAATCCCCCATGTGGAGAGGCACAATGATGTATAATGGAAGATCCCAGAGTTGGCTTAGACATTCTGTAACTGATTCTGCTCTGCTAACCAATGATAAAGAGATGGACAACTGAGTGGTTCCTGGACAGAACTGGGGAGCACTGCACAGGTGTTTATCAGCTAGAGCCAGTCACTTCGTCTGGCTCCTTCCTGCCAACTTACATTTTGGTTAGAGACAATATAAGAGGAGAGAGCTTGGGCCTCAGTTCTTTGTCTCTGTTTTCATGTTTTAGGCGAAGGAGAATGGAGAAAGCTTTGACCTGGTAAGTTTTGAAAGGTCAGGAGGGAAAGCCAGTAAGAGATGAGTTTAGAAGCCAGGCAGTCCAGCTCCAAGGTCCTCAGAAATAACCATCAGGATCCAGCAGTAACTGATGCACAGACACATCCTACTACTATGCATCATTTGAACATGAGCTTGGTAGGACCACTGTTATGTAGACACTGTATTAAGTCTGAACCCGACCTCCCTAGAGAGGTAGTACCTATTAGAGTGTGCTCAAAGGTGTTGAAAGGAAATGTTTGTACATCTGTTCTTGCAAAGTGGTAAATAACCCTTTTATCAAAATCAATCGACTGGGTTAGCTAAAAAGAACAAGGAAATTAAATTTTTTTCTCCTTTCCTCCCCTCTGTTCTCCCCAAAACAGCAAGTAATCTGATACAGGTTATACTATACACATACAATCTTATTAAACATATTTTCACATTAGTCGTGTTGTGAAAGAAGCGTCAGAACAAAAGGGAAAAACCACTAGAAAGGAAAAAAAGGAGAAAATAGAATGCGTCAATATGTATTCAGACTCCATAGTACTTTGTCTGGATATGGATAGCATTTTCCATCATAAAATCCTCTGAGATTGTCTTAGATCACTGTATTTTTGGGAAGAGCTACGTTGCTGTTACTATGCACATAATGAAATACTATTGTGCTATAAGAAATAAGCAGGCAGATTTCAGAAAACCTGGAAAGACTTACACACACTGATGAGAGTAAAGTGAACTGAACCAGGAAAACATTGTACAGAGTAAAAGTAACACTGTGCAACGATCAACTGTAATTGACTTAGCTCTTCTCAGAAATACAATGATCTAAGACAATTCCAAAAGACTCATGATGCAAAATGCTCTCCACATCCAGAGAAAAAACCATGGAGTCTGAATCCAAATCAAAGAACGTTGTTTTCATGTTTTGTTTTTTCTTTCTTGTGGTTTTTCCCTTTTGTTCTGATTCTTCTTTCACAACGTGCCTAATGTGGAAATATGTTTAACATAGTTGTACATGTATAACCTATGTATAACAGATTGCTGTCTCTCTTATGGAGGGGAAAAGGAGAAAAATTTGGACCTCAAAATCTTAAAAAAATTAACGTCGAAAACTATCTTTACATGTAACTGGGAAAAAAATACTATTAAGAGGAAGAAAAGAAATGACAGAATGATGAAAGGCATATACAGAACATTTTTTTAAAATAACAAGTCATATAAAATTAACTTAATTTCTTTTTCTGGCAGGATTACCAGACAAGTAGAAAAAGAGAATGTGGTAGGCATAGTTCCTCAGGTTTTAGAGTAATTTAATTAAGTTTCATGGTATCCTTGTGAACAAGCTAGATATAGACTATATCACTAGTACATGTGGAACTGAATTTGGTGTCTAACTCAAAGAGTAGCAATCAGTGTATCAGTAATCTAACCTTGGCCCAATTTATCAATGAATTAAGTGAAAGCATAGACGACATGCTTATCAAAGCTGTGAATGGCACAAAATTGGGGAGGTTTCCTAACAAACTGTATGACCCAATCAAGATGCAAAAGGATGCTGTAAGGTTACAACAATGGACTGAATTAACAAAAGTGAAATTTAATAACAACAAATTCCTTCATTGTGGTTTTAAAAAAACAGTTTCCTAAAACTAGAATGGGGAAGCCATGGTTAGACAAGAATTTTTTAAGAAAACGTGGGACTTTTATGGACAGCAGGTTCACTACATTAACAGTAAAACTTGGCAGCCAAAAGAGCTAACATGGTCTAGGTTAAATTAAGAGAAAAGAGACCCATAATGACAGAGTTCCATGGTACTCTACTTTAGTCATATCCCATCTGGGGCATTTTGTTCAGGATTGGCAGCACATTTTAAAAGAGCATTGACAAAATGGAACATCATTGGAGGGTGAACAGGATAGGACTGAAAAACATATGGGATGAGTCCTGGTTAAAGACTAGGGAATGTATAGTCTGGAAAAAAGAATCCTTAACTTAGATATGGTATTTTCAAGTTTCTGAAAAAAAGGAGACTAAATTTTTCTGCTCGGCCCCAGAAGACAGCAAAAGAAACATCTAATATTAAACTGAAATGAAGAAGATTATAATTCAAAGTAGGAAAAAAATTCCTATCAGATCTATCAAAAAATGCCCGAAGTATCAGTGAGTTTTCTATCACTGGATGTCTTCAAATGGAAACTGGATGACTACTTGTTATAGATGTTAAAGAGAATATTCCCACTTGAGCTATGGTTACGACAGTCTCTGAAGTGCTCTCCAACCTGTAGACTTTGTGAAGACTGGATTTAGTGAGCTATAAAAACATTTCCAACTCTAAGACTCAGATTCCATTATCTATGCATTCCAGTCGTTCATATGTAATAAAAACCATGTCTTGATTTTCCAGAATGTCAAGTTTCATAAAGCTATATTTAAAAATCACAATCCATACCATCTAAAACAACGATACACACAGAGGTACTTTGCAAGGCTTTAGTAAATAAAAGACACATCAATAAACATACAAATTATATTCATTGTCTTTATCATTTAGTGTTCCTAAGTCTACCACATATTTGTCTACAATGAGTAACAGATGCTTATTTAATTCTTAATACTTAATTCTATGTAAAACACAGAATTCTCGGAACTCATTTATAGCTGTCTCTCTTTAAAAAATGTCTATACCTTAATGTGAAATGACACACTTTTTCCTTAGAACTTTTACAATTCTCTAGTGTCCCTTAAATATTTTGAAAAATGGTTATCAACATTATCTCTCAGTGCTTCCATTAACTCCTTCAGAATGACAAATAACTCTTTCTAGAGAAGAAAGAAAAACATAAATTATTCATCAAGGTAGCTGCACCAAAACAAAGGCAAGAAAAAATTCAAATATTCTTATTTCAAACACTAAAGTGTTTTGGCCAGTTTTCATCTTCTTAAAATATATACATATATGTATATCTGTATTACATATATTGTTTGTATACACATGTACACATATACACATATATTATTGTGTGTAAATATACATGCATAAATAAAAATCACTGATATTCATAAAGTTGCTCCCAAACAATGGTAGATTTATACTCACCAAAATGCAACTCTGCTCTGATTTGTCAAGTAATGAGCAATCCTGCTAATGAACTGTTCCAGTCAGCAGCATATAGATCTGGGGAAGGAAAGAAAACAGAATAAGAAATAAATCTGTTGTGCTAAGTCTTTCAAATTTATATACAAACGTCCAAACTTCAGGGAAGAGCGATACTTGTCTACCGTGCTTATTGACTCTGGGAAGTTTTTCTTAATGGGCATACTGATGTCAATTTTTAATCCCTTTTTCACTTTGCAACAAAGCTGCAGGATGTGATATATTGACTGGCATATATTCAATTGTGTGGGCTAGAACCGAAGTTAAATCTCCCAGTATATTCTTAATATGATAAAAATGATACTTGTTAGGAAGGAAGAATACTAAATGTTAGGGAGGAGAGATGTAAGTTACTCTTCAAGGCTTTCTCTGTGGTTATCTAATAAGCAGAAAAACTTAACAATCTATCCTGCTTCTAATATGTAAGGGTTAATTGTTTTATTCTTAATGCTAAGGTGAAAAATACATATATATTTAGGAACATTTTTAAAAGTTGCTGATTAAGAGTCAGACCCCCTAGGTTCCAAGGCTGGAAAGGAAATGTTCTTTTTGCCTAAAGCAACTAGAAGCACAGTAAGAAATGAGAGAAGATAAATACCTGGAAATCAGTTGGTAAGAGGGAGTTAAGGTTCATTTCACTCTATTTTCAGGTTTCTTTTTTAGGGAACAACAGTATCTCCAGGAAAAAGTTCTTATAGGTGATGGGAAATATGGAACTGAAGGAGCTGAAGCTGTGGCTCTAAGAAGGTTTCAGCACATGGTCAATGATTAAAGACGTGAAAATAAAGTACAATTGTCCTGAGCTTTTCAAGACAAGAACGCAAGGAGAAATACTAGGTGCCTAGAATGTAGACTTGGGGATGGGACACAGAGAATAAAAATGCACCCCCCTGAGAAGTAATTTAAGGGATGTGAAGAGGAAAGAGGGGATAAAACAAGTCAGCATGAGACAAGTATTCTAAGAAATGGGAAGAGAACAAGGAGAGTAAACTGAATTATCTCTGAAACCAGGATCCAAAAAAAAAATCTCAAAGGAAAAGGAGATGGTCAACACTTTCCAAAGCAGCAGGCAGCTCAAGAGGGATAAAAATGATGGAGAGTTTCTAGATCTGGCCCAAAGGAACTCCTTGGTAAACATGATAGAAGCTATCAGGAGGATATAAAGCAGATTATAAAAGATCAAGTTGGGAACTGATGGAAAAGAACTGGTGGCAATGAAGACAGAAAGCATGATGGTTTGAGTTTAAAGGGAAGGAGAAAGAAAGAGAAACAAGGTGAGGAGCTAGAATGGTCAGTGAGATCAAGGAACCATCATGATAAACACAGGGGGGTTTTCAGTTCTGAATGTTCACTTTTAATTGCAGGTTTCATAAATATTATTGACCATTTGTTTGAAGCAAATAGGACATGAGTTCAAATCTGGCCTCAGAAGACTTACTAGTTGTGTGGCCCAGGGCAAGTCACTTATCCCCATTTGTCTTAGTTTCTTCATCTGTAAAATGAGCTGGAGAATGACAAACCACTCCAGTATCTTTACCAAGAAAACCCTACAATGGAGTCACAAAGAGTGGGAAAATACTGAAACAAGTGAACAACAAAAGCCTACAGTCTAAGTGGGAAGATGATTCATGTACACAAATACCTGTGATGTCATCAGTATTAGGAACTCCAGGAGGAGGGAATGCCCTCTACCAATGCAGGTCAGCACCTTCTCTGCAGGTTTAAAAAGCTGCCTGGGCACCGGAACACAGAGCTACTATGTGTCGAGTACATGGTCTTGACTCTCTGTCAGTAGTAGGTACTGATACCCTCCTCCAGTTAAATAGTAAGGGCATGCAGTCATTCAACCTGTCAATTTTGCCTTACAAAATAAATCTGTACCAAAGACACTGAGCTAAAAGAAATGCTGTTTAACACCAAAAATCCACAAAGACTTGCAAGAGAAAGAAAAAAAATTTCCAGGTTTGGTGATTCAGATTTTTTTTTAAAAAACATAATGCAGGGGCAGCTAAGTGGCACAAGGGATAGAGCAGGGGCTCTGAAGTCAGGAGGACCTGAGTTCAAATTCAGTAGCAGATCAGACACTTGACATTTACTAGCAATGTGACCCTGGGCAAGTCACTTAATCCCAAATGCCTCATCCAAAAAAAAAAAGAACTTGTTGGAACTATATAATCAGACACACTTTGGGGCAATGAAACAAAACTGTTATATGATTAATGGGTACATAAATCACAGAACCAGCTCTAATATATTTCAATAAACATTAGCCATGGATACACTCCCACCTCTATTAACAGATTCTGAGTCCAAGCCAACAGGCTCCATGTTTTCTTATCCCAAATGAGTGTGAGGGAAGAGAAGCACCAAACTGCCTCATAACTCTTGTTGAAACTGCTAAAACAATACTGAAAAGTTAACAACAAAGGACATCCTTAGAGGACTCCTTAAAAATAAGAACACTAGACAAAGTCAGAAAACTAGACTTTTTTGTTCACCTTTGCCTTGCTACAAACAAGCTCTGTGACCTTCAGCAAGGCACTTTTCTCATTTCAAGTACTGACTACATAGCTACTATACGTAAGGTACTGTGGGGGATAGAGAAATCAATAAGTTAGAGCCATAGCTCTTACCTAGCTGTTACAGTCTCTAAGTGGTGAAGTGGATACAGTGTGGAACTTGGAGTCAGGAGGACCTGAGTTCAAATCTAACCTCAGAGACTTACTAGCTGCGTTACCCTGGGCAAGTTACTTAACCCAATTTATCTCAGTTTCCTCATCTGTAAAATGAGCTGGAGAAGGAAATGACAAACCACTCTAGTATCTTTGCCAAGAAAACCCTAAAATGGAGTCACAGAGAGTCAGACAAGGCTGAAACAACTGAACTACAACAAAAGCCTACAGTCTAAGGCAGGAGATGATTGATGTACACAAATACTTAATGTGACAAGTAACATGAGAGATCACAGCATTACAGAATCTAGAACTGAAAGGGACTTTGGAGGCCAGCTGGTCCAATCCACTTCTAAACAAGAATCTTCCTTACAACATACCTGACAAGCGGTCACATCATCCAGCCTTTCCTTGTGGGTTTTTATGAGAATGCACTACACGCCATGGTTCTTTCTTACTGTTCTCTTTGCTAAGCAGTTTTTCCATAAAGCAAATCTAAATTTGCAACTCTTTGCAATTTCTACCCATTGCTCATCTTTGGTAAACTAAAAGGATTATTTCTCTCCCACATGAAAGTTCTTAAAATACTTGGTCAGCTATCGTTTCCCTAAATTCTTCTCTTCTGTAGGGTAAATATCCAACTCATCCTTACATAGCACAGATCCAAGGTCCACCATCAATCTGGACTGTCCTCCTCTGGATACTCAAGATTATCAATGTCTTTCCTAAAATGTGGTGACTAGGATTTTTAACCCAAAAGTAAGGCATTTGTTTATCCCTTCTGAAGTTCATCTTATTAGATTAGGTTCAATAACATGTCCTCTCAAGGCATTTTTTTAATCCTGACTCTGGCATCCAGTGTGTTAACTACCCTCTTCCAATTTTGGGTCAACTCCAGATTTAATAAATATGCCACCTCTACTTTTATACAAGTCATTCATAAAAAAAATACATATATTAAATAGCACAGGGCCAAGCACAGAGCTCTGGGATACTCCTTTAGAGCCCTCTTCCAAATAAAATAAACCATTAATGAATACTCTTTGAGTACAGCCATTCAATCAGAGTTGAATTCACTTAATTGGTGGGGCCAAAATCGCTCCATCTTGACCACAAGAAAAGCAGGAGACTTTGTCAAATACTTTGCTAAAATCTAGGGAAGGTACATCTAAGAACATTCTCCTTATCTACCCTGACTAAAAGGAAAAAAAGATTAATCCAGTGTAAACAGCTCTTGATGAAGCCATGTTCATTCTTTGTCATCGTGATTTTCTCTTTAATAATATGCACTATAATTTTGCAAGGAATCAAAAGTTAAGTTTACTGGTCTAAAATTTGGACTCTACTCTCTTTCCTTTTTTTCAAAATTGTGAAAACATTTGCCAGTTTTCAATTCTCTGATACTTCTCTGATTCTCCAATATATTTCAGGGATCATTGACAGTGGTACAGCAACCAACCATACCAGTTCTACTTAAGGTTGCAGTTCATGGGGGCCAAATGACTTGATCTTATCAAGGATAAGTGGGCACTCTCTAACTTTTTCTTTATCTATCTTTAGCATACTCCCTCGAATATTTTTGTTCTGTTTCTTCTATGCCAAAGACCAAGAGAAAACAGAAGTAAAATAACAGCTGAGCAGCTCTGGCCCATCTACATCAATTAATCAACCAATGAATAGGCATTTATCAAACAATTATCATGCACTGCGTATTAGAGATACAAAAGACAAAATAAATTAGTCTCTGCAACCAGAGAGGTCACACTCCCCTTAGGAAGTCAACACGCAGGCAGACAAATATATAATGGAGATAACAAAGACAAGGCATTCACACCTGGTCTGTTGCTATTTTGTTTCTGCTCTAGAAGCACAGGTGTGAATGAAATAGGCCTAGACCTTAAAGAATTTACTTACTACTGAGAGGATGTAACATGGACATCCTGGAAAGAGGGTGTGTATGCCCAAGCCTCCAGTATTCTGTAGTCAAGTATAGGAAGTATAGTACTTACTACACCTCTTCTGAAGTCCAGTAGACAAAAATTCCAATAAATAAAACATTAAGTGAAGAGACAATATTTTATATTAACAACTGACTTTAAATATCTAGCTTTCCTTGTAGGTTTAAAATATGGCTTAGTTAATCATTTCCTTATTCACAGCTTTTTTAAAGAGACTGGAAAACAGAGTGATGCACTTGCTTTCTGATCAAGGAGAATATATGGCCTCACCTCCTGACTTCTCATCTTACCCATTTGATCACAAGAATTTTTTACACGACTATAGCATAAAATCAGCGTTTGGCCTTGGCCATATCAGAAGAGAAGGAAGGACCGTAAGAGAAAACAGCATGAAAAATGCTAATATCATAAACTAAAGTAGGGAATAATATTTGTTGAAAAAAAGGAGATTGGGTGTATGTAAAGTTTTACATCCCCCAAGTATGAAAACATTTTGGAGCATTATTTTTTGATCAGTAAATTGCAAAAGAGATAGTGACTGCAAGACATAACAGAGAAAAGCAGGTAACATCCACCATAGTGAAGTTCTGGTGTGAAGTCAATGATTCCTCCTGTCTGTGGTTCAATGATTGGATTGTTCTCACATCAAAATAGCAAGTCATCGAATTCATTGCTTGACAGCTTAATTCACATCGAGTACAGGTGCTAATAAATAGGTTTGCATAGAGAATATACAGTCTACCCAGAAAGAAAGACGGAAGAGAATCATATACCAAAGAATTTTACAGCTAGACAGAACCTTGGAGGAGAGTCTTAACGGGGAATCCTAGGACCTGGGACAACTGAGCTACCTTACATGAGAAGAACTGTAAAGTATGACTAATCCAGAGAGTAGCTAAGGAAAAATGGAGATAATTGTTATAGGAATTAGGGAGGTCAGGAAAATGGGAAACCAAGGTGTTCAAAAGGGACAAGAGAGGAAGCTTACGAGCCAGGTAGAGAATTTACTAGGGAAAATGGAAAAGTGACCTGCTGGAATGCAGATGACAGTATGAAATATCTGAAGAGAATGGAATGCAATTTAAATGAAAAAAAGTGTTTACTGAGTGACAGCAGCAGAGGGAGGATCTGAAAGTGGTCTTGGGGTTCTCTCAAAAGGACCCAGGAGCCCACAGCTGGAAGAGTCTCATCTTCCCATAGACCCTGCACTTTCCCTCAGACCCTTGTTCTCAGGTCCATCATGTGCTATTTGAAGATGAAGATCTCATCATTTGAGGATTTCAAGCAATTAGTGTATGGGAAAACAAGCCATTTTCTAAAAGAGGTTAAACATATGGCAAATCAGGCTGGTGATTTAACAAACTTGAAAAATCTTAGTAAATTAGTCTCTCAACACAAGGAGGACATCGATAACTATTTGTTGGATACTGTTGATGATGAATTTCAGAAACAAAATCAGGACCATGCTGAGGATCCCATCTCTGAGCAACTGAAGTTGAGGCAGAAAAGGAAGAATTTTGACAGCTCTTATGATGAGCCAATAACTGGAGATACAATACAAGGCCCTGTCCATCTGGGGGTGGAGGCTGAAAGCAATTACGTGTTTGTAGAAATAATTGCTTGACTTTTTAAAGGCGATAGTTGCTTCCCTAGGGAACACTGTGGCTTCTGTAGTAAAGATAGTGCATCATGTATGGAACTGGTTGGTGAATCCATTTTAACTTCCCCCCAAAGTAGAAAGAGCCACATGTCACAGGCACCTTGTAAGGTTCCCAGATTTAGGGTAATTTTAACTTTTTTAAATTATAAATTTCACCCAAAAAAAGGGGGTGGAGGATGATTTCCATGCACACAGTAGAATACCAAAAGAAGATCCTAGTTGTAAACCTAAATTTCTATTTCATACCATTTGTTTAAAAAAAAAGTATCCATTACATTGAGATCTCTCTTGACTATATGTATTTCTTTCTGATTTCTTCTGTGAATTTAAAAAAAGTTCCAAATAAAAAAGAAAGTGGTCTTGGGGAACCAACCATTGCTTCTCCTGAACCCTTTCTATTAGGGGGTACAAGAGCAGAAACAGCCAGCCTTGAAGAAGGTGTCAAGAGATATGGTATCTTTAGAATGAAGTCAGGATTCAATGAGCACCAAAAGATACAAGGAAAAGATCAAGGAAGAAGGAAATTTAATCATAAGAAAAGGGTCCTATAGTCACTATGGAAAGGCAAAGTAGAGGAGGAAAGGTACTGGACAGCTCTAGGGCTGAGTTTACTACTGGGGGGTAGGCTGTGGCAGCCAGCGTGCAAAGCCATCGCAACTGATATTTCCTGGACATCTAGCATGGTTGGGGTGCCCAGGCTAGATGGAATGGAGAGGCAGTCCCAGTAGGCAGGACCCAGTGAGGGATGCAAAACCCTAGGAGATGACAATCTGGAAAGTAGATGAGGGACCATGCTGATTAGGTCATCAGCATTTAAGCCATGTCATCAACTAGGACAAATATGTGGTCACTCTAGCTCCACTCTATCTTTGTAATTCACCTAATCCAATACTTTTACTTTAAAAATGGGACAACAACCCACAGACCACACAGTTAACTAGTGGTAATGCCAAAACCTGAACCAAAATATCATGACTCCTACTACAATGTTCTTTAGTCCTTTGTTTTAGAAGTTCTCCTTCCTCAGGAGTCAGTTACATATAGTGAAGGCTGTCACCTACAAATAGCATGAGGGTATCATTTGCGTGACTCAAAGAGAGGAAGAGAAGACATCTCTAGCCTCTTCTCCTCCCACCCTTCTCCAAGGGAGACCATTTCCTGCCAAGAAAGGAAAGAAGAGGTTGGAGCCAGAAGTTTGACAACTCTATTTTCCTCTAAGAGGAGGCACTGGGCTAGAATTATATCTATCTGTTCTCTTAAATATTACCAGTCTAGGGGAATGTAGTTTTCATGTTTCAGCTAAACTTCTGACTGCTGTCCAATAATGGGAAAAGTCCTATATCAAAGGCTTGACTCTCTACCAAATACCAGTTGCACAATGAATATATATATAATGAGTAGCAAAGAAATCCATTTATACAAGTCAATAGCAAAACAGAAATCAAATAAAGTATCCATAAGATAATATATATGTATTTGTGTGTGTGTGTGTATATGTGTGTGTATCAGATAATACAGAGTGAAGTAGCTCTCCCTTTGGGAGCAAAGGTCACTCAACCAACAAAGAGAGTGCCTGATCTCATCCAAGAGAAAATCCCCTGAAGGGGAAGAACAAAGGGTATGGGTAAAGAAAGAAAAGGGAAGAATGTGGCAAGGTAAACATAGGGACATGACAGAGACTACTATCTTTTCTCATGTCAGCTTTTTCCCAGAGTCCTATTCTCCCTTCATCAACCTGAAATGAAGTTGGCATTATCCATCTCTCTCAAAGCTGGAAGCCAAAAGGTCCTGAAGTGACCGACTGTAGTATACAAAAAGACTCAAGTTCACAGAAAGAAAAGAGAGCAAACCAAGGCTTTCCTCTCTCTTGCTCTTGCCAATTCTGTCCTGCCCCCCTCATGAAGGCACAGGGCATTAATCTCTACCAGTGCAGATAGAGTCCCATGCCAATGGTCTTTGGGACTCAAGTTATATGCAAGAGTGAGCAATCATAGCAAAAAACAAGTGGTACGCAGTTGGGTACATAATGACTAGGCATTTGTTAAATGTTTTATTAGATTGAATCATCTGCTATACAAGAGAACTAAATACACATTTAATTTTTGCTTGTGTGCAGAGCATGCCACTGGGAGAATTTTTGCTATTTCAAATCAAAACTTTACACTTTTAATTTGTCATTTTTTGGCTGGGAATTACATATTGCTAAGAGTCTTCATTTCCATTGATGTTACTTTAATGTAGTTTTCAGACACAATAAAACAGAATGTCTAGATCCCAGAAATATATCTGGCAACTATAAATTGCCTGTCTCTTGACTTCCTCAAAATAATTCCTTGCCTTAGTGAGATTCCCAAGTTCTTAGGAAGAAAAGAACACTGCACAGCTGGAAAAGGAGAAAGGGGCTGTCAAAATACAGCGAAGCAAAAGACCTGGACTTTGTTTTCTTCTATTAGTGTGAGCCATTCAAAAAGTATAGGTCTGATGGAAAGGTGATTGTTGAAGAGATTATTATCATTTTCATTTCACAGAGAGGAAACTGAGGCAAACAGAGATTAAGGGACTTGTCCAGGGTTACACAGATAGTAAATGTCTAAGACAGGCTTCTAATTCAGGTCATCTTTATTCCATGTGGAGTCAAGAATATGAGATAATTTGGGAAAAGACACACTAGCAAGTGAGGAAATCAGAAAAGTCTTCACATACAAGATGGTGTTTGAGCTGCAACTTTAAGTAAATCAGCAGTGTTGTAAAACTTTCTTCCCCAGTCATATTCAGTAATTAATGAGTGGGATCAAAAGAGCTGTGTGGTAGGAATAATCCAGGGCTGAGGTACAGCAACTAATGAGTTGTAATATAACAAGGGGGCAGCAGATTCAAGAGCAGAGGACAATGGGGTTGCAACTGCTAATTATTGTGTTAATGTTTGAGAGGGAAGAAAGCGAAATTGGAGAAGAGGTCATCGCTGGAGCTAGTAAGTACTAAGGGTGTGGAGGAATTAGAGGTATGGATAAGAGCACAGAATAGGTTTAGGAAGAATTATGGGCAGTTAGATGAATGCCAGTTTCTAAAAAAGGAATATCTGTGGAAAATGGCAAGATACAATGTGTAACCATCTCTAGGTATAGATGAGGTCGAATAAAGGCGTAGGTCATGGGATTTAAGGAGAGTGAGAAATGGGGTATAAGGGAAGGAATTTGGAAGAAGAGGAAGATAATAAGCAAGTTACTGAACTTTTTGAAAAAAGAGAAAGAATGATTGGGGGTGCCTTATAGTTGCCATAATTTGGAATGAATGGAAAATTTCAATTGAGTGTACTTCAAAGGAGAGGATGCCAAGTAATGAAGGTAAAGGGAGAGCCTGGAAGTAAGAGTGGAGTGCAAGGACCAGGATGGCAGGGGTATGACAGAAGAGAACTTAACAGTCAATGCCCCCCACTGACTGCATTTCTTTTTTCTGCCAACTTCATACCTTGCTAGTTCCCTTGGCTTTGGCAAAGCAGCGTTTTGGGGTTTTCTTACAGTCCTCATAAAGTACCTGTTCAGCCTCCATGTTTATGATGACTGCCCTAAGAGGCCTTATGGTACAGTGGAAAAGGCATAGAGTCAGAGGACCTGGGTTCAAATCCTGACTCTATTTTTTTTACCATTTGTGCAATCTTGAGCAAATCTCAACTTTCCAGGATCCCAGATTTCTCATCTACAACATGAGAAAGCACATGATCTAGGTATAAAAACTGATATTATAAACAAATTAGGGGAGCAAGGAATATTGTATTTGTCAGATTTATGGAAAATGGGAAATTTTTGACTAAGCAAGAGATAGAGAACATTATGAAATGCAAAATGAATAATTCTGATTACAGTAAATTGAAAAGTTTTTGCACAAACAAACCCAATGCAACCAAGATTAGGAGGGAAGCAGAAAACTGGGAAAGAATTTTTAAACTAGCGTCCATGATAAAGGCCTCATTTCTAAAATATACAGAGAACTGAGTCAAATGTACAATAATACAAGTCATTCCCCAATTGATAAATGGTCAAAGGATATGAACAGGCAGTTTTCAGAGGAAGAAATTAAAGTTATTTACAGTCATGTGAAAAAATACTTTAAATCACTATTGATTGGAGAGATGCAAATCAAAACAACTCTGAGGTACCACATCACACCTGTCGGATTGGCTAACATGACAAAACAGAAAGATGGTAAATGTTGGAGAAGATGTGGGAGAGTTGGAACACTAATTCATTGTTGGAGGAGCTGTGAGCTGGTCCAGCCATTCTGGAGAGCAATTTGGAACTATGCCCAAAGGACTACAAAATGTGCATACCCTTTGACCCAGCAATATCACTTCTAGGACTGTATCCCAAAGAGGTCATAAAAATGGGAAAAGGTCCCACACATGTACAAAAATATTTATAGCAGCTCTCTTCGTAGTGGCCAAGAACTGGAAATTGAGGGGATACCCATCAATTGGGGAATGGCTGAACAAGCTGTGGTTTATGAATGTAATGGAATACTCTTGTGCTATAAGAAATGATGAACAGGAAGACTTCAGAGAGGCCTAGAAGGACATATATGAACTGATGGTGAGCGAAAGGAGCCAAACCAGGAGAACTCTGTACACAGCAACAACCATGGTGTGTGAGGAATTTTTCTGGTAGACTTAGCCCTTCACAGCAATGCAAGGACGTAAAAAATTCCCAATGGACTCGAGGTAAAATTAAGAGAACTATGGAATTGAACTGCAGAATGAAGTAGACCATTTTCTCAAGTGTTATGTTTTGTTTTGTTTTCGTGGTTTCATTCATTTTAATTCTTCTATGCAACGTGATAAAGGTGAAAATGTATTTAATAAGAATGTATATGTAGAACCTATGTAAGATTGCACACCATCTCAGGGAGGGAGGGGGAAAGGAGGAGGGAAGGTGGGAGAAAGAGGGAAAAAAATCTAAGATATATGGAAGTGATTGTAGAAAACTGAAAACAAATAAATTAATTTAAAATAAAATAAAATGAGAGAGCCAGGCTAGAGGATCTCTAAGATCCTTTCCAGCTCAAAATTTTGATTCCTACCTGACATGACCTTATCAATGCACCTGGAGCACTTTATTTAAGACCTTACTGAAGACACTCCAAGGGGCCTTCCTGGCCTGACCTCACATCCCATTGTTCAGTCATTCCCTCACACCACACTTCCTGAGTGCTTTCATATGACTGGCACCTATTTTTTTATATTTGTATTATTTAGTTGTAGAATGTGGGTATGTCTCTCCAACCAAATTGTAAATTTCGCAAAAACAAGAATCATTTCAACTTGCTTTTATATCCATTATCCAACAATGTTGTGCACCTGTTGAGGAGTCAGCGTATGACCGACTAAATGAGAGATACAATGTCAGGGCCATACAACATTTCCATAACAAAGATTATACAAAAGCATAGAAAAATGGCCAGATTTCAATAAAGACATTTATGCCTACCAGCAATGGGAGGCAAGAACCAACTTTAGACACAGTGCCACACACATAGTAATTATGATTATCGTAAGTGTACCTATTGGGTACAATGAATGTCAGTTGCCACTGGTCTTCCCCTTACCCTCCAGTGAAGTTAAATGGCTACCCTGGGATGTTCCATCACGCTAGGGATGCCTGTGGTGATTATACTCTTTGTTTCTCTAGGTGAGTTTAATACTTCAAGTTTGCCTTGTTTTGCTGTTTGGTCACTTCAATAACATTTGTCTTTTCATGACCCCATTTGGGGTTTTCCTGGCAAATGTACGAAGAACTTTGCCATTTCCTTCTCCAGCTCATTTACAGATGAGGAAACTGAGGCAAACAGGGTTAAATGACTTGCCCAGGGTCACACAGCTAGTAAGTGTGGCAAAATTTGAACTCAGAAAAGAGTCTTCCTGACTCCAGGCCCAGTGCCACTGCATCACCTAACCGTTCTTCCCTTGTTTTACACATGTGGAAAAGATCCCAAGATACAGAGATTACTACTAACTATTATTTTTATCTGAAAATTCTTCTTGTCTTTGAAATAGAATTCTGATAGAAACAGCCTGGAATGACTCACTAACCTACACTTTTTTTATACTTAATGCTTTATTGATTACTATACAAATAGACTAAAATAACTCCTTTTTTGTTAAGTAAAAGTACTGAGATCTAAATCCATCTTCTATAAGCTCACTGAAATCCTTGGTACAATTGTAGTAGCAGACAGGATGACAGTAATGATATGTACCTCAGCCTGTTCGCTTTTGATTCTGATTTCCTCTGTTATATCTCTTTCAGATTTTTCATCATATAAACTGGAGATTAGGAGTATATGATAAGGAGACATTGAGTTCAAAACATTATTCTGGAGTTTTTTTATGTGTCAGTGTGATATCTAGGCGACTGTGGGCAAAAGTTTGAAAGCCTATGAGATAATGCTTTGGCTAACTGAGTTCTCAAGGATATTTTGAGGTCTGTATAATCAGCGCTATTACTGATGATACTGATAAATAGTATTGATGATAATAAAGTCTGAAGGTGTGTCAAAATTAATTCACAGGGTTTTTCTGGTAAATTATAAATGTTTTTCCATATTTATAATCATAACAATAATTTCTATGAAGATTGCTAATAACCTGGAGATATGAAAAAACACTTATGCTTCATCTACTGGTATTAGAATCTTGCTCCCTCAATCTCTCTCTCTCTCTCTCTCTTCCTCTCTCTCTCTCTCTCTCTCTCTCTCTCTCTCTCTCTCTCTCTCTTTCCCCTCTCTCTCTCTCTCTCTCTCTCTCTCCCTTCCTCCCTCCCTCCCTTTATTTTCCACTAAAACAAACAAAACTTAATCAATGTAAATTAATTTCCATGACAGAGAGACAGAAAATGGTTGGTGACTCTGTCAGTGAGCAAACCCACCCAATTCTTGCCGAGCACAGAGACATGTCAAGCAAGGTTAACTTGGGTTCAGAATATAAACTTGTTTCTAAAATCTCATGGAGGATCAAAAATGATGAATGATATTGTTCATAAATGGAAGTTATCTGACTTACAGCTAAAATCTTCTGTACAGGTTGCCTCTTCCATTTGAAAGTGAGTTCCTTCTCATGATGAAAAATGCTCTCCACCCCCAGAGAGAGAACTGATGAACCTTGAGTGCATACTGAAATATAATTTTTTCATTTGCTTTATTTCTCATTTTTTATTTTTTTTTACAACACAGCTAATATAGAAATATGGCTTGTATGATGTCACATGATTCACATGATATCATAACGCTTGCTTTCTCGATGGATGGGGGAAGGGAAGAAGACAATTTAGAACATTTTAAAAATTGGAAATTTTTTGGAAATTAATGCTAAAAATAAATAAATCATAGTTTTGTAGGAGAAAAAAAGATTAAAAAGAAATGTGAACTCCTTGAGAGCAGGGACAGTTTTATCTTTCTAATTGCATTCCCATCACTTAGCACAGTACTTCAGGTACCCTAAATGCTTGATAGATGCTTCAATGATTCATTCATTTCTTTAAAACACATCCTAGCTCCCTGTTGCCTAATTTAAGAATTCAGTAGATACTAAATGCTCCAAATTGATAGAACAATTGAGAAAACTGTACCGATGGTTTCGTCCTAACATTATCTGACTGTCTGAACTTGAGATCTGCATAACTACTCTCCCCGTTCTCTACCTTATTTCTAAATTAATCTCCTCTTCCCACACCCAAGCACATTTACTCCTCACCTCTATGTGATATCAATCCCTTCTTCTCCAATTTGTACCTTGGTACATCTTTTTTCTTTGCTCTGACCTTTGCATTTGTGCCTATATAAATGATTCTGTCTTAAACCTTAGGCATCAGCTTTATAGGCTGTGCCCAGATCAATACAACATACATTTAGGCACTCACAATAAATGCTTCTTCACAATGATATTGTCATTTTATCACATTTTACAAAGATCATAGAAATCATGATAAATGCAAAAAAATGTATCTGATCAGGACCAAATACTAAATTTGTTAAATATTTAAATACCTTTGACAGTTTATTTTGGCTAGTGAATGTGCACTTCTGACAAAAACAAATTACAGGACAGGGTTTTCATTCATGTGTTCCAAGAAACCACTATTCAGTTTCCTTTTGTTTTAACTATCTACTGGTAGACCATAAATTAAATCTCTCCAATATTACAACTCCTTCCTTAAAATAGGAAAGGGCTCAGCTTGCTTCCTAATGAAAATGGAGATTGTACAAACTAAAAGTTTAAGTCACAGAACACAGAGTCATAGAGGGATAAATCTTGATAGAGCCCTCAGAGGCCTTCTGATTATACAGATGATGAAACTAAGGCACTAGGTACCTAAGTGGCTTGCCCAAGGTCACACAGGTAGCTAATTATCAAAGACAGGATAAAATAATTATGCTTTATCAAAAAACAGGTAGTTTACCTTCCTAATGATATTTATAGATTTAACACATCCTAAGTTAAAGTCAAGGACTCTGATTTTGTTTTTCCAAGAAAAAATATTTTTTTTCAGTAACAATAATTAGTAAAAGTAAGTAAATGAAATTTTCTGTAGGCCTAATGATTTTTAAAAATTATTTGTAAGGACACACAATATTTCCAAGAGTAAACAAGAATAGGGGAACACACCATCTATCAGACTTATGATATATTTATGAATTGTTTATAAATCTGAATATTGTTTCTTAAAAACAAGAGACAGAGAGCATTGTGAAGTATAAAATGGATAATTTCACTTGCATGAAATTTAAAAGGTTTTACACGTGACAATTAAAAGATTAGTCAGTCCATGCTCCTTTAATAGAAATGTAAGAAAATGGCTCCATTTTTATTGACCTTTTAATTTTGAAGCACTGTTTCCTTTTTAAAATAATAAAGTCACAGACTGTAAATATCCTAAGAAATAAAGCAATAGACAAAAAATACTATGAAATTACTCTATCTATTGTAAAAAAGACTTCTAATATAAGAAAAGAATAGAAAAACCATGGTGGGAAGAGACCAAAAAATCAATATTATATTTGTGTAAACTGTTTCCCATATGGTAATAATTGCAATGAAAACTTGAAGACAAGCTATTCCTATAACCACATTAGATAACCTACAAACATACACACACACACACACACTTGCAAGTCTTAAAGCACTATATAAATATTTGCTATGTTCATAATTATGAGCTATATATGCAAAGTTTAAGTGTTCAGCTATCCTGAAGTTAGTGGTAGCAAATGTTACTTTTAAACACACTTTCTGGATTAAAAATATTTCAGCCAGGACAATCCACAGAGTTCATAATTAAGTCACTCTGCTTGTAATACAAAGTATTCACACACATTTAGAGGAATTTTTAAAAATATAATCATACATACTGATCATCTTTTTAATCATGTATACATAATTATCCTAATTACAAAAAGCTCTTGGATTATATCAAGAAGAGAGCTTATTTTAGAATAGAATATTTTATGCTACCTATAAGGCTTTTCTTGTTTACTGCAGTTAGGCAAGGTAAAATAAGAGGCACTACAGAATGCTACTGCTAACAATATTTTTTATTCAAATTTCATGCCATAAATTTCACATGATAAATATGACTGAGCAATCAGGTAAAGAGGTTATTTACTTTTGGAAATAGTATATGGTATTAAGTCTGCAGAACCTTTAAATATCATTACTTTCTCCTCCACACACAAAAATACTTTCATATTCACTGTCTCTCTGTGTGAGCACACAACTGCTACTTTTAAAGATCATATTCTGTGGCTGAAAGAGCTTTCAAAAAATCATGATCTGGAGTTAATAATTAAGTAATTTTAATTAATTTTAGCCCAAAAAATTACAAAACTAGGGAGAAGGTGATCTCTTTCAGTTAATAGTCTAGCTGCCATCACGCAGACCTTCTGGAAGCAGACAACTCTCTCTTCTCAATCCCAAGCCCCACCGCCACCACCACGGGAAAGCATTTTAATGCTGGACTGGGTACATTCTGTGCAATGGAAGTAGATGAGACTCGGTATCCCAAGCCAGAGGGAGAGATAATCACTCTTCTGGGGTTAAATTCTCACAAAAGAGGTGTAAAGGATACAGAGGTGGGGACTGGATGGTAGGAAAAACAGACAGAAGAAGAAGGCGGGGCAGAGTTCAATTATATAAATGGAATTGAAAATAGTTCTCTCTATTACTGATCAGCATGGAGATCCAGATCTGGGTCTCCGCAAGCTATACAGAGAAGAATTCAAAGTAATGACTTGATCTTATTTTGCTTAACTATAACCCCGAACTCCGACAATAATCTACATGGACCACGCTTTCTTTAACCCTTCAAAAATCTTTTCTTGTGTATACACTCTTTTTTCTGAAATGTTTTAACCTGTTTCAAATTACATCTCATCTTTGAAAGCAAAAAATAGTGAAGGTTTCAAACTTTGCTTTGATCTGTAAACAGGGCAAAGGTTAGGAAGAAAAAATGTTGTTTATGATTTTTTTTCAGACCTTTGTCAAAAGAAATTATAAACATAAGGGGTAGGGTGGTCATTTTCTTAAAGATTCATTTACAAAATGAAGCATGTCTTACGTGGCTTACAAGATCTCTACTATTTAAAAACTTAAATTTTAAACCATATTTTGTGCACAATAAACAGTTACACTGAGTAACTTTCTACCCACATCACCATCATCATTAACAGAGTAAAAAGCTTTCGACAGTTTCACTGATATCATATGGCTACAATGCCCCCACACCTAATGTGCTACCCTGTTAAAACAGCATGGGATACCTAAATGTTCCAACAAGTCTTCTGGGGAAACATCTTCTATTTATGAATGTGTGACTGGTAGTAGTTCTGCTGGCAGTGCATCAAGTACAAAAGGATTTCCAAATCAAATGCCAAGTATGTGAATGGAGGCTTTGATTCTCAGGCTTTGAAAATTTCCTACTGATAACTAGAACAGCTTCTCTGTATGGAACTATGTCAAATAATGTACAATTCAACAAGATAACTCCTAGAAATCTCATTGCTCAGGAAAGACTCAGGAGTCTAATGCAAAGTCAAAAATAAATCCCTAGAAACATTTCATTTTCATAAATTCACAGGGTTGGACCATATGACAACACCAAAAAGACAAGAAACCACTCTGATCTTAAAGATTCTTGTGGACCTTCTATAACCATTTTAAATGTTCCATCTAAATGTATATTATGAGAAAATTACATTTTTCCTTCCTGATATCTGGCTTAAATGTCACTTTTCATCTTGTTTGATTCTCCACAGTAATGAAGACCACTATCTTCTATGTTATCTCCTTCACACGGAGAAAACTCACTAGGCAAAAATTCAAATCTGCAAAAGACATAATTGAGTGAGTGACCATTTGCATTGCAAAATAACGAACCTCAGGGAACTTTCTTTTAACTAGTGAACATCCCTAGTCATTTTGGAATGATTCAATTTATGAAGTTTAATTGACATAACTTTTCAGGAAAACATCCATTCTATAAAGTGAGATAGACCTCTACTAAAAACCTATTGCCATTCCTCATCCTTCTTTGCCTCTGGCTATATAATCCCAATCTTTTAACCTTTCAGCATGGCTCCTATTTCTTGTGAATAATTGAGAAGAATATTGAGAAGGAAATTATAAAGTTCTCTACGTCACTTTAGTTGTAGAGGCCAGACTTAGACCCTAACTACCCAGGTATAATCATAAGGAAGACGACATCATGGCTTTTATACATGAGGCACAACCAAATTTCCACAGAGGAATTCAGGTGACTCTTCTACAGACCAACGTGTGACTTCTTAAAGGAGGAGGCAGTCTAACAATGGCACAGTATCCCAGTAAGCAAAACAAAGCAGGGTACAGGATGAGGGGCTCAGAGGAACAAAACTCAGGTGAGGATCACCAGGTGAGAAAATAAATAGAAGATAAAACATAGACCCCAGCCTGCTAAATATTTCCCCAGGTTTCAAATTCAGTTTTCAGGTATAATGGTAACACTTCTGATACAGGCCTCTCTCTCTCTCTCTCAAAGGTTGTGTCTAGGTTTACTTGCACTCTCTAGCAGTATTTCCTGAAGTCACCATCGGAACAAGAACCAGGTCCTCTGACACCATGTTTAGTGATCTGTCTGCTCCCAACTGCCTCCCTGGATCTCTGTAATGCTTCCATTCCCCAATGTTCCAAATACAGGTCAATGAGCAGCTGGGGTTCTTAGCCAAACTCTGTAAAGTCTAGAGCATTACTCCTGCTAGCATTATAAGCACATAGTAGATGCTCTAAATATTGGCTCCACTCAGCTTTCCACTCTTGTCCCAGAATCCAAGCCACAGAACTTCAGTCAGACCATCCTTAGCACATTAAATAGGGTCCTATTAAAATGTGGTGGTTACAGATCTCCTTAGGGATGGGAAGGCATCATTCTAGACTTCCTACTTCCTGTTAGACCAAAAACCTCCTTAAATAACTTGTCTTCAAAATCTCAACTCTGTTAAGAATGAATACTAAAAGGGAAGCTATATACTGAGGAATATTTTGTCCATAACACCATGGTCACCAAATAAGCTGCGAGTAGGCCTACTAATTCCAGGTAATGAGTTGTCAGTCACTAGTAAGCTTATGACCAGAGTCTCACAAATCTTCTCCAGGATTTTGCTGTTGCTAGTGTTTTTTTTAAATAACAAATTCACATTGGCAGTGCTTTCCTTTAAATGGTCCTGATGCATGTCTCACATTTCTTCATATACTGGCTGCCATTCACAGTCAATCAAAATCTATTTTACATGAGACTCATAAACTTTTCTTGACTAAGCATCCAAAATAATCATGGAAGGTTTTCATGTGTAAGGACTGGATGGTTTGGGGTGCGTCACCTGGGGTCTTTTACCGTACAATATAATGTTCAGTTCAGCTACTCTCCCAAAAGTACTATGGCTTGAGATGAGTTAGGCCTGATTGGTGAACATATGCCTTTTTCTTGGTCAGCATCTGTAAGTAAGGTGGATTTTAGTTATTTTTTCTTACAGTTAGTTCCCAGGATCCATAGCCATAACAATCTCTTCTTCCCAGGTGTTAGATATTTGAACCATGCTTGAGCATCATTATATAATGATAAATAATATAAACCTCTATGCTTAAATTGTAAATATCCACTGTGACTCCTCAGTGAGATACATGAATGAGGCAATGGATAATCGTGAGTCTATTGTTGACAATATGCCTTCTTTGTCTGTTGCCCTATAAAGCAGGTGGGCACTGGTCAATAAGCGGAGGACACTTAGGGTTGAATGTACAAGCTAGAATGCTGTGCATGCCTTGATCGACCTCCATCAAGGATTAGGGGTGGTCTGTGCTTGCTTCAACCAGCCCCCATTGAGGCTTCAGGGGATTTAGGAGAGTGCACAAGGCGCGCCTGTCTCGAGTGACCCCATCTAGATATAGGGGCAATTGCCCCCACTTTACTCTGGCTCCTGTGAGAAGGGTGATTAGGGAATGCTGTAGGAGCTGATGCTTCCATTATCAGAAACTCCCTTTGAGAAGACTGGACGAGAATAAGGTAAAGCTTATTATTTAACCCCTCTAAATCTGTCTTCCTATGTGACCAAATTAAGAGGGAACCTGCTGGTGGAAGAGGTACTAGAAGCCCTCCTGTGTTTCCTACTTAAGAAATGGCATCACAACCTGTATGCCCTTATCCTGCATCTGAGTTCAATGCTAGTCATTTCTGTTCAAAAGGCTGAGGGCATTGATGACGTATTCTATGAAAGAAGATCCAAACACCCTCTAATGAACTTTTCTGTGACTCCCTTCCATTTACAGATCGAGCTTTCTGTTTTCTGTAGGGATCTCCCTACCCTGATACAAAGAAATCACCCTGGTCTCTGCTGGACAATACTTTCATGGGAGCTCTTCCTGACCTACATTATTAACTAAACAGATAATTAGGGCACCTTCCAATTTCTGACTGATGTGACACTGCATGACACCTTTCAGAAGTTCAATGAACTACTGTCCATCCATACCTGAACTATGTATGATTTGCCATACACACAGTCTCTGAATTTTTCAGCATTAAAGATGAGAGCTCCAACTTGTGGGTTCAATAATGGCTTTTACAGTCAGTCAGCTGTCAAATTCAATGGACTTCTAGTAGCCAGAATCTCTCCTGATACAAGACTACCCATGAACCATCTATGTTGGCATCAAAGTATAATGCCAAAAGTTTATTTGGATTCACAAATGCCAACACTAGCACACGTATGAGAAAGCTAACCAAGGTCGCAGAGAATAGGTCACTTTCTCATCCCGGTGTCTCCAAAAGATACCAAAGGATCAAGTCCAGGCTATTCCTTCTTTCTCTTTTACTGTCTCTGAATTTCCTTTTTGCCCTTTGATTTATAATTCCTCCCAAGCGACATATTCACAGGTGAGACTGTTGTGGGGCTTTGCGATGATGACATGTTTTTTCAACAAATCTCTAATCATAATCACCTAATCCCTGAAATATCTTCATTTAATAATTTTTATGAGTGCTTATGTCTCCTCTGTGTCAGTATTCATACATCACACACATATGCACCCGCACACACACTACTCCCTTAAACTAACTGTGTGACCAAAACATTTGACAGATACCAAAAGTAACCCTAGTTAAATGACCTCGGCTTTAGGATAATAATCTCCACTGATCCTACAGCTTCCATAGCTTCTCAGATTTTTCAGTGACTTTCCAAAAGCAATGAGATCACTCGGATAAACCAGTATCTCCAAGCAGTTCATTACCACCCACTACTACCAGGAATTATTGCAAAATGTGAGGTTCACGGAAATCCCTTGAGGTGTGTGCTCAATTTGATAAAATGCAGAAGGCTTCTTCGTATCCACCTTTGCTATGGAGATCTATCAGTAATCCACTGAACTGCCTGGCAGATAATCCAGGGAATGCTGATTTGATATCAGGAGTTTTGAATCTGGAGTTCGATAATAATTTTTTCTACAATTTTGATCACTGTATTTTTAATATAATCGGTAGCTAATTAATATAATTGGTTGCAATCCTATGTATTTTATTTAATGAATTTAACAAATATATTCTGAGAAGAGGTCCACAAGTTTTATCAGACCATCAAAAGGGGTCCATGCCACCACAAAGGTAAGAGCCTTTATTTTATATCTTAGGATTTAAGCTCTTTGAGGTCTCTTTTTATATTAGTATCCCTAACACTCATGATAGTACCTGACAAATAGTAAGTACTTAATCATTGTTTTTTCATCCATTACTTCATTCATCCTGAAATAATGACTTTCTGTACTGATCCACCTTCATTCTTTATTCAGGGTTCAAAGTCCACATATATCCTAATCTTCCCAGTCTTTTGTCATACCACTGCTATGGATGATGGATACGAACAATGGGACTCGGTAAAAACACCAAGGACAAAAAAGTTAACTTTCAGTGATTCCTTAGGTTCTCCATCTCTGGTAGAATGATTTTACAGAAGAACTCTTAGACAGGTCAGGAGTAATGGATATTAAAACATGCCAGTTTCAGTGTTGAGTGTGTTCCTAGAATGATCTTTCCTTTCCTCATGCATCAGGTAGTTTCTAACCTCCAAATCCCTCAGAGACACTGCTGAAATTGAGGGTTTAAGAAGCAACCTAGGAGAGTTGGGATGCAGCAAATCTCTGTGCTCCCCTGCCAGCACTATCTTGTATCCTCCTGTGAGTGTTTGGTCAAGGTTTTCAAGTTCTAGTCCACCGCTTACAACTACAGGAATCAGTGAATGCTTTAATTACACTGGAGCTGTTCCCAGTCAAAGCAAAGATTCAAGAAATGGAAGAATTGGTTTAATGACTAAATCCAAAGAGTTACTAATGGTTCAATGTCAACCCAAAAGGAGATCTTCAGTAGCCTGTTCCAGAGATCTGTGCTCAGTTCTGTGCTGTTTAATGTGTCTAACAGTGATAAATTAGGTACAAGAAAACAACCGTAGAGGTATAAGATAGGGGTAATGAGGCTAGAAAAAAAAAGACCTAGAGATTTTAGGAGACTACAATATGAGTCAACAGTATGAAATGGTAGCCAAGAAAGCAGGTAGGCTCTTAAAATTTCTTGAGAGGCAAAGTTTTCAGAAATAAAGAGTTGATAACTCCACTGTACTCTGCTCCGGTCAAATCATAGCCAGCAAGTTATTCAGCACTATTAAGTTCTGGCACCATATTTTAGGAAACACAATGCGCTAGAAAATTTCCATAAGAAGATATCCAGGATGTTGGAGAACAACAAATTTCATGTCCTATGGGCTTCAAATAAAGGAACTGCAGATGTTTAGTCTGGAAAAGGGAAGATTCATTGTTACAAAAGAGAGTTATATTGGGGTAAAGGTGGGGTGGAGAGTTATTAGGAAGCTACAATATTTTTAAAGTGCATCAATAAAACATTAATTTAACAAAATTACTGGAAGAAAAAGAGGAAATGGATGGTGGGGTAGCATTTTAACTATTTTGAAGTATCTAGATTAATTGGTTTTGACTATTTTTTCTTTTTCCTCTTAATTTTTTTCTTTAAAAAATTCTTTGTTAAAATTAGTAGTTCTTTGGGAGGCTCAGGGGAAGGGAGAGAAAATTTAGACAATGGTTCAAGAAAGTAATTTGGAACTATGCCCAAAAGTTACTAAACTGCACGACTCTGTTATCCTAGTGATACCACTATTAGGCCTATACACCACAAAAGAAAGAAGGCAGACCTGAACTCATGAAGAGGTGCCTACCTCACTCTAGGGCTAGTACTCTATCCATTGTGCCACTTACCTGTCCAATGTAAAGGAATACTATTATCCTATAAGAAATGACAAAAAGAAAAGTTTCAGAAAAATCTGGGAAGACATGTACAAATGAATGCAGAGTGAAGCGAACAGAACTCGAAGAATTTATATTAAAACAGCATAAAAACTAACAATTCTAATAAAAACAATGATCAATCATGACCCCAGAGGACCCATGATAAAACATGCTAATACACAGAATGTCACAAACTTTTTTTGTATGGCCAATATGGAAATATATTTCGCTTGACTATGCCTATCTGTTACCAAGCTTTTGTTTTTCTTTTTCCTGGGAGGAAGAGGGGAAAGGAAAAGGGGGAAAGGTGAGAAAACAAAACTTTGTTAATTTTTTTAATTTGATTTAAAAAATAAATGTAGGTAATATCAAGAAAAGATAGAAATAAAAATTTATTTTCCAAAAGAATATCTAGAAGAAAGAATACACAAAGACAGTTTAAATTGGTCATAAAACACCAAAAGGCAAGAAATAATACAAGAAAACAGACCAAACAAAATTAGCAAATGACAGAAAAAAGACCTTTAATTATAAAGGAAAGAAAATTCAAGAAAACATAAGATTATTTCACACACATTAGTAAATGCAAAAGCAAATGGAATAATACACCTAAACAGCAAAGATGTTCAAGCCAAAATCCAAAATGACAAACCCTCTAAACTTGAATCTAATCAGAGAGGTGGGAGGAGTGACCTGGGGTGCGGTAAGAGACCACTTTCTTTGAGAAAGTGTTAGGTTTCCATGAATTGCATTCTGTCGCAAGAGAAGGGATATGCAAGTTCCTTAAGGTCAGCTGAGTTGGGGAGACATGGGTGAGATGGCACAGCCAACGGTCTGGAGAACAGTCACAGGCAGAGTAGAGTGCAGAATTGATCAAGTGCTTTAAGACACAGGGTAATTTCTTCAATGGAATACTATTTCTAAAAGTATCACTTTCCTCATGAATTGATACTTTTAAGAAAAAAGAATAACAGAAAAGAGAGAGAACGGAACAAGCAAAATTTGTAAAGGGAATAACCCAGGAATTGATTAAAACAGAGTCTTTGAATGTAGTACTACAGAAGCCTTAACCTCCTGAGGAACAAAAAGAGGGTGAAGAAGGAATAAATAAAAATATAAAACATGAGTAAAGAAATAAGCTTTCAGAAAAGATAAGGGAAGAAAATCAACGAATAAAATAAAGCCAATAAAATCTTCTTATAAAAAGGCATAGAAAAAAACTAACAAACATAAAAGGTTAGAGAGGCAGGGTGAGTGCAAACTAACAATAGAAATTAGAGAGGAAAATAAGTGGGAAATAGAGGGGGAAATAGATAACTAAACAAGTGAAAGAAAAAGCAATAAATTTAAATAAAACCACAAAATTGGAGAGAAAGATGACAGATGAGACTGGAAAGTGGAGGAGAAAAGGGAGCCTATGAAACTTGAGCAGTATCAGAGTAACATAAGCAAAATTAATTATAGGGACAAATTATTGACTTACCAGAAAAAAATTAAATGTTAAAAACTGGAACTACAAATACAGGAAAACACAAACTTCACCCATAACTTTAAAAGTGACAGAATCACCAAAAGTCCACAATTTACTGCTTACAAGAGGATAATCATAAAAAAGCAGGAGCTGAATTCATATTATCAGACGAATCAAAAATAAAAGAGGTGGCCTAGCACCACATGACATTTTTACAAAACTAGAGCAATACTCTAGAACAAAGAAATAGCAAACAAATGTAAAAAAGCAGAAATACTAAACACATCTTTTATGGACCGTGATGCAATAAAAATAATCATCAATAAAGGAAACATAATTCGAAGCAAATCTAGATGGACTCCCTAAACAACGAGTATGTCAACGAACAAATCATAAAAGTAATTAATAACTATTTGAAAGATAAATGATGAGACAGCATGCCAAAATGTCTGGAAAGCAGATAAATCAGTTCTCAGAGGAAAAAGTATAGCCCTAAAAATATACATTAACAAGATTTAAAGCTAGGATAGACCTAGTCCAATTCTGTTACTTTATAAATCAAAAAATGAAACCCAAAGAGGTTATAAACAACTGGTCTGAGATCACAGTGGCAGAAACAGGCTTCAGATTCAGACTCTCTAATTCCAAATCTACTGCACCAAAGCAGATATATAAGAGTATCCTCTGCTGATAACAAATAAATCAATTACCCATGGCCAAGTTAGTTTATAGTTTATCCAAGGAAAAAACTGCTTTCAGCTTCATAGACAAGACCTTAATTACCTGATTTATTACCATCTGTCTCTTTCCTACTTATCCCTATTTTTCCATGCAGCTTGCTTGAGGAAATGCAAGTGAGATCAAACACTAAATCACTCTGTTCCAAAGAATTTAAATGTGCAGGGGGGAAAAAGTACATTCCAAAGAAAAACATGTGTAAATTCTTTCTATTGCCAGTTGGAAAAGCTAAAAGCAATGTTATTGTATCTCAAGTAACTTAAGTAGTGAGAAATTTGGCCAATCACCAGTTATTCCAAAAGCACAGAAAACATCAACATTTAAGCTTTTAAAATGTTATGTATATAATTATATTACATATTACAATATAATATATATATATTGTATTATAATATATTATTATATACATAAGGGCATGAGCCTTTCAGGGTTCTATTTGCATAGGAAAGGATCAGAAGCTAGATGGTTAGCAGAGACAACAGATTAGCCCCTGGGTGTAGATAACCTTAGTCAGAGTTAAATCCAGTTAGGAGTAGTGGGGAGGGCAGTGAGGGTGGTATAACCAGGAACCAACCCTAAGGATGTTCAAAGAGTAAGAGTTTGGCACCTGATGAGGATCCTAATGCTCAAAAGATGGCAAGCCCCAGAGCTAAGATACTGAGGGAACAGATGTGGAGACTTCCCATTCATCCTCTGGCAAGGGCTCTGTTGCTGTCCAAAAGAGACTAGCAGGGTCTTAGTAGAGGATTTCAGTTCAGTCAGCTGGAAGCTGCAGAAACGATAACCAAGCAGCTGAACAATGAAATCACAAGAGGACATCTCTGGCCTTGCAGCACTGGACGTCTAAGTTGCCCATCTGCACTGCCTCCGGGATCTCTCTGCGCTTGCTTACTATCCCCATTGACAGTAGGCAGGGGTGCAGGACAGTGTACCCTAAGTTTATGGGTAGAAACATTCTTTTGTAAATCTACTAACTGAGCTTTTCCAGGAAATGTCTTTGTTCTGAGCTAACTGTACCTGCTAACAACTGAAAGGTAAACTTGTTGAAGGAAACAGCTCAAAGGAAACTACCCCCAAGAGAGTCTACCAATGAGTTGATGGGGGAGAAGGGAAGGATAGTGCAAAGAGGTGCTACGTATTCAAAACAACCATACAACTGGGCCATAATAGGAGTATGTTTCACTCTCTTAGCTCAGAGTCTAATGACAAGTTATTACTAGGTGTCCCAGGTAGGAGCTTTGAGATATATGTATACACACATATATACATATATGTGCATGTCTGTGTGTGGTATGTGTACATATATGTATGTATACATATATATAATTTTTATTTAACCTGTGATTTTTATTGATACAGGGAATTCCCAGTGAAGTAACTCCCTCTACCAAGGCAGATGTACAACATCTCTTTTGCTGCTTAAGAGTCTTAGAGAGTTAAAGTCTTAGGGCACTGAGTTTGGAGTCAGAAAGACCTGAGTCCAAATCCACTTACTTGTTGTGTGACCTCATTTGACTCACTTAACCTCTGTTTGCCTCAATTTCCTCAGCCCTAAATTGGGATAATAATAGCACCTACTTCTCAGGGTTATCATGATATTATTTGTAAAGTGTTTAACTCAGCATCAAGCACATAGCTATGGTGATGGTCATCATCGTCATCATCCTCATAGTTGCCTGAGATGCCTAGAAGATAAGTTAACTTACCCAAGACTAGTTAGTATAGTAGTTCAGAGGTAAGTCTAAAATTTAGGTTATCCTGAATGGGTCTCTCTCCACTATACCACAATGTCTCATCACATTTATCCACACCACAGCAAATATTTCTTTCTCTCCTCGGGGCAATGTTTCCAACTTGGGTAAGGTTTAGATGTGTATAAACGGGAAGGAGAGAAGAAAGGAAGAAAGAAATTGCATTTTAAAAAGTTTTACGATTACTATTGATGTGTAACAATGAAAAGTATGCTTTTTCCATGTAATGAAATGCATTTGTATGTTATCTATTTGGATCAGAATCTGTCCATTCCTCCAATGTATTATTTGAGATGCTTTGATTTTTTTTTAATTTTTATTATCTTTTGTTTTATATCACATTTACTTGAAAATATATCCCCCTTCCCTTCTTTACATAGAGGGTCATCCCTTGTAACAAAGAATTTTAAAAGAGAGGACAAAAAAGTATTTCAGCAAGACTAATCTATGCATCAAATTTGACAATACGTACAATGTTCCAACACCCAAAATTCCCTACCTGTTTTAAAAAAAAATAAGATGGGAAGTCAGACATGGCAATTTTCAAAAGCCAGTCCAAGCTTTGTCATCCTAGATAACTCGCATTCATTTGTTCTCATGAATCCTATACAAGAGATCCACTCAATATAGGAGCCTTCCTAAAGATTTCCTTACAAATATATATCATTCTCACTTCTTTTTTTGGCCCCACATTTCTTTAGAATCTTTTACACCACTTTCCCTGAGGAATATTCTATTGATAATATATTCCAACCTTTTCACTTCCATCCATCAATCTCTTTCTCTCTGAGTGACTTGAATTTTTCAGAAGTGTTGTATTTTTACAGTCATACAGCATCACCAGAATCATATCAATATTTAAAGAACATACCTTTGTATCAGGAGGAAATCTGTAGTCTTTAAAAGCACAGCATAATTTCCAAAATGCAAACCAGCCAGGTCTTCTCTTCCTAACAAATTCTGGACCATGGTCATTGACCTTATATAGGTAACTAGACAAGATATCAATACTAATGGACTTCTTCTGTGCTTATCATAGTCTGGACAATACAATGATAACTATGATAAAATTTAAAAGTGCATCATTTGCATTCAAAGAGTCAAAGGTACAAGTCCAAGAGGGAGGAAGTGTGAACAGACAATAGTTCTTAATAAGAACCTTAGTTTACTCCAAGCTCAATTTAAGGCCACAAAAAAGCAGATAGAAAAGTTAATGTGGTCTTATTGCATTGAGAAGCCTATAAAGAAGCAACATGTCCAGAATGAGAGAGAAGATAGTTCCATTATATTCTGCCCTGATCAAATCAAAGCAGGACTATTGCATTCCATTCTGATCACCACATTTCAAGAAAGATTGATGAATTAGAGGATATCTAGCAGCAGGTAACCAACTAAGTAAGACCAGAAAATATGGGACAGCTAGATGGTTCAGTGCATCGGATCTGCAGTCAGGAAGATTCATCTTCTTGAGTTCAAATCTGGTCTCAGACATCTACTAGCTGTGTGACCCTGGGTGAATCACTTAATCTTGTTTGCCTCAGTTTCCTCATCTATAAAATGAGCTGAAGAAGAAAATAGCAAACCACCCTAGTACTTTTGCCAGGAAAACCCCAAGGGAGTCACAAAAAGTCAGGCAAGTCTAAATAACTAACAGCCATAGAAAATATGACATAAAAGAATTACATAAAAGGAATTTGGTGATGGGTGAAAAGACAGAATTATACATTAATTGCCCTCAAGTATGTGAATAGTTGTGGGAGGCAAAATCAGGTTTGGTCTCTTTGACCCCACAGGGTAGAACTAGGCATAATGGGTGAGTTTTTCAGAAAAGCAGATACAGACTTAATATTAGGAGAAACTAAACAATATCATCTAAAGGGTTCTCCTCTCACTTCAGATCTTCAGGCAGAGGCTAGACCAATTAATTCCTCAAGACATTGTTATTAAGTGTTTATCTACCAAATGCCAAGCACTACACCAAGCACTAGATGGGGATGCAAGGAAAAGAGGAGGATAATGATGATGACGATGACATCACCAACCCTTAGAGAACCTAGATCATAAGGGAGAGAATATATGACTACTTTTCAGGGATGTTGCAGAATGGATTCTGTTCAAGTCCAGTTTCAATCAATTAATCATTCAGCAAGAATTTATTAAGGATCTAGTATGTGCTAGTCTTTGCTAAGTGCTAGGGATAAGAATGGATTAAATGGTCTCAAAGGCTGCTTCAAACTCAGATTCTACACTGCTGACAGATTCTATAATCTTAAAACAAGCCAAACAAAAATAATAACTTAAAAAAGTAACATTACAAAAAAGAAAAAAAGTGGGGGGAGAAGTCTCAATGACTGAAACTGTAAAAATCTATCTTATGGAAAGAAGATACACAACAAGAGAAAGTAGGTGACACCAACACAGAGGAATGTCTTTTATTTTAAATTTACTATTTAATAATTTGAAAAGACATTTATACTTCAACATAGCTGTACACAATTATGCACACATTAGTGGTTAAATTGTGTGAAATTATATGTTTCCTTTGAAAAATTACAGCTATGTTGGGTAGAAGAAGAATCCCAAGATTGAATACAACTTCAAATTAAATATTCATTTCAAAGCTGTCTGACAACTAAGTATTTGATTTAAAGACCCATTACTGATTAGTTTATTTCACATTTCTTTTAAACTATTTCAGAATATATTATATACTCATGCCAAGTGGGAAAAACTTGAAACATGAAGCCACTGATAGATTGTACAAATGTCCTCTAAGAACCGTACTAGCTAAATCCAGAAGCATTCATCACTTGGTCAACTGACATGCAATAAAACTTTTCACAAAAATCTAAAGACTAGCTACTAAGGGATATTGGGGTTGTGGTCTGCATTGGTGAAGGGTATACCCACACCAATGGAACCACAGATACTGTATTGAAGTTAAGCATATATTCACTGAGGAATTCCTCTAACTGAGGCTGAATTGTGCCTTCAAATGTATTGTGCATGTTAACAATCACTGTGATTCCAAAATGGCTCAAATATTTTTGTCTAAGTGGAAAGGAAACTGTGTTACTTCTGAAAGGGTCAACCTATATAAAGTGGCAAGATACCTTTCCTGGGGCTACAAAAATGTGCATACACTTTGACCCAGCAACACTGCTTCTAGGACTGTATTCCCAAGAGATCATAAAAATGGGAAAGGGTCCCAACAAGTACAAAAGTATTTATAGCAGCTCTCTTTATGGTAACCAAAAATTGGAAATCAAGAGGATGCTCATCAGTTGAGGAATGGCTGAATAAATTGTGGTATATAATGTAATGAAATTATTGTGCTATAAGAAATGATGAACAGGAAGACTTTAGAGAGGCCTGGAAAGACTTATCTGATCTGATGCTGAGCGAAAGGAGCAGAACCAGGAGAACTTTGTACACAACAACGACCACAGTGTGTGAGGATTTTTTCTGGTAGACTTAGAACTTCATTGCAATGCAAGGACTTAAAAAATTCCCAATGGTCTTTTAAGGCAAAATGCCTTCCACATCCAGAGAAAGAATTGAATTATGGAATTCAATCACAGAATGTAGTAGATCATTTTCTTTTGTATTACATTTTGGTTTGTTATATAATTTCTCCCATTCATTTTAATTCTTCTATACAACATGAATATGGTGAAAATGTATTTAATAGGAATGTATGTGTAGAACTTATATAAAATTTTATGCCATCTTGGGGAGGGAGGACAGAGGTGGGGGGGAGGGAGAGAGGAAAGGAAAGAAAAAATCTAGGTTGTAAGGCAGTGATTGTGGAACGCTGGAAATAAATAAATAAGCAAATAAAAATAGATGAATGAATGAATGAACGAATGAATGAATGAATGCAAAGAATGGTCACAAGACCAAAAAAAGATACCTTTCCTGGTTAATTACTTCAAGGATCAGAGCTCTACATGGTGTTTAAAAGTGAGGTTAACCTTTCTAGAACCCTTCTCCCTAAAATAATTAAAGAACGTATGTCTATGATAAGTATAATTAATCTTGGACTTCATTACAGTCTCTGTCTCCTATTCTCTGGTCCCTTGGATATGCCTTATGCCAATCATGAGAGACAGGATCCAAGAGATTTTAAGGAAAACCTTCATTTCAATATGAAGAAAATCCCCACGTACACCACAATACTTAATAGCAACACTGTGAGAGCAAAGAATTGGAAGCAAAGGAGATGCCCATTGATTGGAGAATGGCTAAAGAAATTGTGATACAAGAACATAATGGAATATTGATTAGGCTATAAAAAAAAGGATGTGGGATGAATACAGAGAAGCACAGAAAGATCTATATGAACTGATGAACAGTAAAGTAAGCAGAATCAAGAAAACAATATGCAAAATAACTACAACAAATATAAATGGAAAGAACTACACACCAAAAAATCAAAAGTGAATGAAAAAATTACCAACACCAAGCAGCACTTAAATGAAATTATGTAAGAGGACACTCCCAATCCACTACTTTATGAAGGTGGGAGGCCCACAAGAGTTATGCATTACATATGTTTTCAAACTGTATTTAATGTATCGATCACTTACGATGATTTTTTTTCATTTTTCTTCCAAAAATAATTACTTTTTAAAAATGCTATTTGTTATGTAAGATGGCCTTCTTGGAAGAAGGGGGAGGATATTTGAGATAATTATACTGATGTAAGAAACAGAAGACATCAACAAACAAAAACTTATTTTTTTTTAAATTGTACTAGGCAGTTGTGACTAATTAGGGGTATTCTCAGATTAGCAGAGTCACAGGATCTCTAGAATGAAACCTTTAAATGAGAGATTTGCTCTATATTTTGAACTCTAAAAGACCGATAGCATGGCCTAACCTATTTGCTAGCTACCATTTTCTGTTTTGAAAAAAATATGAGTCATTTATGTGTGGAATAATATCATAGTTCTAAACCTCTCTAAATTAGATTTTGATACATGTGTAATTATATTACAATTTCCAAATTACATTTATACATATATTATATTCTTTATAGAATTTTTTGAATCACTTTAATAATCGATTGGTCATCTATTCCCTATATGACAACTAGTTTCTTAAAGTCTCTGATGGAGTTCTGGACCTCTTGCCATTTTTTCCAGTTCAGTATATCTGTTTTCAGTACAGCAAGGTCCTCATTAATGTAAATAATGAATTCCCCAAAGCAGCTGCATTATTTGAATTAGCACTGCAAATTTCCATTGGACTGGAACCAAATACTACTGTATTTTACATAATTATAACTTCATATAGGACAAATTCTAATACATGCAATCACTGGGGGATTAACTGTTTGCATGGTATAAACCTTGGCTCAAGCACCACCTAGTTATGTTACCTGACCATGGAAGAGACACATAAATCACGTAGTTAAAAAAAAAAAAAAAGCATACACACACACACACACAATGTGAAAAACAAATAATAAAATCATTCTCTGTCCAATACATAAATGGGTTTAACCTTCCAAGTTTGGAGGGACAAAATAGAAATCTGCTCAAGGGAATAAGGAAACTGAGCTCATCACATAAGCAAACAAAATGAGAAAGCTGTAAATCAGGCCCCCGTCTCCTTTCACCTCTCAGCAAGGCTGGAGATCTGCAATGCCTTTTAGCTGGACAGATTCAGAGGGTACAAAAGTAGCCTTGATCCATGTGCGCCCTTCTGTCTCCTAGTCTAATCACAGTCCATAGTTAGCCTCTCCCTTGCCTCTGTCCCCAAGGCTCTTCCTTCTCTTCTCTTCTTTTCCCTTATTCATGCTACCTGACACCAGCTTTCATCCTGGCACCAACCTCTCAGGATTATGATATGCTAGACTTTCTCCAAGGAAAAGCAGCACCCATAACTCTAGGTCTGAAACTGCACTGGAAATCTTCCATTAAGGGCAGCACTGGGAAAATGGCTGGCTGAATATTGAGAAGCAAGAAACACATTTAGGTCTCATACGTAGTAGATTGTATATAAAATATTAGACACAGTCATCTCTTGAGAATACTGAAAATTTATCCCAGAGATTTACGTACACTGCTGTTAGAAAACTGGCTCATTCTCAACCACAGTAGCACAAAGGCTTTGTATAAGAAAAGCTCTATCTCCCATAGCACCTAGCAGAATGTTGAGCAAGCAGTAAGGACTTAAAACTCGTGGGCTAAATATGGCCAAACTTACTTAAGTCTTGTTAAAAAGAAATGTAATCATTATTTTAATTGAAATGCTTAATATTGGTCAAATCACAAACTAGTATATATTTTCCCAAAGAAACCAAAGTGAAAATACAAATACAAATACACACACACACACACACACACACACACACACACACACACACACTCTTTAAATCACTACAATGGATAACCATATCACCAAGCACCTCTTGCCTGTCACAACAGCCCATGTATCTCATGGACCTTTTTCCAGGCAGGGTAGTTATCAACACCCACCATGCACAGCAAGTCAGTTAACAATATCTTGTAGTTAGAGCATTTTTCCCCAAGGAATCAAAACACTTTGTGTCACTGATATGGTATGTTCCCAGGTCACAAATCAGTATTAACCCAGACCAATCTGGTAATAGAGAATTTATTTAAAGATTATCACATTTTAAACACTTTATACATTTTCATAGATATCACAGCATATACCATTGCCACATGCTATAATACTAACTACACAGCCATCATTTTAACATTGTACCTTTAGAAATTACAAGAAAACAATGCCCCAGAAACAGATGATCAAGGTATCAGTGGCCTTCTTCAGCCAGAGTTTAACCCATATGGCCACAAACAACTGATGATGAACCACAGGATTGTATTGTAAATCATTACTTAAATAAGAAGCTTTTATGGACAGTTTTGTGTCTTTTCATGCTCAGTTAACAATAAATTAAATTATAAAATTGCCTGCTGAAAACACGATGGGCCATAATGATCAGAATGCCATATTGTTTGTATAGCTGATAACATAGTTTTATTCCAAAATGGGAAGTCTTATGTATTATGATAGCTGTGGAAGGATTAAACTCCTACAAAGCAATGCCAATGACAACCGATATTTCACACCTAAGACTGCACAATGTTGTTGGTTACCATTGCTCATCTTAATCAAGAGCCAGGATGCTCATTTCTACTTGTATATTCTAACAGTGGTAATATAAATATAAAACTAATTTTTCTCCACTCTGAGCATGCACATATCCTGTCTTAGAGCCCTATTTACACAAACAAATTTACACAGACGTTTTCATTTCACGGCCACAAG